>LPNX010479585.1:51757-89919 GCA_001517045.1 Pseudotsuga menziesii
TTGCGCTAGGTGCTCTTTTGGATATTTGCACCCATATTTGCTATATATATGAGAAACTTTGCATATTTGTGTATTAATGGTTTGGATTCATATGTATGCACATGAATATATATGTTTTTTTACAAAATATGAATATTTTATGTATTTTTTAGTCAGCCGGATTTTTACCTGGTTTTTTGCCGATTTCGGTCCGGTTCACATTTTGGGCTTCGCCGGTTCGATGACCGGTCCGGTTCCAATAACATTGACTACAACTCAAGGAAGAGCAACATTCAAGAAGAAGCAAGCCAAAGCAAAGAGAGTCATCTTTGACTCAGTTAAAGACAACTTGATGCCTGTAATAGCTCCCTTAAGGTCAGCTAAAGAATGCTTTGATGCTCTAACTAATATCTATGTCAAGAAAGCCCCCACTTAGAGAAGGGATTTGAAAAAGCAACTTCGATCACTCAAGATGGAGAAGGACGAGACTGTTGCTATCTTCTTCTCCAAGATCTCTTAGATAAAAGATCAACTCATGGCAATTGGAGATAAAGTAGAAGATGATGATCTTGTGTAGACTATATTCGATGGTCTTGTTTCCGCCTTTCACACACCTGAGGGGGACGTGGCAGAAATCTTCAAGCCACTCAGTGTGTCCTTTGGGGCAAGTCTCGAGTCAAGGCTGTCACCTTGTTCTTGACTCCTCCGTTTAGGCCAACTCCTAACGAAGCTAAGGGGGGTAGTGTAATGTCCTCTTCCGATTAGGCCTTGAGGCCCAAAAACGCTAACCTATGTGATTCCTGTGGGTTCGAGCGGTTACTGATAGTTAGGGAATCATCTAAGGACTGATGCCATCCATAGAAAATCTAGGGCATCATCATTAGGTCAAGAAGGGCTACCGGGGCCAAAGGCCACCTTCGTGCATGCCATCCAAGTATTATTTAATGATGCATGCACTCATTTAAGTCTCCATGCGCATGCGTGCAAGGCAACTGCAAATTAGAAGATAAAGTGACCTAATTAGGTCAAAGATTAGGGTTTTCGCAGTTGAAAGTTATAAAAGGAGGATAAAGCGAAAGGAGATTTCACTTTTCATGATTATTATTTTGGGAGCTCTTGAATAGCAGCACAGCAGTTGGGGTTGGAGACGGCGTCTTCAACTAGCGGGGTTTCAGCAGTGAAATATCTGCCCTAGTCTCATTCAGGGTAAGCCATACAGGTTCACCATTTGCTCTTACATTCATTCATAGTTATCTAGTATACGGTGTAGATTGTTGCAGGGACATGTGTGCAGCCGTAAGGGGGGTTTTCAGCTGGAAAGCCCTAATTAGTTGTTGGGTCTTCAGATCTCAGTTTTACTTTGAAACTCAGGCACCGTTCTCATCATCGACATCTTACTCTGGTACCCGGTGATTATCAGATCCGACTGTGCTCATCCGGATCAGTTATCAGCTATTTCGGGATCATGGGGGTGTGAGCAACTGTCTCTCTGGAACAATTCGCTAGCCTGCCTAGAGACTTCCGAAACTCCGCATGTACCAGGCATTCTCTTCGGCATGGAAAGGCTATCAGTCTTGCAAATCGATAGCTCCATTGGACACCTCCTTCACTGAAAACGTCACCCTTATTTGATCTGGGGTTCTTGCTGCTGGGGTTTCACCGGAAGCAGAAGATATCAGTCCATCTCCGATTCAATTCTTGATGCTTGCATACTCTCTCAGGAGCAGTCCAGCTAGCTTATCAGTGGTAAGTGTTCATTCTATCTCACAAATCCTAACCCTAATTTTTGCTATAAATAGGGATTTTTGCATGGTAGTTTGCATGCCCGGTTGTATCAGCATAGTTGCATAGGAATAGAAAATATCGGGATTTGGGATATTACAGTGGTATCAGAGCTATCTTCTTGGCCAGCTGTGGGCTTAAGAAATGAGACATAGATGAATACAGAAGGAGACTCTTTTGTAACCTATAGGAGGAGAAAGAGTAGATACACAGGGGAATTTGAGGATATCCAACTAGAAGATACCAATTCAGACATGGAACAAACAAGTATACACTCGGATAGGGGAAAAGGAACGGGAGAAGAGGAGGATAGGATGGAGTTTCGCAACTTAGTCTCTGCATTGCAAGACTTAGCCAAAGGGAAAAAAGATGTGCTCAATGCAATCAACAGATTATTGGCGAAACCAGAAATGGGTATCAACAGTACACCCCCCTCACCAGTAGATCGGGGATCTACAAGCAGTAGTGGAAAAGTTGCGTACACTAATATGCAGAATACTCCGCACATATATAGCAGACCTTCCAACAGGCCTACCATGCCTCACTTCTTGGCAGGTACAGTAGGTGGTCCGGTCATGCAGGTAGAACCTAGCGAGCCTTTTGGGGCTTATTTACAGGAGTATAGAGACTTAGGGGATGAGTTCCATGCTGCCATGTCCTTTTCAAATTTCTGCAACATGAACAGTAGGAACAGGCCCAGAAATTTCAACAAGGGTTTCAATCACAACTATGAGTTGCAGAAGACCTTGAGCAGGTTGACCATCCCGAACTTGGATGGGACTCGCGGAGGATTAGCGAGGATATGGGTTCAAAAGTTGGATACCTATTTCCAACTCAACCCCATGACAAAGATAGACGACATTAAATTGGCTACACTCCACCTGGATGGAGAAGCTCACGAGTGGTGGTACCACGGACTGGTGACATTGGGTCACAACACCATACACTCCTACGCTGAGTTCACTCAGAAGCTCATAGAGAGGTTTGATATGAAGGATCCAGAGATACATTTCAAAGAGTTGGCTCAACTCAAATAGACCGGTAGTGCAGAAGCCTTCATCTCAGAATTTTAGAGGATAGCAGTCATGGTAACAGATGTGTTAGAGAACAGGTTGACTATGCTACTCATTGAGGCCCTAACAGAGCCACTACGGGGGTGGGTGAAAGCCTACAAACCCCTCACTCTGCAGGATGCCATTAGCAGAGCCAAAGATCTTCAGGATTCAGTCCCCAAAAACAGAAAACCAATTTTCCTATTAGGGACAAGGACAAGAAACCTTTCCAGCAGGATGTCCCCAAGAAAACATGGTTAGGCGAAGACACTAGGGAAGACTTGAGAAGGAAGAAACTATGCTTCACTTGTCAGGAACCATGGGTACTAGGACACAGGTGTGCAGGGAAGGCGAAGGCTCATTACATTGAGGTATATTCGGACAGTGATGAGGATGACTATGAGCAGGAAGCCACAGAAGAACTACGGGCAGCTGAGGAAGAATCACACCAGGGTGATACACCAGAGGGAGTCATTGCTACATTATCTGGAGTGCCAAGATTCCATACACTCACGGTCAGGGAGTAGTACAGGGTCACAGGGTAGGAGTATTGATTGATGGGGGAGCAACCCACAATTTCATTGACTCCGCTTGGGTAGCCAAGAGAGGTATTCAGACCGAGAAGTTCGAAGGATTCACTGTAGCAGTAGCCGGGAACTCCAGCATGGAGTGCAACTACTGGATTCCAAAATTGAATGTCACCTTAGGTAACTATCAGATGACAGATTCCTTCTATGTAGTGGATGTATCGGATACTCATGTTGTATTGGGTGTTCAGTGGCTTTATTCTATAGGGAAATACACTACGGACTACAGGGCAATGGAAATGGAATTCCAAAGGACAAACGACAAACAGGTAGTTTTGAGGGGCATGAACACTTATCCTCCAAAACCAGTCTCGTCACAGAGGATGGAGACAGTACTCCGACAGGATGATATAGAATGGGTTGCAGACTGTTTTTTCACCTTTAAGAAAGCCCCACAGACCAGCACACAACACCCAAGTGACATTCAAACTTTGCTACAAAAACATGAAAAGGTTTTTCGGGACCTTCCATCAGGTAGATCGCCAGACCGAGGCTTTGAGCACATCATCGAGCTAGAGGAGGGGACACAAGCAGTTATCACCACCCCTTACAGGCACCCCAAAAGATACAAGGATGAGATTGAGAAAACAATCAAAGAATTACTGGAGCTTGGATATATTCGGCCCAGTTCTAGCCCCTTCGCATCCTCAGTAGTATTGGTAAAAAAGAAGGATGGTACACTGCGAATGTGCATCGATTATCGAGCACTCAACAAAAAGACCATTAAGAACAGGTATCCCATCCCCAGAATTCACGAACTCATGGATGAGCTTCGGGAAGCTAAATACTTCTCCAAGAGTAAGGGACCAAAACATCTCCAAAACAACGTTTCGCTGTCACTATGAGTTTTTGGTCATGCCCTTTGGACTTACCAATGCTCCAGCCACTTTTCAGTCATGCATGAACCACACCTTTAGAGCACAGCTATGTAAGTTTTTGCTAGTATTCTTTGATGACATCCTGATTTACAGCAAAACATGGGGAGAGCATCTGAAACACCTGGACGAAGTACTGAGCATTTTAGAAGAACATTCGCTTTATGCGAAAATGTCCAAGTGTGAGTTTGGCATGAAGGAAATGCTGTACTTAGGACACATAATCAATGCAGAAGGAGTACATGTTGATATGGAGAAAATCCGAGCTATTAGAGATTGGCCCGCGCCAAAAACAGTTACAGAATTGAGAGGTTTCTTGGGTCTGTGCACTTATTACCGACGGTACGTTAAGGGATTCTCTCAATTTGCAGCACCCCTCACAGATCTCACAAAGAAGGGAGCGTTCACTTGGACAGACTTAGCACAGAAAACTTTCGAGGAGATGAAGGTTATTATGAGTTCCTGTCCAGTTTTAGCATTACCAGACTTATCACAACCCTTTGTAGTAGAATGTGATGCCTCAGGGGAATGGTTAGGAGCAGTGTTGATGCAAAACCATCACCCTATTGCATTTGAGAGCCGTAAACTGAAGAACTACGAGCGCCACTACTCCATATATGACAAAGAGATGCTAGCCATCTTACTTGCTCTCACAAAATTCAGACAGTACCTGGTGGGCAGTAAGTTCAAAATCAAAACTGATCATAACAGCCTCGAGTATTTCCTGGAGCAGAAGGAACTGAATGAGCGACAGCAAAAATGGGTCAGCCAAGTACAAGCCTATGATATCGAGATCGAGTATGTAAAAGGTAAGAATAATGTAGTAGCTGATGCATTATCCAGGCGTCCCGCCTCATTATCTCTCAGTAGTATATCCACAGATTGGAGGGCACTTCTCTTAGTAGAATACTCCAAAAATAAATTTGCTTGCGAATTATTGGATGGACAAATTCAGGATGACAGGTACAGGATTGTTGATGACATCATCTATTACAAGAACAGGATATACCTCGTCCCAGAATCCACATTGAGGAAAAAGATCATTCAGGCAGCACATGATTCTCCTTTATCAGGGCATCAAGGTTTCTTGAAGACCTACAGGCAGATCGGAGAGAGGTTCTCATGGAAGGGCCTCAAGGGGGAAATTATGTAGCATGTACGGGAATGTAGCATCTGTTAGCAGAACAAGATTGAGAACATCCATCTAGCAGGGTTACTTCAGCCACTACTGATTCCAAAACAGAAGTGGGAAAGCATCTCCATGGACTTTATTACAGGATTGCCCAAGGTCCAAGGGCGAGATTGTTTATATGTAGTAGTTGACAGACTGACCAAGTTTGCACATTTCTTTTCGATATCATCAGACTACTCTGCAGCTCAAGTAGTTGAGTTATTCTTCAGGGAGGTCTTCAGGTTACACGGGTTACCTAAGACCATTGTCAGTGATCGGGATAGCAGATTCACAGGTGCCTTCTGGCAGGAACTATTCAGTTTAGTGGGGACTGAACTGGCTACCAGTACGAGTTATCATCCCCAGAGCGATGAACAAACTGAAATAGTCAACAAGTGGATCGAAGGATATTTAAGGAACTATGTAGTAGGGCAGCAACGAACTTGGATCAAATGGCTACACCTAGGGGAGTATTGCTACAATACTACCTATCACATGTCTATTAGGATGACTCCTTTTAAGGCATTATATGGTTATGAGGCCTTGGACTATGCAGATTTGGCATTTGGAGATAGTAGGGCTCCTAAGGCTAAGGATTTTATACAGGACAGTCAAGACATTTTGAAAATCTTGAAGGAAAACTTACAAACAGCCCAGAATCAACAGAAGTTGTATGCTGATAAACACAGGATTGAGCGGAGCTTTGAGGTAGGGGATTTGGTATACTTAAGGCTCCAACCTTACAGACAGTCTCCGCTTAAGAAGAAAGGAGCAGAAAAGTTAAAACCTCGCTTCTATGGACCCTACAAAATAATCAGGAAGGTGGGAGAGGTGGCATATGAACTAGAACTTCCACAGGAAAGTAAAATTCACAATGTGTTCCATGTGTCTAACCTGAAGAAGAACTTTGGGCAACACATTGCTCCATCTACAGAGTTACCTCCTTTAGATGATGAAGGACTGCTGATACTGATTCCTGAATGAATCATACAAACTAGAGAAAGGAAGCTTAGGAACAGGGTAATTAGAGAGTACTTGGTTCAGTGGAAAGAACTACCGGCAGAGGATGCCACCTGGGAAGGTGAACATGTATTGCAGCATCCCAATTTGCAGTTGCTTGAGGACAAGCAATTTCAAGCGGGGAGGACTGTAATGTCCTCTTTCGATTAGGCCTTGAGGCCCAAAATCGCTAACCTATGTGATTCCTGTGGGTTCGAGTTGTTATTGACAGTTAGGGAATCATCTAAGGACTGATGCCATCCATAGAAAATCTAGGGCATCATCATTAGGTCAAGAAGGGCCACCGGGGCCAAAGGCCACCTTCGTGCATGCCATCCAAGCATTCTTTAATGATGCATGCACTCATTTAAGTCTCCATGCGCATGCATGCAAGTCAATTGCAAATTAGAAGATGAAGCGACCTAATTAGGTCAAAGATTAGGGTTTTCGCAGTTGAAAGTTAAAAAAGGAGGATAAAGTGAAAGGAGACTTCACTTTTGATGATTATTATTTTGGGAGCTCTTGAATAGCAGCATAGCAGTTGGGGTTGGAGACGGCGTCTTCAACTAGCGGGGTTTCAGCAGTGAAATATCTGCCCTGGTCTCATTCAGGGTAAGCCATACAGGTTCACCATTTGCTCTTATATTCATTCATAGTTATCCAGTATACGGTGTAGATTGTTGCAGGGACACGTGTGCAGCTGTAAGGGGGGTTTTCAGCCAGAAAGCCCTAATCAGTTGCTGGGTCTTCAGATCTTAGTTTTACTTCGAAACTCAGGCATCGTTCTCATCATCGGCATCTTACTCCGGTACCCGATGATTATCAGATCCGACCGTGCTCATCTGGAGCAGTTATCAGCTATTTTGGGATCAGGGGGGCATGAGCAGCTGTCTCTCTGGAACAATTCACTAGCCTGCCTAGAGACCTCCGAAACTCCACATGTACCAGGCATTCTCTCCTGCACAGGAAGGCTATCAGTCCTGCAAATCGACAGCTCCATCGGACACCTCCTTCACTGAAAACGTCACCCTTATTTGATCTGGGGTTCTTGCTGCTGGGGTTTCACCGGAAGCAGAAGATATCAGTCCATCTCCGATTCAGTTCTTGATGCTTGCATACTCTCTCAGGAGCAGTCCAGCCAGCTTATCAATGGTAAGTGTTCATTCTATCTCACAAACCCTAACCCTAATTTTTGCTATAAAATAGGGATTTTTGCATGGCAGTTTGCATGCCCGGTTGTATCAGCATAATTGCATAGGAATAGAAAATATCGGGATTTGGGATATTACAGGTAGACATTATTAATTGCTAAGGTTGTTAAGGCTTTAGTGTTTTATGGCGATGAATGAGTTACTTAGGAGTTTTGATAAATAAATCTAACACAAGATACTTGCAATATTGATTAAACCACAACAACATAGCTATTAAAACTTGATAAGCAGTAATGCAGACACATATGATAATATCAAAATAGATCAGTGCCAACAATGGAGTCCACAAATGAGGTTGTTGTTGAAATACAAACGCATTTTGCAAGTGCTTTTGGTCAAATTTTATGTTAGTGTAAGATGAGTTGATTACTTAGGGGGGAAGGGGATTCTCGATATACCCAGAGGGTACGAGGAATATGTCCAAAACCCTTAACCGATACGGCTACCTGCAAGGAATATGTAGGCTGGTTGGAGTCTCGGAGACGTTGTTCAACACTACACCGCAAGGGTGTAGTCTAACTTATGCCTCCAGGTCACTACCTAGTTGTTCCTGCTTCCTTTGGGTAATTTGCCACCGCAACGGCTTAAATCGAGGTGTTGGATTTTCGCCTGGGGAGGTTAATTGAAAGATGTGAGATCTAATTACTTTAGTCACCCACGCTGCTTTTGATGCAGCTGACTGATCGGACGAACTGTAGCCAGTGCAGAGCATACACATCGGAGCCTTGAAATTTTTTAAGTATTTTAAGGTGTTGTTCTTTGTTAAAAAAGGAAAACCTCAAGGAATCTCTTTCGGTCCATATGGACCTCAATCGGGAAAGCGAGGAGGGGTTAATTTTAGATAACAGAAAAATGTAAAACACAACTCACGGATTGTCTAATTAGTCCTACCATGCATCTCTTTCCCCTTTTGGGTCAATTGGGAAGTCGTGGGTTAAGTAGTATGATTGCTTTGAATTTGTAAAAGATATTGAAATGCTTATGATTCAAAGTATACAATGCTACTAAAAACAAATAAACTAGAAAAAAACTGAAAAAATAAAAAAAAAACACACAAAACGCAGAATCCCCCTTGGGGGGATGGGATTTGGCTCGAAAGAGCCTACTCAAACTTGCTTTTTATTACTCGGTTACAATGCCTTAGCAGAAATGCCCTTTGGCCCTTTTTATCTGGGATCCAAAGGCTTACAAAATATAAGGAAAAGAAGCCCAACTAAGGGGGAAGCCTCTTGGAAGCTCCGAATGGCCCACAAATTGGTTTTTGGGCAACGTATCCTCTTCTTGTCGAACAGACCTTCTAAAAAATAGCAAGCAAAGTTTAGTAAAAAGTGCCAAAAACACTTTAGAAGTGTCTTTGGACAACACAAAAAATACCCAAAAAATTCTAAGTTAAAAAAGTAAGAAAACAGAGCAAAAGGGAACCAAGGGAAGCAAGATTTCCTTGGGATCTTGGCTTGCTTTTGGGCAGCCAATATGATATGCACTCTTATGCTAGATATAACTTTAAACTTTGAAAGAAAAAGCTAATGCATGCAAGCTATAGATTTCCTTTAAAATGCCATGCAAAAGACGATTTCTTTATGCCAGATCTATTCAAAATGGATGAGCAATGCTTAGTAGATCTAATAAAAGAACTTGAAAACTATATCTAAGTGCAAGATTTGTCTTTTTTAATGCCAAGATCTTAAGTAAACAAGTTGGGTAACAAGGAGGAAAAATAATTTTTAAGAATGAAAAAGGAGAGAGAAAAGAGTATTTTTGCTAATGGGGGTTTCGCTTTGAAATACTTCGTAGTGAGGTACCGAGGGACTATGTCTTTCGTATTTGCCTTGAAAATGGGAGCATCAAACTAGATCCACACAGTTTCTAAGCTGGGAAACCTGTAGCTGAACCAAAACTCAAACAATACCGTGAGATCTTGAAATCACATATAAAAATAGGTTTAAAAAATGCATGAAAATAAACTTATTTAGCATGCAATGTTGGACCTCTAAGCATACAATGATAATACAGGAATTGAAGTACTCTTACTTTCAACTCCTATTCCTACCAGTTCGGAGAAACCATCATAGGCAAGATCTAAGCCACAAATATTGAAGAAAAATTGGAACACAACTTTTTACCTCAATAATGCATGACAATCGGAATCCACACAACAAAGCACACCACCACTAGCCTCCAAAGCTTTCTTTTATTCCACAAAAAATAGCAATAACATATAGGTTACAACAGCTTGCACTCTCTTGCTCCAAACCAAATTAGCTTGTGAGAGAGGCAAAGGCTTTATTTATAGCTAGAGCCAAGCCCCTGGGGGGCTACCAACACTGAGGATGCACTCAGAGTTAACTGAGTTGAAGAGGAGTCACACCGAAGAGGGACTGAGTTGAACTGCAGAGGTTATTGACAGCTCTCTTAGTTAACTCACAATCAACTACCAACATACTCAATCAATCACCCCAAAATCCACCCACCAAGATCTATCGACTTCCTTCACTCATGCGTGAGCTCCAAGGGGTTGGTGAAATCTCACATGCATGCGCTAGTTAAAGTAATGGACCAAGGTTTATTATTTTTTAAAGAATAAATAAAAGAAAGCTTTGTCAAGCATTCGTTTTAAACCATGCAAGTGGTCCACCTCTCCATCCAACTCACACGAGCTTCACTTTGGTAGCGTGAAGGCTCACGTCACCATCAAAAGCGAGCTTCACTTTGATCCATGTTTTAACCCAAAGTTCTTATAACCAATCCCATGAAGTTTCAAAGTGGGAAGGGTCCACCCCCTTTCCCCACTCGCTAGCCTCACTTTGCCCACCTTGCTCACGTCATCCATCCTCACGTGAGCCTCATGCAATTTACCCACTCTTAAAACTAAGTTGTAATACAATGTCAAGTTTTAAAAAAGGGTCATGAGCCTTAGGGGGACCCATGCCAAGTCACCCTTTTAAATAATTTTTTAGTTTTCCACCTTTCTCAAACTTTGACTATGGTGCCATTTTGCCGAAATTTAGCATTAAAATGCTCTTCTGATGCATCTTTAGATAAATAATGCCTCACAGGGTGTTCCGGCTGCCTGACTGATGTAGAAAGTGGTCCTTGGGGTAAAATGGATGCTCCGGGTGTGAAAACGAGTGTCCCCACGTCAGATTCGGACTCCGTATTTGGCTTTTATTACATTTTGAAATTTTCTAATTAAGCCATTAAAAAATGGCCTAATTTTGCGGAAATTTTTTATTTTCTTGGAAACTGACGAAACTCTAGGGGGACCTAGAACATGACCATACGACTCAATTTCAATGCCTAGCATGTTGAAAAACACTGACACGAAGGCTCTAATAACCTTCTAAGGCCGAAACACCAAGACGACTACCCCAACTTTGGAGGTGTGAGTGAAAAACTCGGAAATTATTAGTCGTTTGTTCAACAACCAATAATAACCGAGGGAAAAAACACTCTGGGCTAGTCGGATTGATACTTAAGTCTGGAAATCCGAGCCTTTTATAAAAAAATAAATGCTAGGACATTTTTTACAATTTCTCCAAGGGGGTATGAACATGTGTTACAAAAATTTCCGAACAGACTCCCAGAAAAAGGTCAGCGGACTTCTGAACTCTGATCAAGAACAAGTGTACTTGTTCTTCTTCGTCGGCTCGCTTGAAAAAACCACCAAGTATAACTCAGGTGGTAACAGGTCTTCCTAGACCTTGCGAGGCATTCCTAGCCTCAGTAAATGGAAGAGAGGTTCAACCAAACTTTGAAAGGCTGTGGCATGATTGTTTAGAAGAAGAATGAAGGATCCAAAGTAGATCCGGACCTCCACCTGAAAAGGATCATGCTCTAGCTTCCAAGGCAATGAAAGGAAAGAATATCCACTAGCACAAGGATAATGGGAAGGAACCTCAAGGTAAGTACTTTCATAAATCTAAGGTTCGGTGTTATAATTGTAGTAAGATTGGTCATTATGCAAGGGATTGTAAGAAACCACCTAACAAGAATTGGCATAAGAAGAAGCGTTATGCCTCACTTGCTACAGAAGAAGAACAACCTCAACCAAAGAAATCAAGGGGTGAGACCAAGAACCTAGAGCAAGAAAAAGAATTCTACTTGGCTTCAACAGTCCCAAGTTCCATCTCAAACCTATCAGATTCTTGGTGGATAGATAGTGGAGCCACCAAGCATATGAATGGATTCAAGAAGGCCCTTGCACTCTTTAAGGCTAAGAAGTTCCATGATAAAGTGGAACTTGTAGATGGAAGTCCCTATGACATTAAAGGAGTTGGTTCAACTGTCTTATGCCTTGATTCAGGTACGCTGATTAATATTGGGGAAATTTTATATGTTCCTAGTCTAAAGAAGAATACTATTTCAGTGACAGTTTTAGAAGACAAGGGGTTCTCTGTAACCTTCTCAGAAGGAAAGGCTTTGGTATGGCCTAAAGGTGGAAGTATAAGCTCAGCCATTGTCATTGGAGTCCATGAAGGTGACCTCTATAAGGTCTTAGGACATGTTGTTAAATCTCTATACCTCTTTCAAGATTCAAAGATCAAGAGGGAGCCAATTGTGCTCTCCAGTCCCCATTAGAGTGGGGTTGCAGAAAAAGAAAGTATAGATGTGATCTTCCATCAGTGTAGAGAGTCTTCCTAGGACTCAGAGATGGAAGTCAATAAGACTTCTCGTTTAGAGAAGCAGAGGGAAAAGGCCAAGAAGCCTTCATTCGTTCTCATTGAGAAGCCTATTGAAAAGCTTCAAGGGTGCTTCCAGTGGGAGCCATGTCATTGATTCAGATTACTCCCATTATGAGGAGTAAGGAAAACAACAGGTTTGGAAAGATGATATATGGAAAGTGATTCTTAGCTATCAAAGGAAGTCAGTTATAACGACCAAGTGGATCTACGAGATCATGCTTTGTGCTGATATGAAGAGCTCAGAAAATCCTGTATTTGATGGCAGGTCGAAACACATCAAGAAGAGTTATCACCATGTTGTGGTGCAATTTGTTATGTCAAGAAGACAGGTTATCGATGTGTTGAGAATGCCCCTTTTGCTGAGAGGGAGTGTTAAAATTAGTGCAGCTATGAGACCCATTCTTAGGGAGGATGGTACCCTAGTCAGTTAACTAGAATAGAGTAAGACCCTAAAAGGTACCTGTTACCACCTAAATGGTAACTTGATGTTCAGAGATGATTTGAGGCATGCTACAGGTTACTGCTTGTTTTTCCAGCGAAGTACAATCCTCCACATCCTGCAAAAACACAACACAGTAGTCAATTACATTTATAAAAGTCAACACATACAGCATGGCATCTGAAGCAGGCCTTCTTAAGAAGGGGCATAGTGAAGGGTATAGTAACATCTCCAATAGACCCTCAATATTTACAACAGTAAGAGAAAGAGTTTGCCAAGGCTAAAAGGATAGTTTTGGATTCTACAAAGAACCATTTTATTTCTCACATAGCAGGAAGTTGGCTACGAAAATGTTTCAGACATTCGTTGCTCTTTATCAGAGTATCGACAATTCCAAGAAGATGCTTTTGAAGAACAACTTGTCCCAAGTGCATATGAGTGATGCTGACAATATGACAAGCTTCCAGATGAAAATTGTTGATATTAGAGATTGTCTCTTTGCCATTGACATATGAGGAATTAGTGCCCATTGCACTACATGGATTATCTCATATATGTGAAGCTTTTGTTCAAGATGTTTGCACCATAGAAACTTTCTCAACTTATGAGCAGCTTTGGGACATATTTTTTGAACAAAAAGGGTGAGAATCAGTTTAGCCCAAAAAGAAGGGAGACTGTTTTAAACTGGCATCTTCAGATTATTACAGTAACAGTCCATACTGGCCATGGTGTGCATCACGGCATCATCCCAATTATCTAGCCATTGATGCATATGAAAGAAGATATTTTTCTAAAAAAGGTGTCTAGCTATCACACAGTGGATTCTAGTTGTGTATGGCAGAGAACACTTTTTTTCTTTGTGAAAGAGTCTCTAATTTGTGATTTATGGAAAGAGCTATTACTATCATTTCCAGTTTCTGCTTTTGCAGACGGGCAACGCAATGTATATTTGTTTATGACACTAATCATCATCGCATCATTGTGGTGGATGGAAGTGGCCAACAGTCTTTAGATTTAACAGTTATTTATGTTGGAATTTGTGCAACTTCAGAAGCTATTCTTATTTACTTGTATTGTACCTCCTTGTACCTCCTACGGGAGACTATACTGTTGTAATTATTCATTCTAAACCTTGGGGTGAAAAGGAAGCAAAATAAAGAAATAAAATAAAATTATAAAATATATTCTTTATTGCTCCCCCAAGAGAAATCGTCCCCAGTGATTTTCCTAGTGGAAAATCAGTATAAATATGAGGCGCCCCTCATGATTACACACATTCACACCTACTCAGCTCAACAGAAAAGGTGTGCTCCAACAGTCTAGGAGAGTGTTTTCTGGGGTTATATTTGCGAGCCACATTTTCTTTCTCTCTTCTTCTCTTTGTTCTCAAAAGATCATTATCTCTATACGAAGGTTTGCTGGGTTTTTCCCGATTGGGTTTCCCAGGATAAAAACACTAGTGTTATTGTTTTGTGCTTTGTTCTTTTCCTAGTGATCCTATTGATTAATTGTAATTAAGAGATACTACTATAATCTTGTGAAAATCTAACATGGTATCAGAGCAGTACTAGAAGAAGCCATTGCCGAACATTGTCGGAACCCTGCCAGAACTAGGGTTTCATCTTCCAAATCCTTTACTCAACTTTTTGGCAGAAAAAGATCCTTGGGAATTTCGGTCTAAGGAGGGCACGTCTTTTGGTGAAGGCAAAACTCAATTTTGAGAATTTTCAAATTTTGACCTAATTCTGTAGCCGCAGCAGAGATTAGGGTTTCGGTTTTTGAACTACTTCGTCCACAATTTTGGCATGACTCTACTTGTTCTCAACTCGCTTCTCTAGGGTGCATTTATCTGCGTAGTCAGTTTTCCAAAACTCCAACTTTCATTTTTGACCTAGCCTCTGCTAGGGTTTCAGATCCAGATCTACAATCAAGATGATCAGTACGAAGGTTGAAGATCATCTGGAAGGAGCTTCCAACTTCATCCCCTGGAAGTCTAGGGTTCTTCTACTAGAAGAAAATGACCTATTACAGTTTGTAAATGCAAAGGTCCCAAAACCCGAAGCCGAAGAAGACAAACCTCGCTGGAGGAAGAATGATGCCAAAGCAATAAAGGTTTTGGTGGACTCAGTTAGCGATCACTTGGTTCCTCATATCTTAGAAAAGACGACAGCGAGGAAGATGTTCAAAACCTTAAAGAAGCTATTTGAACACAGTAGCATCAATGTGACTCTCACATTGAGGAATAAACTGTCAAATATGAAGATGACGAAGTCCGAAAACATTGCCTCATATTTCATGAGGTTCACCGAGCTTCGGGTCAAGCTAAAGTCCAGTGGAGACAACCTTGAAGAAAAGTATCTCGTTATGACCACGTTAAATGGTCTTCCACCTTCTTGGGAGTCCTTCATCCAAACTATAAGTGGTTGAACCAAGCTGCCCAAGTTTGATAAGCTATGGGCAGAATGCACTCAGGAAGAGACGAGAATAGTAGCACACCAAAGACTTCATGGCGCTCAACCTGAGGAAACTCAAGCATTTGTATCTCATACCAAGAAAGGCAAGGGAAAGGGAAGGAAGTCCTTCAATCACAAGCACCAAGATAAGAGATCAAGTCCTCCCCCAGAATTCAATGATTTCTTTAAAGAAACATGAATTAAGAGGGAGCTAATAGTTCCCTACAACCCCCAGCAAAACGGGGTTGTTGAAGGAAAGAACATAATGATTGTGAAGGCAGCCAAAGCCATGATACATGACCAGAGTCTACCTATGTTCTTATGGGCAGTGTTGAATTTTTAGCATTAGGATGAATAGTTTAAAATTTGCAAACTATTAGATAACAAATGACAAGTGTAGTAAAAATATCAACACATCAAAACACCGAACACAAGAGTTTTTCACTAGGGAAACCTTTAAAGGACAAAAACCCCAAAAGCATTAGTAATTCATCTCATAAATGAGATGACTGAGTTCTTCAATCTCAGAATTCTGAGATGAATGTTTTCTTCAATAATTCATTCAGAACATCACTAATACAAAATCATAAAAGATAAACTTTGCATCAAAATTGAATTAGGGCTTTCTGCCCTAATTCCTATCAATTGCCCAGAAGTCAGATCTCTGCCCAAATCTGTATGGAAACTGCCCGGATGACCTGTCAAGCTACCCGGAGCTCAATCTGCCTTGCCCGAATATCTATCAAGCTGCTCGAGCTTGTCTACCCGTGACTTGTTTTTCTCTGCCTGGGCCCTGTCTGGCCTGCCTTGGCCTGTTCTGCTACTCCCGGGATCCTTGTCGGGTTCTGCTAGCTTGCCCGAGGTCCTCCCGGGGCTGCGCGAGGCTTGCTATGGCCTACTGGGTATGCTCGGAGGAACCAACAGGCTTCCTGTGGCCTGTTAGGGCCTGTTGGGTGTGCCTAGAGGCAACAACAGGCTGCCCTAGCCCTACTAGGACTTGCCGAGGCTGCTCGAACCTACTAGGAGGATGACCGACGGTGAGGAGGTGGCTGTTGGAGGGTGAGGAAGGTTGCCTGAAGTTATCGCAGCCTGCTCGTGAGGAGATGCGAGTTGCTCGTGAAATCTGAGAGCTGCTTGTGAAGTGAAGGAGCTGCCCGGTGAAGAGAAGAAGCTGCCCATGGAGTTGTTGAGGCAACCGTGAAGAAGAAAAGACTTAGGGTTAAACCCTAGCTGCTGCAAAAATGGTGAAACCCTAGTTTAGGGTTAATCAACAAGACAAGTGTGGATGCCCTAGCTAGACTCATCCATGCTCGGGAATAAACATAAAACTTCCTTCTCTTCAATAACCAACGAATTCTTCTGATGGAGCTGCTGCAAGTGCAAGAGCAAGTGTGCGTGTAATAATGAAATGGATTGATTTTCTTTTATAGCCTTTGAGTCACATGTAAGTGGACCAAAACTCAAAAGAACAAAATAATATTATTATATTATTTTATTACTTTGACTTTTACCTTTAGTGGTACCAAAGGTCTTTTTGCACTTTCACTTTGACTCCTTAGTTGTACTAAGGGTCCTTATGTATTTTAGACTTTTACTTTAACCTTCTTCAAGTGCCCTGTGGTCAAAACAAGTGGTCAAGGTGGTCCTTCATCCCCACTCAAAGTGCATCATCATAAACAGAGAGAATCACCAATGCTTTTATCTCACACTCTGTGTGACACCAAGATCAGATACTAAGGTGTCTTAACCAAGGGTAGCTATGCCTTGGAGAAGATCAGAAAGCCCACTGATCGAGGGTCAGAGTGTCACACATGCCCAGACCCGGTCTAGGGCTTATGATGTTATTTTGGTAACAGACTAGGTGCCTCAGCCATAGGCTGCATAATTTGACAAAAGGTCAAATACTTGGTAACCGACCATGCACCTCCATTCTCCTGGAGAATCGCCCTCAGCCTCGGGCTGAGTTCCTAGTCCCGGACTAGGTAAATTTCCTGGTAACTAGCCAGGTGCCTCCATTCAAAGAATGGCCACTTAGCTCTAGGCTGAGTCCCCCGGTGCTAGACTGGTTCCACATCCTGGTCCCCGACCAGATGTTTCCATTCAACAGAATGGTCAGTCAACTCAAGGTTGAGTCCCCCAATGTTGGACTGGTTCCATATCCTGGTCCTGGACCAGATATATCCATTCAACAGAATGGTCACTCAACTCAAGGTTGAGTTCCCTAGTATTGGACTAGTTCCACATCCTAGTCCCCGACTAGATATCTCCATTCAACAGAATGGTCACTCAACTCAAGGTTGAGTCCCCTAGTGCTGGACTGGTTCCACATCCTAGTCCTGGCCCAGATGTCTCCATTCTCCTAAGAGAATGGCTCTCGATGCTGCTCAGAAAAACCAACAGGAAGAAGCATCCAGAACAACAGTATATGTACAAAACAAATGCCCACATAAGATAGTGAAGAACATGACTCCGGAAGAAGCTTTTACAGGAGTAAAACCATAAGTGGGTCACCTCTGAATCTTTGGCTGTTCACTCTACATACATGTGCCCAAGGAGAAAAGGATGAAGCCAGAACCTTTAGGCAAGAAGGGAACCTTCGTGGTATATAGTAAATCTTCAAAGGCCTACAAAATTTATATCCCAGGACCCAGACAGATTAAAGTTAGCAAGGATGTGACCTTTGAAGAAGAAATGGCTGTCAGGAAAGGCATAGGATCAAACATGGAGATCGATGATGAGGAGATACTAAGATCAGAGGAGATGAAATCATCTCCCCCTCAAGCTCAGAGGGAGTTAGGAGAAAAAGATGAACCCATTGATATCATTGATCCAGTCGAGACAGTTGATGATCCCAGAAATATTGCAGAAAGCCGAAAAAGACCTAGATGGGCACAACAGACCTTACAGGATGCAAAGGGGCATGAAGCTCCACATGGCACTTTCCGAGAAAGCAAAAGACCTCAGAGGTTCTCCAATTATGTAGCATTGATGAATCACATCATTGACTCAGAACCTACCATTTATGAAGAAGCATCCATACACCAAGTTTGGGAAGATGCCATGGTGGAAGAATATCAACCCATCATGAAGAATGATGTGTGGGAGATTGTAGCGAGACCTGAGGGGAAGTCAGTTTTAAATTCCAGATGGTTATACAAAATCAAACATGGAGCAGATGGAAGCATTGAAAAATACAAGGCTAGATTTGTTGCCAGAGGGTTCTCTCAAAAAGAGGGAGTTGATTATGATGAGACATTTGCTCTTGTGGCTCGATATACTTCCATCAGATTGATCATTTCTATTGCTTCATCTATGGGATGGAAGTTGCATCAGATGGATGTCAAAACAACATTTCTCCATGGTATTATTGAGGAAGAAGTATATATTGAACAACCAAAAGGGTTTGTCATCCATGGAAAGGAGTCTCATTTATGCAAGTTAAAAAAAGGCTTTATATGGACTCAAGCAAGCACCCCATGCTTGGTGTGGACGAATAGACGGATTCCTGGTGAGTCTGGGATTCACCAAAAGTGATACAGACCCCAACCTCTACCACAAGGTTGTGAATCCACTGATTTTTGTTCTCGATGTTGATGATCTGTTTCTCATTGGAAATGAGAAACTTATCGTATGGTGTAAGAAGAAACTCGCCTGTGAGTTCGAAATGAAGGATCTTGGATTGATGCATTACTTCTTGGGATTAGAAGTATGGCAGAGGCAGAAGGAGACTTTCCTAGGTCAAGAAAAATACACCATAGATATACTGAAGAGATTCAAAATGTTGGACTGCAAGTCCATAGCTACTCCGATGGATTCAAACTTGAAGAAGCTGAGGGATTTTGCTTTAGATTCAAATTTGATTGATCCCACCATGTATCGCCATCGGATTGGGTCCTTGATGTATCTGACGAACACCATACCAAATATTTGTTTTGCTGTGATAACCTTTGTTAGTTCATGTGCGAGCCAAGGCAGATTCATTGGACTACTGCAAAGCATGTGCTCAGATACTTACGTGGCACTGTGGGACGGGATATGATCTATACGATATGACTCAGAATGTGACTTAAAATTGCAAGGGTTTACAGACTCAGACTGGGCCGGATGCACTGCAGATAGGAAGACTACTTTAGGATGCTGTTTCAGTTTGGGTTCTGCAGTAATTTCCTGGTGCACTAGGAAGCAGAACTCAGTAGTTCTCAGTATTGCAGAGGCCGAGTATATGGCTGCTAGTACAGTAGCTCGAGAAGCAGTTTGTCTTTGTAAACTTCTTGCAGGATTGTTTGGCCAGATTCTAGAGCCAATCGTGATTCACTGTGATAAGCAGAGTTGTGTGCAGATGTCAATGGATCATGTATTTCACGACAAGTCAAAGCACATAGAGATTCAATATCACTTCATCACTGATATAGTGCAGAAAGGTACAGTCTAGTTATAGTATATTCCGATAGATGACCAGACTGCAGATGTTCTCACTAAGCCTCTTCCTAGAGTGAAGTTTGAATACTTTCGAGGAAGACTTGGAGTATAGGAGAACGTATCCCTCCTTGACAAGGAGAGATGACTAACATACATTTATCACGCTTTTTCCTAGGTACCTCTACTCGTCCAAGTTCTCAGCCAGGTATGGGAGAAATCCCATCGACAGATGAGACAGACAGGTAGTAGATGGTCGGGTTCACACAGGTTCCTCTACTCGTCCAGGTGCTCAGCCAGGTATGGGAGAAATCCCATCGATAGATGAGTTGGACAAGGAGTAGATGGTCGTGTGATTGCACAGGTACCTCTACTCGTCCACGTGCTCAGCCAGGTATGGGAGAAATCCCATTGGCTAATGAGTCAGACATGCTGTAGATGGTCATGTGATTGCATAGGTACCTCTACTCCTTCAGGTTCTCAGTCAGGTATGGGAGTACCCCATCGACAGATGAGACGAACAGGTAGTAGATGATTGTACACATTTGCTCGTCCAGGTTCTCAAGCCAAGTATGGGAGAATCCCATCGATAAATGAGACAGATAGGTAGTTGATGGAACTACAAATGATAAAATATCTTCAGCATCTATAGAGATGATTGAAACAATTGAGATGTACAGAAGAGACCCAAATGTTCATGATGCTGATGATGACCATATCTGAAGAATACCTTCCTCGTTGAGAGGGAGTGTTGGAATTTGCGCAACTTCAAAAGCTATTCTTATTGTACTTGTATTGTACTTCCTTGTACCTCCTACGGGAGACTATATTGTTGTAATTATTCATTGTAAACCTTGGGGTGAAAATTAATCAAAAGAAAGAAATAAAATAAAACTATAAATATATTTGTTATTGCTCCCCCAAGGGAAGTCGACCCAATGATTTTTCTAGTGGAAAATTAGTATAAATAGGAGGTGCCTCTCCTCATTATTACACACATTCACAGCTACTTAGCTCAACAGAAAAGGTGCGCTCTAGCAGTCTAGGAAAGTGTTTTATGGGGTTATATTTGCAAGAGACATTTCCTCTCTCTCTTCTTCTCTTTGTTCTGAGAAGATCATTATCTCTATATGAAGGTTTGCTGGGTTTTTCCCAATTGGGCTTCCCAGGATAAAAACACTGGTGTTATTGTTTTGTGCTTTGTTCTTTTCCTAGTGATCCTATTGATTAATTGTAATTAAGATATACTGCTATAATCTTGTGAAAATCTAACAATTTATCCACTGCTTTTTTGGGCCTTTAACATTAAATTTCATAGCCCTTTTTATTTGTGTCTAAAGACACAATTTGCAAGTTTATTCATGGGCTTGCATTTCACAATATACAAAATGTAACACATAATGCATGTAATGATGGTAGAACATGTTGCTTCAAGTTTTAGTTGACAACTCTTCAGGCAACTAAGGGGGGAATCCACAGTCAGGACCAAACATCGAGGGCAACCGACCAGAGAGGTCAAGGCTTCAAAACCCAACTCACCTAAGCTCAGGAACCAACACCAGTGGGTTCTCCTATCCCAGAAGGATCAAGGCTTCGACAAGTTTTGTTGTACAACTCAGAGTCGAGACACAAAACAACATGGGTTTTGTCATACATAGGGGTCAAAGTGGGAAAAATCTCGTCAATCTCACAAGTCTCAGTCATAAGTCAAGGGATAAGGTAATACAGATGAGACTGGATGTACGGAGGACAAGTGAGAAGGTGCAACCAGTATAGCAAGATAGACTAAGTTTTGTGCAAAGCATGGCATAAACAACGACCTTCAACATAAGATTCTCCAACCATTCACAACACAAGTTAAGCTTCAACAAACAAATCATATAAGCATAGGTCACCGTAATCATCATAGCATAATAAGTCCAAGGTACTAATATACATCAAAGAGCAAGCAAGCTACTGAGAAGCCATATACCTGATCTCACCATATGCATGTCTCTATCTGATGTGTCAATCTGTGCACTGTGTTCCATCTCTGCTGCTCTGCTCGAATGAACTATGTCATCACCAAAGTCATCTCATTGGACAAAGAGATATTGGTCATGGCAAGGAGATACTCTGCATCTGCTACTGAATGAAGCCTCTGGATGGTTCATGCTGTAATGATGATCCATGTTGTATCCCATCAATATGTTTGGCTTGGAAAGTGAAGAGAAAAATCCATATGTTGCATAATAGTAGCCCAACTACAATATATGTGATAATAGAACCCATATCTTGTTATGTTTTTACAATGAGAGGGGGCACTATTTATATAAGACTAGCCTCACCTAATTTTAAGTTATTAGCGTACAAGATAATGTGAAAAATATAACATTTGGCTTGCTCACCCATAACTTTGGGGGCTAACCCAGTCATAATAATGATAAAAATTAAAATATCTCTAAATGACATAAAAGTAGTAAATAAAGTGCAATTAGGCCACACTAAGTGCTAGGTGTGCCAAAAAGAGGATGTCATGCCTCAACTAACCCCAACAGATGTATGTCCTCAACTTCCTCCTTCATTATCCTTGTAGGCTTCTTCAATAAGGAAGTACAATTTGTGGGTAACACAGCCCAGAGGATGGGTAAGAGAAGGTCCAAGTGAGCAAATAAGGTGTGCTAGATAGGGTACAAATCCCTTTGCAAAGTGATATCACCTTTTACATGGCAAATAAATGAGTGCGGTCATGTGTTCAAGTGATTAGGCCCCTAAGGGAACCAACCCCTACAGGGTGAGTACCTCTTGGAGGAGGAACTCAAGGAGAACATCCATGACATGATTAATGGTAGTTAGCCCCAAATCAATACTCTATGCTTCAACTTGCCCTTTACATCAAATTTCTTAACCCCTTGCTCTAGTAGACTTGACTAAGAACGCTGCAAATACTCCAAGGCATACTAATTGGCTCCAAGTGCAAGGCATGCACTTTTCTCGGGAGTGTATGAGAACCCCTAGAATCTCTTGGGTACCAATCAAGAGAAACAAATCAAGAGACTTAGTGTTGATCTACCAAGAGTAAGTGGAGTCAAAGAAGAATATAATCTAAGAGGGTTTTGTTTTATATGTCACAAAGGGTGAAAGGTCGCATGATTGATCAAACCTTAGTAAAGTGCAATAATATATTAAGTTTTAAAAGGGAAGAATCGAATAAATTATCCAATTCCTTTCTAGCTTTGTGAGTGCACCAATGACACAAAAGATCAATATCATGCCCTTTGAATTAAGAACGAATGCAAAAATCAATACGTGTATGTGCATAGACTCTAAGAAAAAGAGGATAGAGATTAACATAAACCCTTCTCCTTCCAATGTGGTATTAATACCTTTCTATGGCCTTGTTATGATTCATAATGTACGAGGATAATATCACTCATTTTT
Source organism: Pseudotsuga menziesii (assembly GCA_001517045.1). Lineage (NCBI taxonomy): Eukaryota > Viridiplantae > Streptophyta > Pinopsida > Pinales > Pinaceae > Pseudotsuga > Pseudotsuga menziesii. Next base: position 74,824 of record LPNX010479585.1, read on the forward strand.
GCTTTACATTCCCCTAGCCCATTGATGTATTCCAGACTGTTGTGGCTCATTTTTTCTTCTTATGGAGCTTCTATGTGATATGAGTGTTGAGATGATCATGAGATGATGTTATTTCTTATGCCATGCTTGTTGGGCCTGGGGAAAGCGCGCAAGAAATAAGCGCAAATGAAGAAACGCGCAAGAATCAATCCACCGCGCAAGCACACACAAGGAAAAGGAAGCACGCGGTAGGTATAGAAGAAAGTTGCGCAGACAAGGAGATCTGCACGGACAAGGAAAACTGCGCGCAAGAGGAAATCTGTGCAGAAGTAGGAATGTGTGCAAAAGATGTCACTTGCGCGGAAAGGAAGATGTCGCAGGGTAAAACAGTAGCACAAGCGCAGAACAACATCTGAAAGTGACAGGGCGATCATGGGTGTTGAAGTCGGCTTAAGTCGGCGGATGCCACATGAGTGAACGCATGCTGTAAGTAAGGCTGCTAGTGCCTCGTGTCAAGTCATGATCGCCACAGCTGTAGCCCGAGGGGAGGCTGATGGTGACAGTTAACGGGCTACCTGTATGCAGTCGACCCTGCTTGGTCATGTAAAATAGTATAAATAGGAGGGATTCAATAGTTAGAGGGTTGGTCGTCGGTTAGTGATTATTGCTTTAAGTTGGTTGTTTTTAGTCTTTAGTTGCTTTTGATGGGTTAATAGAGGGAAGATCTTTGAGAGAGCAGAGCGAACATGTGAGATCTGAATGGTAGATTACATGGAAGTCTGCAGAATGCAATCGGAGGTAGCGCAGTAGAAGAGAAGCTCTACTAGAGAGGTGTAGATGCTAGAGAAGTCGATCCAGGCCATGTGCGGATCAGTAGATGGTAGCAGTAGTTAAAAGAAATAAAGACAGAGAGCATGAGAGCAAGAAAGAGTTCGAGTAGAAAGCTAGATCTAAGACAGTATGTAGTCAAATGCAGGCTGAAGGCACCATATATTTCTCATGCGAGATGAAGAGCGCCTTGTGGTTTTTCCCAGATGGGTTTCCACGTGAACTCTCCTGTGTGTTGATGATTGAATGTGTATGGTTGTTTATGTTTATGTTTATGAGGTAAGTCTTGTCATGGTTGAACGAATGCCATACTATCAATAGAAGTCTGAATGCATCAATAGGTTATTATGCGTTGCTTTTGAGTATTAGTTTATGGTTATGGCGCAATCGCTGTTCCGCGTCTGTTATGTCGCGCCTGTCTGTTAGCTTGCTTTTATATTCTGTTATGTTTAAGGTACCAAGGCCAAATCTGTGTCACGTCGTTAGTAGTTTATAAAACATATGTGCGGTGTGTGCTACAGTTCGGTGTAAATGACTCCATTCTCGCAACTTGGTCGAGCTCCTTGGCCGCACGCCAAGGGACTATAATCCATCGACGAATCGCGAAAACATGGTTTCGGCGGTTACCCATTGAAGAGATATCTCGGGTGCTTCTGCTTGGCAGGCGTTGCCGACGGGGCTCGCTCTGTCGGGCCTGTATCTCGGGTGTTTGTTGGGTTGACGGGCTGTGCAGAACCTGGGTCGCGTGAGTTAGGAAAAGTGGCCAACAAATTTTCGTTGCTGGGACCTATTGATCAAAACGAGGGAAATGTTGTGGCACCCGACTAAGAGTGAAGTCAAGGATTGGCTATAGTTGAAGACGTTGATATTCGCGCAGAAGGAAGGACAGAGATACGTTGATCCACTAGAAGGACAGAGATACGTTGAACCGGTGTTCAACGAAGGGCAAGGTGATCACCTTGACAACATCTATAAGGTCATTGCCCTTAAGGAGGATTACATTAATCCTACTGCGGATGGTAACCTGAGCTGGAGATGCGCGAGTTCATGTGCATCAGACTCAGGGGAGGCACTTGAGAACTGGCAGAACCGATTACATGAAGTCTCTATGAGGAGATGTGCCAGGATAACTAAGTCTGTCCGACGAGTGGAAACTCAGTCGCGGCCGCTGCCTACATACGAAGGACTGCCTAACTTGGCAACGTTCTTGACTGAGTTTGAAGAATTGGTAACAGAGCTGCAGCGAATATCTACGTTGGAATTTGTGCTAAAAGCTACACCTGCGCGATGGTGGGGTATTCACAAAAGCTCGATAACTGAATGGCCGCAGTGTAGACGGCTGCTGGAAGTAAGGTTTGGAGATGAGGTCACAACTGTGACACAAAGGTATACAGGGTTATCAAACCCTGTTGAACACTTGGAGCAGTGTTCCGTAGCGTTCTCGAACTACCCGCGCCAGGAGTGGGTTCACCACTTCATCCATACTCTCGAAATGGCACCCAGAGGTTGGTACACATCTATGGAGCTATGCCAAGAAACAAGAGAATGGGAAAAGGTTGCGCAGAATTTCATATACACATTCCAGTTTGCAGACGAGCAACCAACAGTTGATATTGCGCTGAAGGCTATTAAGAAGAAGATATTTGTGGAGATCCCACTGGAGGTTGTGTATTCTCAACCCAGCACTACGCATTCCCACCAGTGCTGTGAGACAGTTCAGCACTGGATAACATGCTATAACCTCTCCGAAGATCCAGAGGATGATCCGACTAACATCAATATTCCAGAGTTGAAAGGATCGCGTGTGATAGAAGGAAGCGGTATTTCCAGTGAGCAGTTCATCAAGCCGCTAAAGATCAAGAAAGTTAACATTGGGTTGGAGGAAAATCCGAAATTTGCTAACGTTGGAGACTATTGGGACAAAGAGACAGTAGCCAAAATCACTGATCTATTACATGAATTCCAGGACCTATTCCCGACGAACTTTAGGGAAATGAAGGGGATAGTAGGAGATTTGGGCGAAATGAAAATTCTGCTCAAACCCGATGTAAGACCAATAAAACAATGCCTGTACAGACTAAATCCGCGCTATAAAGAACAAGCGAAAGCAGAATTGGATCGCATGCTGGAAGCAGGAATCGTTGAACCTGTTGAAGAGTCGGAGTGGATAAGCCCTATAGTGATTCAGGACAAGAAGGCGACATGTGAGGTCAGGATCTGTGTCGACCTCAGGAAGCTAAACGATGCCTGCTTACATGATCCAATCCCAACACCATTTACAGATGAAGTCTTGGAGAGCGTCGGCGGACAAGAAATGTACTCATTCACAAATGGATTCTCGGGCTACCATCAAGTCAGAATTGCGCAAGAGGACCGCCACAAGACAACCTTTGTAATAGAATGGGGATGCTACCAATACACGGTAATGCCATTTGGCCTTAAAAATGGCCCTGCTATTTTCTCTAGAATAGTAGTTTCTACTTTTAAAGATTTCATTCAAAGTTTTTTTGAAGTATATTTTGATGATTGGATGGTCTTTGGTTTGGTGAGAGACCAGATTGAGAATTTGCGCATGATGCTGGAAAGGTGTCGCTAGTATCAAATTGCGCTGAATTTGTGAAAATGCATATTTTACGCACCCTTTGATGTACTGCTGGGCCATGTAGTATGTCGTGGCGGGATCCTGGTTGATCCTGCGAAGGTGGCAATTATTCTGGACCTGCCACCGCCCACATCGGTCACGCAACTCAGATCCACATTTGGACATACTGGATATTATCGAAAATTCATAAGAGGGTACGTGGAAATAACTTCCCCAATGGAGAAGCTGCTGAAGAAGGACGCCAAATTCGAGTGGAACAAAGACTGTCAAGGAAGTTTGGATAAGCTGAAGCACAAAATGGCCACTGCGCCAATATTGATATTCCCAGACTGGAAGGAGTTCCATGTACATGTTGATGCATCATCAATTGCGCTTGGTATAGTATTAACACAACCAGGAGAGGGCGCAATTGACCACCCAATTGCATTTGCAAGCAGGAAATTGTCAACAGTAGAGAAGAACTACACCGCAACTGAAAGAGAAGGGCTTGCAATGGTCTATGCGCTACAAAAGTTCAGACATTATCTATTGGGTGGACACTTCAAAATGTTCACTGATCATTCTGCGCTGAAGTACCTGGTCAATAAGCCTGTACTGGGGGGGAAGATTTGCCAGTGGCTTCTCCTATTTCAAGAATTTGACTTTGAAGTCATTGTAAAGCCAGGTCGATTGAATGTTGGGCCAGACCACTTGTCGCGCATTGAAAGTGGTGAGGAACCAAACAGCTTAGAGAATAATCTGCCTGATGCGCAACTGTTTGCTATCGATGTCGTCGATAAAGAATTTGATGCTATTATACACTTATTGAATACAGGCTATGCGCCTGAAGATTATACGACATGGCAAAAGAAACAACTAGTTGTCAAGGCTGCTGACTAGACGCTAATCGTGGGACAACTGTATAAGTTGGGACCAGATGAAATATTGCGCAGATGCGTCTTTGATCATGACATGCAATGGGTAATGGCTGAAGCGCATGCGGGTGTCTCAGGAGGACACTACGTCGGAAATGCAACGGTGCGCAAGATTTTGCAAGTTGGACTCTGGTGGCCAACTGTACATATTGATACAAAGAAATACTTTCGTGACTGTGATAAGTGTCAAAGAACAGGGAAACCATCACGATGTGATGAAATGCCACTTGCACCACAAATTACACTGCAGGCCTTTGGTAAATGGGCAGTGGATTTTGTTGACCCTATTAGTTTGCCAGGGAAACGGACTGGTGTGCGCTATATTATAACTGCTACAGATTACTTGACAAGATGGGCGGAAGCGGCACCTATGAAAGATTGTACCACAACAACTGCGACGAAGTTTCTTTTTGAAAATGTAGTGACAAGGTTTGGTTGCCCGAAAATCCTTATCAGCGACCAAGGTACGCATTTTGTAAATAAACTAATTGTTGAAGTGGCTGCAAAATTCCAAATCCAACACAAGAAGACAACACCCTACCATCCTCAAGCAAATAGAACTGTTGAGGCCTTCAACAAGATACTCGAGAATGCCTTGGCCAAGGTTTGTAATGTGCGCAGAGATGACTGGGACCAGAAAGTCTCAACTGTATTATGGGCTTACAGAACAACTTGCAAACGACTAATTGGTTACGCTCCTTTTCGTTTAGTCTATGGCCAAGAAGCAATCGTGCCCATGGAGTACATTGTGCTTAGCCTACGAATTGCTGCACTAAGAGAAATGACAGATACCGATGCCGTAGAAGAAAGACTTGCGCAGCTGATTCAAATGGAGGAAGAACGCTTCATTGTGGGCTTCCATCAAAACGTGGAAAAACAACGGCAGAAAGCATAGCATGACCGCCACATCAGAACAAAACAATTCAAAGTTGGCGGACTTATTCTGATGTATGACAGCAAGTTCTTCAAGCACCCAGGTAAGCTCAAAACACACTGGCTAGGCCCATATGTGGTTGCGCACATTACTGAAGCAGGCACAGTAAAACTACATAAGCTGGATGGAACACTGGTTGCGGGTATGATCAACGTCATCCGATTAAAACCATACCGCGATGACTGCGGCACGGTCCCATAAGGCCGAGGCGCGTAGCAACCAAAAAAAAAAAAAATCAAAAGGGAGGAAAGCAACGAAAGAAGCATCTCTAGCGCAACCTGGCGTGGAAAAAGGAAGTTGCGCTGTAAACTCGCCAACAAACCAGCTAAGAGACAACTGGCGGGCAGTGGCAGACAGCTGGCAGACACCGACAGATCGTTAAATGCACAAGGATTCCAAAAAGATTTGGCGCTCGCGACAGCTCAGTAGCATTAATTTGGAAAGTCCAAGGAGAATGGCAACGTGCTTTTTGGTCCTATTTGCCGTATTACCCTTAACTGCCCTGACAAGTACATAATTGAACCTAAGTGTGCGAGTAAAGGCGACGAAGGACGAGCCCATGTGCTTCGTCAAATGGCCCATCATTGCGTCCAGTCACAGCTTGGATTCCAGGTCGCCTATAAATATCAATTGCCTCTGTCGTTGTAACCTTTACATTGCCTTACAGAGCCAAGAAACTAGAGAGCCGAGCCCACTGAGTGAACCAGAACCCTCCCTCAGAGCCGAAGCCCATGATTGTTGAGCTATCCAGTGACAGTGAAAACTCCACTGTTTCACCAGCTGCACCCTACCTGATATTAGAAGTGCCATACGTCCCTGAACCTAGTCGGTCGACCAAGAAGATGAAGAAGATACAGGCTAAACCGAAGGCATTGCCGAGGCCGCCACGCCCGCCACCGGCAGGAGGCCAACAGATGCAGTTACCTGCAACCCGACCGCCAGGACAACCAGCTGGGGCGCAAGTTTTTGCGCCTAGAGGTCTGTCGAGTGCAGACCTCCCCAATTCCTCTGGTCCCCCAGCAAAGATACCCAAAGTCCGCAGAGCTGACCTGGTTCTGCTACCACCACCAGCGGATACAGACCCGACTGATGAAGAAAAGAATTTGCTGCCCCCATATGTGTCATCGAGGGTCCTAGATGCTGCAAGAGTGACAGTGGACGCGCAGGAACTTCTGGAAGAGCCAACCATTCCAGAAGGCGTCCTACGGTCCCAGGATACAATCACTCCCAAACTTCAGGACTTGAAGTTTGAAAACTACGACACCAAGAAGCAAGACGAGTTGGCCAGAAATCGATTCATGGTCGCGGTGCCTGGTGAATCGCCGAATGCAGACGTAGTTTCTGCAATGGAGTGGGCGCGTGGATAGTCAGGCATCTCAAACTTGCTCCTTATGCCGCATTTCGGCCGCACTGCCCTGGTTGGGATGTATGTCAAGCAACTTCTGGTATGCTTTCATGGAGGCTACCTTTGGTTGGACAAACCGTATGAGGTAACGGTCGACCTGGTCTTGGCCATAACAGGTCTCCCGCGGCAACGAGTCGACCTGGCCCCATACCTGCACAAGGATGGGGAAAAGCTGGACAAGAATGACATGAAGAGCAAGTACCAACTTGTTTGTGGCGGAAAGGGCTACCTTATTAGCTCTATCAATGACGTTGCTGTAAGGTCCACAGCAAAAATCTTGTGCAGTAAGGTTCTACGCAAGATGAGGCCTACTGAATGCACTGCCGCAACAGTAGAGCTAACAGAGCAGTGCGTGCAAGGAGTGCACATCAACTGGTCCCAGTTCCTAGTGAACGAACTGATGGACGACGCAATTGAGGCGCAAGAACTTCTCGCGGCGAAGTTCCACTACTCGTGGCTTCTAATTTTGATCTCGTTTGCAACCTGGACTCCTCCGCCAGACTATCAACCCATGGACATCCCTATGGAGTTCCTTGGCGCACAGTTCCAGAACCTATGGGACCACAAAAAATGCAAGTGCAAGGCCGATACAAAAATTGAATTCTTTCTCCAAGGAGAAAGACTTAGACAGATCGTGTGCCAGCAGTGTAGATTGTTCCCTACGACGGTGGCCAAGTATCCTTTCATTTGGTTTCACGCGGGGCCGCACAATATCATCTTGCATCCGCGTAATGACCCCAAGAAGTAGACACTCTCGACCTTCTTCATCATCATAGATGCAGATATTGAGAGGGAAATCAAAGACTGGCCCAAAGAATGGCTTAGCTAGCGTGTGGAGGTGCCTGCAGAGCAGCAAGCGCCGCACGGGGATCCGCAGGAGAATTCGCCCCAGGACCGTGTCAATACCGCAACCTAGGAGCATTAGGGTGATGCCCAAGAAGAAGAAGAAGAAGAAGAGCGAGACCCACCCAACGATGGCGAAGAAGACACCCCTATTGATGAGAAGGTGCGCGCTGAAAGAACCAGGAAAAGGAAAGGCAAAGAGGCCATGGAGGAAGATGCAGGAGCCTCGAGAATCCTGCACAGGAAAAAGCAGAGGGCTAATAGACCCCAAGACATGAGCATAGCAGAAGAGGATTTGACTCTTCTTAGAGAGGTGGTCGCAGAAATAATCGAGTCCACCTTGGGTGATATCACGCCCAAACAAACCAATTGGATGACTTCGCTCAGTGCGCAAGTTACCCGGCTAGAAGAGCTCGTCACAGTAGTGTGTGACACCATGCAGGATGAGACCTACGGTGTAGACCCATCAAACACCTTGGCGACCTCGGTGCTGCTCCCACCCTTGAGAATAGAAATGCTCGCGCAGGCATTTTCTACAGATGCAGCAGAAACTGATGCAAGTGTCCATAGCTTGGACAAATTAACTTTGGATTTCTCTAAGCTGACATTGCCACAAATCTATTCCATTAAGCATGCCGTAGCTACAGAGGTGAGAATCTGAGAAAATGCGGTTGCATATCAGGCAACCAAGGCAACCATGAAAGCAAAGGCGCGCAAACAAGTTATCAAGCGCCAGCAGGAAGACCTGGAAGCACAAGCGCAAAAGCAACCTTCACTGGAAGAAGCCATAAAGGAGGTAGTGGCGGAACTGTCAGATGAGGAAGAAGGCGGCGAGGCAGAACCTGTGCACCAACTGAGGCGGTTATCCAAACTGGTCGCAGATCTAAAGAAACAGTTTAAGGTATTAAAGACCAACCAGCAACTGAGCACGCCCCACGAAGTTGTGCAACAAAGGAAAGAATCGACAAATCAAGTTGTTGGCCGGCTTAGGGAAGCCGAGAAGATCTGCACAGAGGCGGTGGAAGAAATTGCCGTGGTATGGGAGCAACTCATTGACGATGAGACTGTTGTAATGTCCTCGTCCGATTAGGCAACAAAACACCCGCTAACCTACTTAATCCCCTAGGTTCGAGCGGGTACTGCATAAGAGGGGATTGACTGAGGACATTTAGTACTTAGAACAACTTAGGACACACATTCAGTACTAAAGTCAGCAGTAGGCTAAAAGATGCCTTTTCTCTTTAGGCTTAAAAGTCAACATCAAATTAGAATCGCATGCATGTAAAAGTAAAAGCAGAAACCCTTAAAGTGACATGCGAACCCTAAAAGCGCATAAGGATCTATTTAAGAAGGATGAGGGAGCCTAAAGAGATACTTATGATTATTATTGATTTTTGAGCTCTTGAGTAGCAGCACAGCGTGTAGCCACATCAGTTGGGGTTGAAGACGGCGTCTTCAACTAACGGGGTTTCAGCAATGAGATATCTGCCCTAGTCTCATCCAGGATAAACCATCCAGGTTCACCATCTGCTCTTCAACTTATTCATTCATTTGCAGTTATCCAGTATCCATCAGAGATTGTTTGCAGGGACACGTGTTCAGCCGCAAGGGGGTTTTTAGCTGAAAAACCCCAAATCATTCGCTGGGTCCTCAGATCTCAGTTTATCTTCAGAATACTGGTACCATTCTCATCATTGGTATCATCCTCCAGTACCCAGTGATTATCAGATTCGGTCTTGCTCATCCAGAGCAATTCTCAGCAATTTGGGGATGAGGGGGGCGTGAGGAGCTAAACCTCGAGTTCAATTCACTAACCTGCCTAGAGATCTCAGAACTTTTGCTTGTGTTAGGCATCCTCTTCGGCATAGGAAGACTACCACTCCTGCACATTCTCGGCTTCAACGGACACCTCCTTCACTGAAAATGTCACCCTTAGCTGATTTTGGGTACATGCTGCTGGGGTATCACCGTAGGCAAAAAGCACTAGTTCATCACCGGATCGGCCCTTGATGCATGCATATTCTCTCAGGAGCATCTCAGCCGTCTTATCAGTGGTAAGTGTTACATTCTATCTTGCAAAACCCTAACCCTAAATTTAACTATAATATAGGGCAATTTTGCATGGCAGTTTGCATGCCCAGCTATTTCAGTAAATTTGCATAGAATTAGAAAATATCGGTATTCGGGATATTACAGTGGTATCAGAGCTATCTTCTTGGCCAGCTGTGGGCTTGAGAAATGAAAAGTAAATGAATACGGAAGAAGATACTTTTGTAACCAATAGGAAAAGAAGGAGTAGGTACACGAAGGACTTTGAGGATATCCAACTAGAAGATACCAACTCAGACATGGACCCAATAGGTATACACTCTGACAGGGGAAAATGAATGGGAGAAGATGAGGACAGGATGGAGTTTCGCAACCTAGTATCTGTATTGCAAGACTTAGCCAAAGGGAAAAAAGATGTACTTGATGCAATCAACAGATTATCGGAGAAACCAGAACCAGGTAACAACAGTACACCTCCCTCACCGGTAGATAGAGGGTCTACAAGTAGCAGTGGGAAGGTTGCATACAGCGATATACAGAATACACCCCACATATATAACAGATCTTCCAACAGGCCTACTATACCTCACTTCTTGGCAGATGCAGTAGGAGGTCCAGCCATGTAGGTAGAGCCTAGCGAACCCTTTGAGGCTTATTTGCAGGAATACGGGGACTTAGGGGATGAGTTTCATGCAGCCATGTCTTTTTCGGATTTTTGCAACATGAAGAGTAGGAACAGGCCCAAGAATTTCAACAAGGGATTCAATCATAACTATTAGTTGCAGAAAACCTTGGGTAGGTTGACCATCCCAAACTTTGATAGGACTCGCAAATGTTCAGCGAAGATATGGGTTCAGAAGTTGGATACCTATTTCCAACTCAATTCCATGACAGAGACAGATGCCATTAAATTGGCTACACTCCACTTGGACGGAGAGGCTCATGAGTGGTGGTACCACAGATTAGTGACGTTGGGTCACAACACCATCCATTCCTATAGTGAGTTCACTCAGAAACTCATTGAGTGGTTCAACAGGAAAGATCCAAAAATATATTTCAGAGAGTTGGCTCAACTCAAACAGACAGGTAGCGCCCAGGCCTTCATCTCAGAATTCAAGAGGATAGCAGTCATGGTAATAGATGTGTCAGAGAGAAGGTTGACAATGTTGTTTACTGAGGCCCTAACAGAGCCACTACGGTGATGGGTGAAAGCCTACAAACCCCCCACTCTGCAGGATGCCATTAGCCGAGCCAGAGATCTCCAAGACTCCGTCTCGAAGAACAGGTTCCCTCTCAAAACCAACTTTCTAGTTAGGGACAAGGACAAGAAACCTTTCCAGCAAGATTTTACAAAGAAAACATGGTTAGACGAGGACATTAGGAACGACTTCAGGCGTTTTCTTACTTGTCAAGAACCATGGGTTCGTGGACACAGGTGCGCAGGAAAGGCCAAGGCTCACTACATCGAAGTATATTCGGACAGTGACGGGGAGGACTATGAGTAGGAGGCGACAAAAGAATTACGGGCAGCAGAGGAAGAGTCACTACAGGGTGATACACCAAAGGGAGTTATTGCTACGTTATCTGGAGTACCTAGATTCCATACTCTCAGGGTCAGAGGAGTAGTATAGTGCCACAGAGTGGGAGTATTGTTGGTTGATGGGGGAGCAACCCACAATTTCATTGATGCAACTTGGGTAGCCAAGAGAGGTATTCGGACAGAGAAGTTTGAGGGATTTACTGTAGCAGTGGCCGGAAACTCTAGCATGGAGTGCAACCGTTGGATTACAAAACTAAATGTCACATTAGGCAACTACCAGATGATAGATTCATTTTATGTAGTGGATGTGGCAGATACACATGTAGTGTTAGGCGTTTAATGGCTTGATTCATCAGGGAAATATACTATAGATTACCGACCAATGGAAATGGAATTCCAGGGGCCAGATGAAAATGGGTAGTTTTGAGGGGCATGAACACTTATCCCCCAAAACCAGTCTCTTCACAGAGAATGGAGGCAGTAGAGCACTCAACAAAAAGACCATAAAAAACAGGTATCCCATCCCTAGGATTGATGAACTCATGGACGAGCTGTGGGGCGCCAAATACTTTTCAAAGATTAATCTTTGCTTGGGGTACCATCAGATCCAAGTAAGGGATCAAGACATTTCTAAAACAACTTTCCGTTGTCACAATGGTCACTATGAATTCCTGGTCATGCCTTTTGGACTTACCAATGCTCCTACCACTTTTCAGTCATGCATGAACCATACTTTCAGAGCTCAGTTACGTAAGTTTTTGCTAGTATTCTTTGATGACATCTTGATTTACAACAAAACATGGGAGGAACATCTGAAACATCTGGACGAAGTATTGAGCATTCTAGAAGAACACTCGTTTTACGTGAAGATGTTCGAGTGTGAATTCGACATGAAGGAAATGTTGTATCTAGGGCACATAATCAGTACAGAAGGGGTACAGGTTGATATGGAGTAAATCCGAGCTATCAGGGATTGGCTCACGCCAAAAACAGTCACAGAATTGAGAGGCTTCTTAGGCCTTTGCACATATTACCTGAGGTATGTTAAGGGGTTCTCCCAATTCGCCGCACCCCTCACAGATCTCACAAAGAATAGAGCCTTCACCTAGACAGAATTAGCATAGAAATTTTTTGAAGAGATGAAAGTCATCATGAGTTATTGCCCGATCTTAGCATTACCAGACTTCTCATAGCCATTTGTAGTAGAATGTGATGCCTTAGGGAAGGGCTAGGAGTAGTATTGATGCAAAACCATCACCCTATTGCATTTGAGAGCAGGAAATTGAAGAACTATGAGCGCCACGACTCCATATATGACAAGGAGATGCTAGCCATCTTACATGCTCTCATGAAGTTCAGACAGTACCTGGTGGGCAGCAAGTTCAAAATCAAGACAGATCATAATAGCCTTAAGTACTTCTTGGAGCAGAAGGAGCTGAATGAGCGCCAACATAAATGGGTCAGCAAAGTACAAGCCTACGATTTCGAGATAGAGTATGTGAAGGGTAAGAACAATATAGTAGCGGATGCATTATCCAGGCGACCCGCTTCATTATCTCTCATGAATATATCTACAGATTGGAGGGCTCTTCTCTTAGTAGAGTACTCCAAAAATAAATTTGCTTACGAATTATTGGATGGGCAGGTTCAGGATGATAGGTACAGAATTATCGATGACATCATCTATTACAAGAGCAGGATATACCTTGTCCTAGAATTCAATTAACTTTAAGAAAGAAAATTATACAGGCGGCACATGACTCTCCACTAGTAGGACATCAAGGTTTCTTGAAGACCTACAGGCAGATCCGAGAGAGGTTCTCATGGAAGGGCCTCAAGGGGGAGGTTATGTAGCACGTGGGAATGTAGCAATTGTCAGCAGAACAAGATTGAGCACATCCATCCAGCAGGGTTGGTTCAGCCACTACCAATTCCAGAACAAAAGTGGGAAAGTATCTCTATGGACTTCATTACAGGATTGCCCAAGGTCAAAGGGAGAGATTGCTTATATGTCATGGTTGATCGGCTGCCCAAACTCGCCCATTTCTTTTCTATATCATCCGTTTACTTCGTAGCCCAGGTAGCTAAGTTATTTTTCAGAGAGGTCTTCAGGTTACACAGGTTACCCAAGACCATTGTCAGTGATCGGGACAGTAGATTCACCAGTGCCATCTGGCAGGAGCTATTCAGGTTAGTGGGAACCGAGCTTGCTACCAGCACGAGTTATCATCCCTAGAGTGATGGACAGACTGAGATTGTCGACAAGTGGATTGAAGGGTATCTGAGGAACTATGTAGTAGGGTAGCAGTGAACCTAGATTAAATGGCTACACTTAGGGGAATACTGCTACAATACTACCTACCACATCTCTATTAGGATGACACCATTTAAGGCATTATATGGCTATGAGGCCTTAGACTTTGCAGATGTAGCATTCAGAGACATCAAGGCTCCTAAGGCAAGGGATTGGATACAAGATAGTCAGGATATCCTTAAAATCCTGAAAGAGAACTTACAGACAGCTCAGAATCAGCAGAAGTTGTATGCAGACAGACACAGGGTCGAGAGGAGCTTTCAAGTAGGAGATCTGGTATACTTACGACTCCTACCCTACAGACAGTCTTCACTTAAGAAGAAAGGAGCGGAAAAGTTAAAACCTCGCTTCAACGGATCCTACAAAGTTATCAGAAAGGTGGGAGACGCGGCGTATGAACTAGAACTGCCACAGGAGAGCAAAAATTATAATGTATTCCATGTGTCCAACCTGGAAAAGACCATTGGACAACACATTGCTCCATTAACAGAGTTACCTCCCTTAGTTGATGAGGGACTATTGGTACTGATTCCAGAACGGATCGTACAGACTCGAGAAAGAAGACTCCGGAACCGAGTGATTAGAGAATACTTGGTCCAATGGAAAGAATTACCTCCAGAGGATGCCACATGGGAAGGAGAACAGGTATTGCAGCATCCGAGTTTGCAGTTGCTTGAGTACAAGCAATCTCAAGCGGGGAGGACTGTAATGTCCTCGTCCGATTAGGAAACAAAACACCCGCTAACCTACGTAATCCCCATAGGTTCGAGCGGGTACTACATAAGAGGGGATTGACTGAGGACATTTAGTACTTAGAACAACTCAGGACACACATTCAGTACTAAAGTCAGCAGTAGGTTAAAAGAAGCCTTTTCTCTTTAGGCTTAAAAGTCAACATCAAATTAGAATCGCATGCATGCAAAAGCAAAAGCACAAACACTAAAAGTGACATGCAAACCCTAAAAGCGCATAAGGATCTATTTAAGAAGGATGAGGGAGCCTAAAGTGAAGAAATTCTGCGTTTTACTGTTTGCTGGTTTATGTCAACATTTCGTGGTTTTCACATACAGCCGGTTTTGCATTGGCTGTAGATTACTTATGAAATTTTACTGAACAATTAAACACAGTAAAATACACTAACAGGCTGAAAAACACATTTAACAATCACACCATAAAATGATAGAATTAGAGATTTTTGGCCAAAATCAAGCCCTGGAAAAACCCCCACGGGGAAAACCAGTTAGAGAGAGAGAGAGATTTTATTATCTTCAGCAAAATATCAGAACAGAAATACAGTGAAAATTTAACTTATCTCCACCCAAGATTTTATCTCAAAATCTTGAAAAACGTGCCTAGCAAAGCCTTGAAAACTGTGCAGAAAAATAACAGCAGTCCGTACAACTGTACGGCGTCGATTTCTGTGCCCTATTTTATCTCGAAAACTGTGCAGAGTTTACCTCGATTTCTGTGCCAAAAATAAATGCAGTCCGTACACCCTTGAAAACTGTGCCAGCAATTAATGCAGTCTGTACCCTCGATTTCTGTGTAGTCTCTCTTCTAGGGAATCGTGCCAATGCCCTAGCTCGAGCTCCTTCTCTCTCAGCTCAGTCTCTCCTTCTCCAAAAATGAAAAAGTCAAGTGTTTTGCCTCCCTCAACCCTTTTTGTCTAAACCCTAAGTGGGAATCTA
>LPNX010479587.1:0-60528 GCA_001517045.1 Pseudotsuga menziesii
GAGGTATTTTCCAATATTTTTTGAAAATAGGGGTATTGTTTCATATGCCACGAACGAACGTGCTATGGCATAGTTTCACTAAGTGAAGACCCCGTGCTACATGGTAAGGTAGGCGAATTTTGACATTAGACAAGTGAAATTTCACCATGAGACTCGATGAGTCCATGCTTCCTAAGGCTATTAGGAGTGCATCCCGCTAGGCATGACAAATCTGTAACACCTCTAAATATGACATTGCACAAGCTTTCTGGGCTAAGTCTTCAACTACGAAGTAGTTTGATGCAGCCCTAGCATTATGATTATGCAAGGTATTCTTAAATAGACCTTTTGGTATCTTGGGCATAATTTCGGCAGGTTTCTCGATCATGAGAGGGTTAGAAGTTTCACCTATGGACTTACCCTTCTCCGAGGTCTCTTTTTCATAGTTCTTATTCCTGGTATGAGTAGTAAAGTTTGATATCGAACCATGTTGATATAATTGGGGTGAGGGGCATTTGGGGTGCCCCTTGCAGTATTTGAAGTTGAAGCAAAATTCTGCCCCTGGTGAAATGGATCCTTCAGGACAACCGGTTGTTGAGATTTTAACAACTTCTGATCTTGTTCTGTAAGGGGAAAAATATGAGTGAGGTGATCTTCATGGCACAACTTACATGGGAATTTCACCTTCTTCTTTTCTTTCTTTCACCCATCAGCATTGTTTGCGGGTATTTTCTTTTTTTGATTTCCCTTCGCTTTCTTTTCTCTCTTCTTTTTCCTACCAGGCTATTGATTTCCCTTTTAAGAGGTCTGTGAAAAAACATTTACATTTTGGGTTGAGGGGGCAGCCTTTATTGCCTCCACTATAGAATTCTTGATGGACAACTGATGGAGCTATTTGGCCAAAGATTCTACAGTGGGAGAATTTATGGAACCAACCACACCATCGACATGGGGTCCAGACGTAGGTTTCTCTACATCATGTGTTGGCCTCTGTGCCTCAGGGATAATCTCATATAAGATCCCAGATTGAGAATATATTAAATCTAGTTGTTGGGCCCTAAGGATAGCTTCTTCCTCACTCGTCACTCATGAAGTATATACGTCCTTAGATATATAAGGAAATAGTGATTTAAGGAACCATTCTAATAAGAACTCAGGAGGAATAATGGCTTTAATAAGGCTCTTCTGCGTTCTCCACTCTCAGATGTGATCCGAGATGTGGGTGGCCTTGTTTTTTCGGAAGGTAGATAATAAGTCCATTCCAAAATCATATCGAACAGGAAGCTGGAAGTGGCTAAGGAATGCGTTAGCCAAGGCCACTTAATGTACCATTTTGCTGTAGTACTTGTTAATGGTCTTTGGAATAGCCTCAACCGAACTGAATATTCATTTAGTGAGTTGGAAGACCACCATAAATGAAAGGTGTTTGCATGAGCCTCGGGATCTTCACCAACTTTGCCTTCGAATTTTGGGATGTTCGAGGGAATCTTGGTCGGGACAGGTGTCTAGGAGGGATCATGCCTCACCAGGTCATTCATTAGTTTAGACAAATATGGCAAGTTTAACGTTGCCAGGAAAGGAAGATTAGGTCTAACCGGAGAATTAAAAGTACCAGTTTGGGGATTAGAGGGACTTGCCCCCAAATTCCCATATGTAAAGGTGGGGTTTCCCCCTGTCACCACTTGTGAAGTGGATGGGTTAATTTGGAATGGATTCCATCCGTAAGCCACAATATTGTTGGTGTGAGGTGCAATATAAGAGGTTTTGGCTGCCCGAGTCAAAACTAGGGTTTTTGAAATACAAGAGTAGGTATCCCTCCGCTAACGAAAAGGGAGAGATCGTGAATGGAGTTGAAAATGGAGTTTGAAAACCTTGACCATAAGGGTTAGTGTTTCCAAACTGCACCCCTACATAAGAGGGTGGCTAGCCTACCTATGGAGTGGATGGGGGAATGTGACCCCAATTCCAAGGAAATTCTTGGACAAAAGCTGAGGATCCTATAGGACCACTCTGGGCAGTGTGTGTTAAGGAGGTTGGAACTGTAGGTACACCAGGAATCCCAGTGACCATACCACTAGAAGCACCTGCTAGGCTTGTGGGAACTGGCGGTTGAACAACTTAGCTCGCTGGAGTTAAGGGCGTAGTAGGTATGCTTTATCTAAGGGAACCTACCAGGGGAGGTAGCACCCCTTCAACTGGGATGGCTAAGGTGAAAATAAAAGAACTTTCTCCTACAGTAGACATTATCTTTCCCACAAGGACACTAATCATGGGTGGATCAAACGGACGAACCTGAACAATCACAGGATCATTTAAGTTGGTTAGAGGTGTATTAAAATTCCTTGCAAACTCGTCCTCCTGCAAGTCTTCTATCTAAACTATGTTTAAATCAAAATGTTTTACCCTAAGTTATGGTTCATCTGGAACTTCACTGACTCCTATCGGTTCAAAAGAACTGTCTGTGTCCAATCTCCGCCTTTGAGGGGGAGGTGGAGGTTCCAATGTGATAAGAGAAGGAAGGTCTTGCAACCTTCATGACCTTTTGATAGGTTGGTCCTCCACAATTTTAAATTTGACAATTCAAACCCTAAGGTCAGGGAAACATAGAAAAACCACAGAGCAATCACTACGAAAAATCCTAAAGTCTCAATAGTCAGAAAAGGTAAAATAAATGCTTTCCCAAATAAAGCTGAAAAATAGTTTTTTGGCGTCCTTGAAGAGGTTCCTAGGCACAAGTGGAGGAGTCACCCACCACCCTCCTACACCTTCAACAAGGGTTACCTTCCAATCCTGTCCAAGGTGAACCAGAAATATCCTTCCAGTTTACCTGTGTATGAACCCTAGATGTTAAGAGACTACAGGATACCTTAACTATACCAACAGTCTGGGGGGACAGTCGCAAGCTTGATTCATACGCATGGGCATGGTAGCTTATCTTGAAACTTTATCTAGGATAGAATCCCTAGATGCATAAAAACCTTGGTTTACATTTCGACACGGAACCATAGGGTTATCTCCTCAGTCCAATGCCTCCATGCGTCCTCATGCTTGACTCCCGCTTGAGAGGATCTTCCTAGATACTATCGATAAAGAGAAGGATTTACCTATGGATTATCCCACTATGTCTAAATTTAAATACTTATGGGGAGTTTATACTTCCTATCCCACAAGTATAGCCTAAGATAGTAGGTGTATGGCCCTATAAAACAAAAATTGCTAATATATTTTAATTACCGTGTTCATTTTAAGGGCTATTTTTTACTCAGAAGGAAAGTGGAGTGAAAGACTATGATGTTATTGACTCGATAAGAAATGTAAAAACAACAGGTGTATAATTACAAAGCAAATTATCACTAATTAAAACAAACTTCTCTTTTTCTTTTTTGTAAATATAAACTGATGAATATGCAACTAATAAAGAGAAAACTAAGACTATATTTTGTAATTTTTGAGATTTTATTTAAAAACTAAAAACAAAACTACTATATGCAAATCAAATGCAATAGTTTCTAATGTTTTCTTTTCACTTTTCAAATTCCTCAAAAGCTACTATGCACCTAAATGCACAATTCTTGAGTATGCTTGAATAAATTAACTGTATAAAGTAAGCAAAATGAAGCAAAGCATATTCATAAAACCAAATATCAACCACCTAAGGAAGACTCGGAAAAACCTACCTTGGGCAGACACAATGAATGGAAATCACTGAAATCAAACAAAGGAAAGTGACAAAACAACACTATCCTGACATAGAAAAGGATAAAAACGGTGTCTAGAACCTTGATAACTGATTCAGACAACCAGCACTTGAACCTCTCACCCAATAGGAAAATCCACTTCAAGTTGCTAACGGAAAGAAAATCCAAACAATAAAATCTCAAGGGCTTACTAGGAAGGACAAAGTATGGCTAACATGGTCATCAAACTTATAGTGCAATGTTAAAATTAAAAACCACTAAGCAAGGCAAAATCCACAGAAGGACAGGGACAAGCAAACCCTAAACCAAAATTTTTGTTGCTTAGGCTTGTACGCGACTATGTACAAGAGAAACCCGTGTACTGTGGGTGACTGTGCAATAGAGCAACCCACATACACAGACCTTTGTATGTGACTTTGTAGTATAGAAACCCGTGTATAGGAGTTAAATTTTTCAAAAAGAAGAAAAATTATAAAGGTCTTCAAACACCACTTCAAGTATGAACCAAGACAAGACGCCACACACAGAATCAGAGCACAGAGTTAACCCACAACAGTCTGGGCTCCCTAGCGGAGTCGCCAGTTCTGTTTGTTCAGGAATAAATACCCTTGTAACCTAGGGTCTAGGTTTACCAACTTACTTCTAAAACTTTCAGACAATTAGCTTGAGCTAAGTAAAGAAATGAAACAGGAAGAAATATTAGACTCACCCAATTACTGACGGTTGATCCAAGCTTTATCTTCTTCCACTCTACTTCTCTCCAAATCTTTCAGGGATGCACCTCCTTCACCTACAAAGAGAAAATTCTCCAAGTACAATCTTATACATGTATATATGACACACTAGATAAATAAAATATATAGTCCTTAATCAAATATATTCATCAACCCTAATACATGAAAGAGACTCAACACAAAGTTGGAAGAAGAATTCTCTTTATTAACAATCAGTGAATGAGATAAGCATACAACCCAACGCCTGAGACAAGAACTCCTTTGTAACCAAAGGACTCTAAGTTCTACTGCTCCAAGACTTCTGAATATATACCACCAACATAACTTTGCTCTCCAAAATTGACTGGTTAATGCCCTCCCCAAGGCCTCTATTTATACTTTAGGAAATAGAGTAGTTTCAAAGGTTGAGAAGGTTGAGATAGTTGAGATGGTTAATGATTAGGGATCAACTAATCTCCATTAATCATGATTTATATTTTTTAATGTCGAATGGAGGTGTACAGGACTATTAATATAGGCAAGCCGTGTATGAAACGCGAGTTTCTTAAAGGAAACCCGCGTATATATCTATACGGGGGTTGCAATGGGAATAGTCGCGTACAGTACGTGAGTTGTCAATAAGGATAGTTGCATATGTACATGAGTTTCAATGAATATAGTCATGTATGCCAATCCATACTTAGAAAAATAATGTAGCAAGCTCGTTGAAAGGTAAATGTATCTCATGTCATGCCCATCTATAGTGTTTTGGCAAACTTCAATATTGAAATGTCCTTTTGTGTACCAACATACTGAATTATTAGCACTCGAATAGAGAAGTGTTTTTTGGGTTGATAAGACCAAGAAATCGACGGTTCAAAATAAATTCAAAAAAAGTTGCGGAAGAGAATTGCGGAGGTCAAAAATGGGAAAGTATGGTTCCTCATTCCACAATCCTCAATCTGTAATATCGACGGTCAAAAAAGATTCCGCAAAATATTGACGACGCAGAAGCGTAATTGCAGAAAATGAAATTGGGGAAATATTTTCAAGAAACTTTGAGAACCCACAATCCACATTTTGCAATCAAAAATCCGCAGGATGGACAGTTAGGAAATACTCTACAAGAGATCGACCGTGCGAAAAGGAAATTGCATAAGTATTTTCAATAAATTTAAAAAACCCACAATCCACAATCTGCATTTGATCTAAATATTGACGATTAATAAAGAGTTTGCATAAGATCAATGGTGCAAAAATATCTTGCAAAAAGGTAGGTGCTATAATTGTATCAATGATCAATGATCATACTCATAGAAATAAATTGTAACTATAACTGTGTTTATCATGATGATATGGAAACTATTATAACCCCTAGAATCCTTTCAAGGTGAAATATAAAAAAACTTAATAAAACAAATATTACAATATAGGGAGCAATGCCCTAAACACATGTAAATTGATACATAGTTGTTCCAAAAATATAACTCAATTCACACCAAATTCACACACAAATAATTTAAACTTTTGAAGAAATTAAATTGACAATACATTAAAACATAGAGTACCTATTCAAACCCCAAACACCCTATTCATCCCCCTCTATACATAATTATAACCATCTCTAATATCTATGATTTTTACGCTTATATACTAGGTAGTATATTGCTCCCATTTTTTGAAATAAAAATACCGCAATATGGATTCACATGGTATTTCCCCCTAATAAAGGGTTGTAAAAAGTAATTATGTATTATCGACTTTCCTTGGGTGGATTAACCCAATTTTCAATCATTTTGGATTCTATGGGAATAACTTAATTAATGTGAACTTTACCATAGAACACTAATTTTAAGGGTTTTGGCCCATTTTAATAGAAGATGAGCTAAGTTTTTGAAAAAAAATGAGAAGTGGTTGAGACATTACTTCTCCAAAGAAACGAAAGAAAAATATTTTAGAATGTTTATTTTTTTGCACTAATTAACTAAATTATTTTTTATCAACAAAATTCAACCCATTTTAAAACATCCGAGTATGGGAGAGATGTTGTAACTTAACCATAACATTAACAAAAATAAAGAAGTAATTATAAGAATACTTGTGGGATCATAAAATACAAAATTATGAAAAATAATGCTTAACAAATAAAAATTAAAGAGGAATGTATCATCAAGTAAGAGAGGGATCAAATTTCACAAATTCAATATTAAAACAAAATTACAACTCAACAAATTGAATCCCTCTTGGTGCTTGATAGATCATAGCTTAAGATGGATCCATAAAATTGAGCGCAACCGAGAAAAATGACCCAATGTCAAAATATTGACAAATAAAATTTCATTTATATTAAATACTTAGATATCAAAATAAGTATTCACTCGTCAACCTTGTAAATAAAAAACTAATATATTTTGAAATTCTCACACAATAACATTTAATATTTAATGTTTTGAATTAAGTTCGAAATTTATTTTTCTTTTCCTTAAACTTAGGTTTCTATGGATGATGTCTCAAGTCTACATGTTATATATTTCTAAACCTCTTTCTTGCTTGGTCTCTACAGCTTTAGGTTAAGATCCGTGGAAATATTTTTGTAAAACTAGGTCACAAAATAGTTTTTTTTCAATTCCATCAATGGAGGTACTCCTGACAATCTCATTCGAAAGTGCTTGCTGGGAGTCCCCTACACATCACATGATGACCTAATGGCTGTGTTTAGAATTTGGGAGGGTATTGTGAATAGTCCTCGATTCTACCCAGACATAAACATATCTTCAAATAGCGAGCAAATCATATGATTGCTTCACAAAGATCCAAAGGCCATTGGTAGTAAATTGCTAATAATGATATATGACCCTTTCAATGGAACCTTGAAGAGGCTCACTCACATTAGTGATTCCCACTTTACTAGATTATTGATAATTCCTTATGCATTCATATAAATAGAAAGTTGGTTCTCATTTCCAGAGGGTCTACAATGAAGAGTGTATACATTTATGAATTTGAATCAGTGAGATGGAGCCATGGAGTTGACATTCCTACACCTAGATCCATATTTTTTTATGTATTTCCTTCTTTATGTTTGGTACATCTCTTTAGAAACTATAAAAATAAAAATTGGTCCCCAATTTGTTTTCTTTTTCTTTTTTACCTACACTCCAAAATTTTGCAAACAATGACTTCGCCTCATTGAAATACATTTGGATGACCAAATCCTAACATCAAATTTGCGAAGACAAAAATAAAAAAAATTGTATTGCATTTGTTCGGAATTCATATGAAAATCCTTGTGCATAAATTGAAATTATTCAACACTCGTTCGTCCTCCTTTTTTTGCAATTTTGTATCCAACAGTACTTTTTTTACTCCATTCTTTTGGGCAGGCATTTTCTGTGACTTTCTCACAAAATAGAAAACCTTCCATTTCTAATATCAATAACATTTTTTATACGAAGATGCACATAAATATTTGTTATCATAATAGATTTCAGAATAAATTTGTTTTACCAAATTAGGTAGAAAATAATTTGTATCTTACATGTCAATGACCGAGCAACATTTTAGTTGTGAGTAATAGTGCTCGAGCTACCATGTTTTTCTACCAAGACTTCCTTAGCTGTATCATTATTATCCAAGGATCCCATATCCAATGTACTTGGTAGACTAATTTCCATGGACATTGTCGATTCCTAGTCTCGTTATGGATGATACACATGTTCATAAACAATGCAATCATTTTTACGTAGAAATTTGCATGTGTGAATTTTTTGAAAACATTTTGCAAGTATTTAAGGTCACTATCGTCATTCATAATTTAGATCATTTAGTCAATATATTAGAAAAATAAACTATTACGATGTTGTTTTTAGACCCTTATTTTCCATCTTGTGCATATTGTACATCTTGTCCATATTGTCCACCAATATGCTACTCCTTTGGGGATTTTCCATCACATTCAATGTCATCATCGGATATTATAATATATGATTGGATGGTATCTGAATGTCCTCTTTATTTAATTCTTTGGTATAAAATGAATTTAAATAAGTTATTGAACATAACCAACCAAGAAAATTAAAATACAATGATATCACATCTAAAATCATTAATAGAAATGCATTGCTCTATATCGACAAATTCATGATAGAAATTGTTCATAAAAATCTCTTGTTGTATTGTCTCCACAATAGAAATAATTATTTTATTCTGTGAGCTGATCAACAAACTAAGAAATATACCTATTGCATAAAACAAAAGAATTGTACCTCGAGAATATACCAATCTGGAAACCATGTGATCCCATAAATCATGTGTCCTTTATTTTTGTGTAATACCCCCTGACTTAACAATTATTAATTCTGCTGAAAAACTTTGATTAAAATGTTATTATTCTTTGACAGGAGGTCAAGAATAGAACAAATTGTAATAGAACATTCATATTAATAAAATATGTTGAAGGAAAACACAAGTGGATATAGCTATTGAAAGAGTGTTTGCTGACCCACAAGAGGAAAATGACAAGTGTAAAATACCTCTAAGTGAGAACTCAAGAAGCAGGAGGCATCATCCCCAAAAATCAGGTCAGCACTCCTAGTTGTGTTTCTAAAGAGAAGGAGGCTCATAAATGACCAAGTACTAGGCAAAATACTATTTAATAGTATTTTCGTGAGAAACAGGTGGCTAGCATTGGACATGGATTAACGTCTAGATAATGCAAGAGATGGTGCTAAGATAATTTGCTCTTTTGGTTCAGCGAACAAGCTCGGGGGTTCTGTAGAAAGTAATTTGGCTTCTCTGGGAGTTGGTTGGGAGGAACAACTTCTCCACTTATGTTTTCCCATCATTGGTGCCAAGTTCCTACTCTGTTTCTTTGAATGACTTAGATGAACTGGCTGTGTATGTGATCTATTTGGTTTTGAATTCAATGATTAAATTATTTGAGAATTGATGAGTTGCATCTAACAAATGGAATCCTTTGTTGCGACAGTTTTCCTATTTTTAACAATGTTTTCCCAGACGGTACCAATTCAACTAGATCTTCATTAAAATTATGTTTCTTGATTTTAGCACACCGCTTGAAATGTTAATGTTGGTTCTTAGTATAACAAATTGGATCCTCTTTTTTACATGGTATCAAATGTTCCTATTGTGAGTTTCTTGTTTACTTTGAGTTCTGCAATTCTTTATTAATTCTATATTATGAATTCAGGTTTCCAAATGAAATTATAATTTTTTTTTATAGTTTAGATCTAATCTTTCAATATTGAAATTGAATTTATATGCATAGAGAAAAACCATAATTAAACTATACAAATCCTACAAGCCACTTAGCGTAGTTGGGGATTTGTTCTCAAATCATGATCACTCGATGGAACAACCATTCAATTGTGAGAATTAATATAGTTTCCGAATCCAAGTAACAAGATTGAATAAAACACCAAATCAGATAAAAAACCATTGATATTTCACAATGTTAAGCATTATTAGAGGTATAACGGTCAAGATCTAACCTGTAGCAAGCTCTACGGTTCATAGAAGTGTGGAATATGAATATGTGAAAGTCTCAAAAAGTTGAAAGGAAACACAACTTCCATAATCATCCGGGCTAGAAGTTGATTCCAAAGGTTAGAGGATCAAAGGTACAGATCTAATCCGCATCTAGATCGATGGTTCACAGAAGGTACCGAAGTTCGATTTCCATGTCAAATCAGATCCAGGGTCATGATTTAAGCTGCAAGGATCAACGATGCAAGAGGAAGATGCAGAATGTGGAAGCGAAAGGTCACAAATTAAGTGAACAAATCTTCAAGTTCTTGTAGTTTGATTTCTGCATCAAATAAATTGACAGTCGCGATCTAATCCTCCAAAGTAGATCAAGACTAATGTTAACCACAAATTTTTCTTCGAAATCCTTACAATAATTCAAATCATTGGTTAGGGTTAAATCCATAAAAGAGATCGACGATCCAGGCTGTTTTCACAAGGATCAATGGTGTGGGAAGAAGTAATGTCCAACTGATTGTTTTAATGACGTTTCTAACTTTTGAGTTCTGTAGTGGAAGGCAGAAAGCGAAAGCTAGAAAATAGAATGCTCTAGTGATTGTATTATGAAGTTTCTGAATTTTGAGTTTCAGAGTGGAAGGCGGAAATCAGAAGCCAAAAAACAGAAAGTTTTAGTGATCATTTAATGAATTTTTTTACCTCTGAGTTCCGCAATGGAAGGCAAAAATAGGAAGCTGAAAAATAGAATGTTCAAGTGATCGTCTTATGAATTTTCTGACTTCCGAGTTCCATAGCAGAATCTGAGAAGAAGATAGAAAGAATAAAGTTTAAGTGATCATTGAATGAAGTTTTCAACTTCCAAGTTCCGCAGCGGATGGAAGAAAGCAAAAGCTGAAAAGCAGAAAGTTCAAGTGATCATTTTATTAAGTTTATGACTTCTGAGTTTCGTAATGGAGGGAAAAAAGTGGAAGCTCGAAAGAAGAATGCTCAAGTCATTTTTTAATGAAGTGTATGACTTTCGAGTTCCATAGTGGAAAGAGGAAAGCAGAAGGCAGAAGGAAGTAAATTCCGGGTGATTGTTTTTATGAAGTTTCTGAGTTTCGAGGTCCCCATTGGAAGGCAAAATCTAGAAAGTCCAAGTGTCTATTTTATGAAGTTTATGACATCCAACGTCCACAACGGAAGGTGGAGGGTGGGAGGAAGAATATTGGAGAAATACCAAGTGATTGTTTTTATGAAGTCTGACTTTCGAGGTTAATAGTTGAAGGCATAAATACGAAAGACCAAGTTACTTTTTTATGAATTTTCAACTTCTGAGGTCCATAGCGGAAGGCAGAAATTTGAAAGAGCAAGTGATCATCTATGAAGTTTTGGATTTGTAGGTTCCACTCAGAAGGAGGAAGGTAGAAAAGGATTCTGAAGTATCAAATTGTGGTGTACTGATTTTCGATTTCCACCTGAAAGGAAGAATGCATAAAAATGCATGTTGAAGGTATCAAATGGTGAGGAAAATGACCATTTTGAAGTTATGAACTGCTCGTTCTCCGATTTCTGAGTTCTTTCCGAAAGGCGAAAGGAAAAAAGATCTTTTTACTGAGGAATTAACTATTTTAGTTGCATATTGGTTTTATCAATGGCGGAATGACTAATACAATGGTCGCTAAGGCCCAAAATGAATGTGCAAGGATTATTTTTTACCTTTATTTATGGCCACGGTGTATTTTATTTTTCCCTATCAAAAAAATTGGCTATTTTGATGAATGTGTCTGCAGATATATGGATAAAGAAAAAGAAAATTATGTTTGATTTTTGAGGTATGTTACATATGGTATCATTGCATGGTTTCAGCACTAGGACTGAATAGGCTCAACACAAAACAACAATAGAAAACTACAAACTAACTCATGTTTATTTTGTCTTGAAAATTCTCTTACACAACAAAGAGAAGTACACATATTTTTGCAGGAAATATGGCAGATGCAGGAATGTCTACAGAAGAGGAACATCACCCAGAACAACCTTTAAATGAAGAGGTTAAACTAAGGGATGGAGATTTATGGACAGATCTAAATGAAAGTTGGGACAATAAATATAAATTAAAAATGACTATGAATTAACTAAGATCTGAATTAAGAAAGGTTAAGGAGGATAATTAGCGAATTATGAAGGCTCAAGAAGAACTGAACCCTGTCCTATTAGAAAAAAATCCATAATGAAGAAAAAGTATGCTCATATGGTAAGTGATTCATGAAGGGTTGTCTCTTGTGGACATTACATGATTATTATAGGACTGAAATAGATTAAGTTATTATGGATTAATGATCAGGTATGCATGATAATTTTTGTATGAATACTTTTAGTTGATGATTAATGGCTTCTTGAATGAGTTCTAATATGAAATAAGATGAAAATTTATATGTTGTGTGGCCCTTGAGGATTCTCACTTAAATTGAATTCATAGCATGTAACTTAGCTTTGCATGTTGTTGTAAGAGAAAAAGTATGTTAGGTGATCTGTGAAAATAACTTCCCTTGTGATCTCCACTAGAAAGGTAATTGGTGGTAGTATTGAAGGGGTACTAGAAATAAGTTAAGGCTATTTCTTGTATTGTGGTTGAAAAATAAATTACTAATCGTGTAAATGATTAAGCATGGATCGAGTATATTTATTTAATAAACCTTTATGTATTTTGTTGAAAAATAAATTGTGGAATGTGAGAAGGTATTATTTCTAACCTCACTGCTGCTACATTAAGTGATCCGGGAGCCACATAAGTTGCATCACCACAAGGATGAGGGAGCTCTGCCAACTCATCAAGGTAAATCATATGAAATAATGTTTAGTTCAACCGACTACTGGAGCTAACTAAAAGGTAACTGATCTTGTTTGATGAATGTGAAGAAGAAATAAAAGACCATAAATCATAATTTGAATTTTTTACCTCTAATTAACTTGTTGTTGGGCATCTTGGTTTAGTACTAAGAGTAATGCTAACACTTGGTCTATTTTTCTTGTACATCCAAGAGAAAACATAAATTTTCTTGGAAGAAAAATCCTTATAAAAGATATACGCATAGTATGTATATTTTTTCCTGTAGAGTAATAAGTTTACCTATCGTTGAATATGAATACTAAGCATACTGGAACCTTTACAAATATTGAAAGAAAATGATGTTAGATTTTGATTCATATATATGATGTTGATATTAACCTTGGTAGACATGCAGATGTATGTGCATAAGATGATTTCCATGTATTGGTTGAAAAAGTATATAGTAGGGTTAAAATTATGTTAAAATTTTTGACCCTGCACGCAACAGATGGAGCCTCTATTGATAAACCATTCCAGGGTCTATGACAAGATCTGCAAGGAAGTAATGTGTTGGAAATAGCTTTCCCGAACAAAGTTCCTAATTGGACAAGGGAAAACTTGGTGAATTTGGACAGAGATCAAGGGATATATTCTTTGATCAATCGCTAAAGGGAGAATGTGATTGAAACTCATCATTCCTCTGATAAATTCAACTGTGAATCACTTGATTTTAAGATACGTAACTCAAAATGATCTATGACAAAGGATATATTCCACAAAGGGGCGTGACAAGTAAGATATAACTCCAGAATGTATAAAGTCAAATTAACATGTGGGCATAGATCTATGGGTGAGATCTCATGAATGGGATGATCCAATGGTTGGTGTAAATTCCACTGAACTAAAGTGCATGGAGATTAAATTGTGGAATGTGGACCGAGAAGTTTACCATTCGTTCTGACTAGAGATAGATCCAATGACCCTGGAACATTTCTCTAGAAGGAAGAGTGTGGAATATAAAAGGGTGAATAGGGATACAAAATTGGAAACTAATTGACGCAAAGGATATTAAGATCAATGAAAGAGGTTGATCATTCAAGAACATCTACGGCTGTCAGGAATTACACTGGTTAAAAGCTGCACAGTCTTCACAAAATGGAATGGACATAGAATTTTAATGTAATACGATCTATAACAATTGAATTCCACCGTCAATCTGGCTAGATCAATATCTCACTGTCGTTAACAATTTCACTAAATCAACTAGCAAGATGGTTAATAGTCCATTTTGGATGTGTTTTTTTTTATGAAAAATAGCTCACATCCATTTTGAAGTTCTCTCTTCATCAAGATCCGAAGAAATACTAGGCGAGTTGGTCATATTTGGAGGTTCTTTCAAATATAGATCCTAGATAAATAGCGTATCAGTCACAAGAAAGACTGTATACAAGGAATTTGAGAATTAGGATCCGAGTGTCCCTTCACTAAAATCAAACCAGTAAGCTACATGTAGTGAGAAAGAATGATGAACAGAGAATATTTAGTTAATAAAATACCTAAACATGTTATGGGGTATGGAAGGTTTTTTTTAGTTACATAAACAAGGTAAAAATGTTTGGTTATTTTATTCATACATTTAAGATCACCATATAGTATCCTGGAAATGGTTGTAACTGATCTGGTTTGAATTACTTAGTATTTTAATTTTTGAACATTACTTCAGGGATTAGTGTAAATCTTGTAGAGGCACACCAAATTGCTTGGATGTTTGGAAGTTACATATTTTAGGTATAATTGACTAAATACATGGTAGTATGGTTATGCCCAATTAAATCAATACGTGAATATACACTTTACAAGGGCCAAATGCCTGAGAAGGACATCATGGTAATGAAAACTAAACACAATAGATTTCTAAATCCTATATTTTGGATTTTTGATATTTCTATATTAATTGTTAACTAATATATAAATTGTGTTAAGATGAAATGTTATGTGTGGTTTTCTAGGTTGGCAACAAGTGTAAATGATGGAGGATAAGTGCTCACACTTACTAGAGCCAAACATTGTGAGGATGGCCTCAGCATTACAAAAGAATCTAATTTTGTACGAGACATAATTGTGAATTCACAATTTTATTTGATTAACTATCTCCTAATGGTTTCATGTAGGAACCATGTCCATAGATACTATGCAAAAAACCATGTGTGGTGGCATGTAAGAAGTAAAACACCAAGTGGGGTGATAAAATTTTCCCTTGGGGCAGGTCTTGGGGTGGGTGCCATTGTTTCCTAAGATCAAAGCAAGATATCCATGGATTTATTATAAGTTGCTTATGAGAATATATATTTTGGCTATTTACCATCTTCTTGTTGTTATACATGCCTAATATTGCAGATCTAAAAATTGTTTAATTAAAATGTGTTGCAAATACCCCTTATGCAGGACACCCTCGTTACCAAGAGATGATTCAAGCCTTAACAAAGCAATTATTCGAGCCCAATTTCAAGGGAATATTTAGTT
Source organism: Pseudotsuga menziesii (assembly GCA_001517045.1). NCBI lineage: Eukaryota > Viridiplantae > Streptophyta > Pinopsida > Pinales > Pinaceae > Pseudotsuga > Pseudotsuga menziesii. Next base: position 15,228 of record LPNX010479587.1, read on the forward strand.
GACTACTTATCTAAGGGTGGAATTCCACAAAGGGGAAGGCTACCTCTCTTGGTAGAAGTTGCTTGTAATGATGATGTCCATGTCCCTGCAGGTATGGGTCCTTGAAAAGTGTCATAGGAACACAAAGGTAATGCTCCAAAAGTCCTAAAGTAGTCCTATAAATTGATTGATTTTAGGACCCGATTCATTAAAAAAGAAAGGGAACTAACTATGAAACAGGTACAACAAAGCTTGTAGACTACCCAAGATAGATAGAAAAACTATGTTGACTTAAAAATAACTCCTAGAGAGTTCCGGGTGGGTGATCATTTATACATAAAGATAAATCCCAAGAAAAGTACCTTGATATTGGGAAAGTATAAGAAATTGGCACCCAGGTATGGCAAGGAATTTGAAATTATAGCCAAAGTAGGTCAGTTGCATACCAATTAACCTTACCACCAAATATTAAAGTACATAATGTGTTTTATGTTTCTTTATTGAAAAGATATATTCATGATATTTCTCATGTGATTGACTTGAATGTAATCCAGGTAGAACAAGAGGGAGAGTTCCAAATGGGAACAGAGCATATGCTCGATAGGAGAGAAATTTTACTCCAAAACCATACCACTTGACAGATAAAGGTTCAATCTAACCACCGCAGTTGGAAGAAGCTACTTGGGAGATGGAAAATAATATGTAGGAGGAATATCTGGGATTATTCCAAGAGGATGACATGGATGAATAAAAAGAAAAAGTTATAATACCGAGGACGGTTTTATGTTTTAAGGGGAGGTTTATGTAATACCCCACGAATTAACAATTATTAATTTTGCTGAAAAATACTTTGATTATTATTTTATTTTTCTTTGACAAGAGGTAGAGAATAGAACATCATGTTATAAAACAATCCTATTAATAAAATATGCTAAAGGAAAACACAAGTGGATATAGCTGTTGAAAGAGTGTTTGTTGACCCATAAGAAGAAAATGACAAGTGGCAAAGACCACTAAGTGAGAACTCAAGATGCAGGAGGCATCATACCCAAAATTTAGGTTTGCACTCCTAGTTGAGTTGCTAAAGAGAAGGAGGCTCATAAATGACCAAGTCCTAGGTAAAATACTATTTAATAGTATGTCCATGAGCAGCAAGAGGCTAGCATTATATAGGGATTAACATCTGGGTAATGCAAGAGATGGTGCATTAAGATATTTTTCTCTTGTGGTTCAATGAATAGGATCAAGGGTTCTAGAGCAAGTAATTTGGCTACTCTCGGAGTTGGTTAGGAGGAACATGTTTTCCACTTGTGTTTTGCCAGCATTGGTGCGAGGTTCCTACTCTGTTTCTTTAAATGATTTAGATGCAGTAGGACATATATGTGATCTATTTGGTTTCAAATTCAATAATTGAATGATTTTAGAATTGATGAGTTACATATAATAAATGGAATCCTCCATTGCAAACCTTATTCCTATTTTTAACAGTGTTTTCCTAGTTTGTACCAATTTCGTTAGATCTTCATTAATTATGTTTCTCCATTTTAGCACACTGATTGAAATGTTAATGTTGGTTCTGAGTATAATTGATTGGATGAGATGATTTACACGGTATCAGATGTTCCTATTATGCATTTCTTATTTCCTTTGACTTCTGTAATTCTTTATTAATTCTACATTATGAATTCAGGTTGCTGAATGAAATTATAAAACTTGTTTACAATTTAGATCTGAGTTTTCAATATTGAGATTGAATTGAAATGAATATAGAAAAAACCATGATTAAACTATACAAATCCTATAATTCAATTAGAGCAGTTGGGGATTTTTTCTTAAACCATGATCAGTCGATGGAACAATGGTTCGTTTGTATGAAATAAGATAGTTTCCAAATCCAAGTGACTGCAGTGAATAAAACCCCAAATCAGTGGAGAAACCATTGATATTTTGCAAAGATAAACATGACTAGAGGTTTAATGGTCCATATGTAACCTCCAACAATATTGACCATTCATAGAAGTGTAGAAGAAGGATCTGTGGAATTTTTGAAGATTTGGAAGGAAGCCCAACTTCCGAAATCTGTCGAGTTAGAAGATGATTTCAAAGGTTAGAATATCAAGGGTCCAGATCTAATTCGCATCTATATTGATGGTTCAAAAAAGGCACCGATGTACGATTTCCACATCAAATCATATCCATAGTCATGATTTAATCCGCAAGGATCAACGATGTGGGAGGCAGTTACAGAATGCAGAAGCAGAAGGTCACAAATTAAGTGAGAATTTTCTTCTCAATCATATCTAGGAGCTATAACAATATGCACACTCAAAGAGTTTGGAAAAATGTGCAAGATAATCAACAAAGGGACAGAAAATAACCGGAATAGCACATGTGAATGGTCCTAATTACTCATCATATTATTATCATACATATTTTAGATGTTATAGGATAGATTTATAATATATTGGAAAAAATTCATGAGGCTCTGGAAGCCAATTGGAGTTGGAGACGTGTAGTGGTGAGACTTGACCTCTATTCCCCCTAGGTGGACGAATGGATCTCTAACGCCTCCCAAACAGTCATGAACCAAGGTGTGAATGTTGGTGAAATGTGTTGCATAATTAAATACTCCAAATCATGCATGGGTGAGAATATAGAGGTGAGTGGAAGTCTCAAGGTGGAAATAAATTCTTTTAGGAGAGCCAAAATAGGAAAAATACATCACTAGAACTCTTAGTCAAAACTGGATCCCCCAAATCAAGTAGCTAGCACCCCAAGGCATTATTTAGGGCACACATGGGCTGGGTTGATTAAACTCGAGCATTGTTGTAGGTGTAAAAAGGACAAAATAACTAGATATATTACTGAATCAACTCTTCTAAGTATAAACCATAGGATATAATTGCATCAAGGGAAATAAAGTAAGGCTAAGGTAAAAAATATGTACTATGGATTTATTACAGCTCCTACAACCCCCCCTTAATCTAGACTTAGTACAATTTAATCAAAAATATTTATTAGGTCCTTGGAAACTAAGGCACAAGTCACCTTTTACAACATTGTTTATTAATCAATGTAACCGAGGTAAGGAGGAAACCCTCATGGGACAAATCCACCCCTAAAAAATAGATATGAAAGATATCAAAAGGTATTCAATAGGTCCTCTTCTTCACTTGAATGAGCTGAAAGAACAACTTTTATGTGATGGACTTGGTGAATATGTTGTCAATGCCAGGATCATGCATCAATACTTCAAAGTGCTCCAAACAAAGATCATGTAGAGAGTCCCTTTGATGGTCATAATTTGATGATGGAGGGGCATCATAAGAATTTAATTTTATGCAAGCATACTCTGATCTAATAGCATAATCAACCATGCAAAATATATCTCTGCAAACTTTTTCCCAAATAACATCAATAGATTCAACAAAATCTGCATTATGTGTAGCTGCCATATCATGAATAAAACCATGGATATTTCTCCTAATTTGATGAAGCACCTTCATAACTCTATAACAAATCTCATGAGGCTCTCAAATATCAGAATACATGTCATACACAAGAGAAAATATCAGAGGTATGGTATCTCAATGAGCGAATGGATATATAGGAAGATGCAAGTGAACAACTAGATCACAATTGCAATTGAGCGAACCTGGAAGGTCTGGAGACTTGGGATTTGAACCAATATCGTAGTTATTTGTGAACTATCCATCACATTCAATGTTGTCATCGGATATTATTATATTATCGGATGATATCTAAGTGTCCTCTTTATTTAATTATTTAGTAGAAAATGAATTTAAATAAGTTATTGAGCATAAGCTATTGAAAAATGTAAAATACAATTAGATAACATATAAATTTTTTAATACAAATACCTTTCTCTATATGGACCAATTCATGATAGAAACTATTCGTAAACATCTCTTGTTGTATTGTCTCCATGATAGAAATAATTATTCTATCGTGTGAGCTAATATACAAACTAAGAACTATACATATTGCATATAAAAAAACAAAATGTAGCTCTAGAAGATACCAATCTAGAAACCATGTGATCTCGTAAATCTTATTTCCTTTCTTTTACAAAAACATGACTTCTCCAAATATCACTCGAAATATTGGACAAAGGTAAATAAATCATTGGTAGGTTCTCATCCCTACAATCCATATCCATTTGAAAGTACACAAGTTACCCTCATCCAATCCAATTATCTAATATTGTATAATAGTAAATCCTATAAATAAGTTCTTTGAGAAATCTCTATAAACTCCCTTGGTAGGATTCTACTTTACTTCTTTTGAAGATTTCTTGCAAAACTGAGTGAATGCTTTAGAAACCATGCATGAGTTTTCCATATAAACTAAAAAAAATGCAAGTGCATGTCATTTCATTTTCTTCTATGTAGTACAACAATGCATCCACATCTTCTTATGTCCATGAACTAACAAAATTACACATTATCAAGAATATCAAGTTCACCATTGATTGGAACAGCAAAAAATGCAATGGATGTTAATGTGTTGACCAAAGATGCAAGATAACAACATAGAGAAGCAAATTGTGAACTATCTTTGATGGATTCAATGGACAAACCCATCTTTTCTTCAATGATATATAAATTCAATATTTTTTCAGCATGCTTTAGTAATTTGGAACCATTATCCTCCTCTTCTTTCTTTCTCTTTTTTCCTTGCTAATTGGGGCACACAATGTTGCATAGTTGCTGGAAATGATTTGGAGCAATTTTGTAGATTTCAATGAAATTATCATTTATGAGTGCCTTTCGAAGAACACGATAGAATAGGGAAAATTGTTAGTATATGAAACATCAATTTAATTGGAGGATGAAAACCACATTCATAAACAAAATAAACATTATAAATTCATCTATGGACCCTTAAGATATGATCATCACAAATAAAGTCATACATTTTTTTTTATTAACTTACCTAAGAATAGATCTTGTCGGTAGTCATTCATAAGCTTTAAGTCATCCTCCTTTGAGATATATGATTTGAAAGGAGAAGGAATAATTGTTACATCCTAGTCAAGACTGTAGAAATAGAACAGATAATAAACATGGAAATAAAATAAAAATACTTATCATGTTGTAATATGTTCCAACATTGAAGTGGCGGCAAGAGTGGGGGGGATCCTTGTGGATCCCGAAGGACAAATAGAACAAAATTTTTCCTGGGGTTTAGGGACTCGAACCAATAATGAAGCAGAGTGGTTGTCTCTCCTCCAAGGTCTACAGATCCTTTAGGATAAAAAATATCAAAAGGTCTTGATATTTGGAGATTCAAAGCACGTCATATCTAAATTGATCAATGGATATCCCAAGGGAGCAGTCAATTGCCGTCGCCTGTACAATAAAGTCAAACTTCTTATGCTCAGCTCCTATGAACCATTTCATATTCTCAGAACCAACAACACGGCAGTAGATAGTATGGCCAACTTGGGGGCCTCCATCCCTCAAGGCCAATTAAAGCAGAACAGGAATCCTCCCACCCTCAAATATGTTCCATAATGAAAAGTAAAGTATACACTCATTCTTATCTCATGCAAACATCCGGGAAGTTCTCTACGATCAACCATCACAAGTGGTTTAGCCCATTGAATAATCATAGTAAGGGGTCATGTCTTATGTCTATCCATGGGATTTTACTCCTCCCTTTCTTTGTTTTGCTTGTCCGCCCCTCTTCATTCCCCCCATCATCCCTCCCCTCGCCCCTTATATTCTCCTCCTTCACATTCTTCGAAGCCCCCCATCCCTTCACAGCTGGCCTCCTCATCGTCGGCTCCCCTCATTTATTGCACAGTCCTCCCCACCCTCCTTCCCCTGCCGCGTGATCCCCCTGCTGTCTTCTCCTTCTCTCGGAGGCAGATGAATTAAAAGCCATTCAATTTGGAGATATCTTCACTCCCCGCTCGCATGATCGGGATCCTTTCTTGTTTATCACCATGGCTTCCTTTGGTAGCAATACGATTTCCCTTTCCCTCTGCACTCTCGGCTCTGGATTTTTCGATGCTCTGCGAATTCTGTTGCAAACTATCTCAGGCATTGAAGAAGGGAGACTGCAAGGCCTCCCTTGGTAGGTGCTCCCTCTTACTCGCTCAGTGGTGAAGGAGAGATTGGATCTGGCAGCCTTTTTGCCTTGCTCGTGTAGTTTCCTCACAATTTCGCAGGAAGATCCCATTGGTTCAGGTTTTTTATCTGGCAATCGGGGAAGCAGCTTGGTCATAGGTTGCAGGTGTATAGGGTGGCAAGAAGGAGTCGTGAGCACTTTGACCTGTGGGAGAAGTGATGATTTATTGCTGCACCAGGAACTCCTCGCTATTAGACTCTGCTGTAACAGTCCTTTAGCTCTTGATAATCCTGCTCAAGCTATCCAAAATCAGTTCGCCCGAATCACCCTGTTGAAAGAAGCTGATAAAATGGCACAGGCAGGGGAAAACGCCGGGATTGCAGATATTAAGAAGAAATTGAGACGTCTTTACGAATTTCTCTCCATCAGCGTTATGGACAATAGAGAGATGGCCCGGGATGTTAAAAAAATGGAAGACACAGTCAGCTATACCTCGCTCCAGATCAGTAACCATGACGCTCGCATAGATGATAACGAAGGTAATCTACGCGAAATGATGGGGAAGGTCGATAGGATCCAAGAGGACCTCCAACGTCTTATATCTTTGAACCAGGTCAGTAGAGTCAGTGGAGTCTCTGATGAAGTAGTGCTGCCAATGGAAGAAGAATCCGTCGCTCAGCCTAGAAATCCAAGAGGCAACCCTTAGCCATCCCTTGTTTAGTTGTGATTGAATGTTTCTCTGTTTTTTTTTGTGTAATGAGTATGTAAGGGTTTATACAACCCACGGCTATAAATTTTTTGAACAGTCTCAAAGTGAAGTGTTTTGGGAAACACAGGGGATAGTTCCTTGGTGTAGCTCCTTTTCTATGCATAGCTACTACGGTTCTCCATATATGTAATGAATGGTTGTGCACAGCCAACTTTTATAAATTCCCACCTTTTTAGATTCTGTAAAAAAATATATATATATATGTTCCAACATTGAGCTACGAGTTCGTTCAATAAATAGTTCATGTGAGTAAAATGTAGAGGAAGACTTCTCGATAATTTTCCTCACGAAAGTCTGAGAAGTTTTAACATTATAGGGAGATATATTGTCTTTCAAACAAAACCCTCAGGAGTAGAAAATCCATGCCTATATTAGAAAAACATCCTCTAGATTCATTATTAATCCCTTGGGAGTTGTGTTCATCCAAGGGCCTCTCTCATCTTAGATACCCTATGACCCATAGTTGAACCCTCATCCCTCCAATTCTTCTTGAAGCCTCATGTATCAGAAATGAGGAAAATAAAGAAATGTATAGATTCATGTTTGTAATTAGGATGAGTAAAAGTTGAAAATTTCAAAGAGGCATTGTATAATGTAAAAAATTAAGTAAATTTCAACACATTTCTAGTAAACTAACTAAATCAGTTTTTTAGTAATTTGTAATTGTGTGACTAACTATTTAGTTGTAGTTTTTATTAGATGATTAAATTAGATATGTTTAGTTGGGTTTCTCTAATTTAGTCATTTTTAACTTAAAAACACTCTTGTGACTAACTTTTTAGTCACTTATTATTTACAAACTTTATAACAAGATTATCTTCAAGGATATGTATCCACCAAATATGTTCATAATGAAATCGACATTGAGAAACTTTTAAGGTATGATGAATGAATTTCATTTGGATAAGAGAATGGTGGAATTTTTCAAGTAATCATGAGTATTAAGATATTAAATAGTGCCCCTAATTTCAATAAATATTAATGAATGGCTAAAAAATTCCTTTTTTTTGAAGCCCCCTCCCAATACACCTTTACAATTTAAAAATTCTTTATTTACATTTGATATTTTAAGTATCCATTTTTTAGATAACATTTTCTATACCCCTTTTTATTTTTACCCTTATTATGGTGATATGACAGAAGAGTTATAACCACTTGAAACCATGGAGGCCTTAAAAATAAGGCTCAATGATCATACTCATAGCAATAAATTGTTACTATAATTGTGTTTATCATGGTGATATGGAAACTATTATAACCCCCATAAACCTTTGAGGGTGAAATATAAAAATCTTAGTAAAACAAATATTACAATATTGGGAATAATGCCCTAAGCACATGTAAAATTCATATATAGTTGTTCCAAAAATATAACTTAATTCACACCACATTCACACACAAATAATCTAAACTTCACAAGGAAATAAATTGACACCAAATTCAAACATAGAGTACCTATTCAAACCACAACCACCCTATTCACCTCCCTATATACATAATTATAACCACCTCTAATATCTATTTGTTTACCCTTATATACAAGGGAGTATATTTCTCCCATTTTCTGAAATAAAAATCCCGCAATATAGATCCACATGGTGTTTCCAACTAATAAAGGGTTGTAAAAAAGTAATTATGTATTATACACTTTCCTTGGGTGGATTAACCCAAGGATGAGACATTACTTCTCCAAAGAAAAAAAAGAAAATTATTTTAAAAACTTGGTTTTTGTCCACTAATTAAGTAAATTATTTTTTATAAACAAAATTGAACCCATTACCTAGAAAAATGACCCAATGTCAAAATATTAACAAATCAAATTTAATGTATATTAAATATTTAGATATCAAAACAAGCATTGACTCCTCAACCTTGTAAATAAAAAACTAATATATTTTGAAATTCTTAGCCAATAACATTTAATATTTAATATTAAGTTCAAATTTCCATTTTCTTTGGCTTAAACTTAGGTTTCCAAGGTTGATGATGTCTCAAGTCTACATGCTATATATTTTCAAATTCCCTAAACACATGTAAAATTATAAGTGAACTCACACCACATTCACACAAATAATATAAACTCCACACACAATTAAATTCACACCAAATTAAAACATAGAGTATCTATTCAAACCCCAAACACCCTATTCATCCCCCTATATACATAATTATAGCCACCTCTAATATCTATGATTTTTACCCTTATATACTAGGTAGTATATTGTTTCCATTTTTTGAAATAAAAATCCACCAATATGAAATCACATGCTATAATATTTCCTACTTAGTGAACCCACTTTGAGCTTACAATTAGTTAACCCTTCTTGAGTGAAAAAAATAATATAAATCTTGGGAGGTCTTTCCTCCTAATAATGGATTTTAAAAAGTAATTATGATGTATTATTGATTTTCCTTAGGTGGATTAACCCAATATCCAATGATTCCAGCTTCTACGGGAGTAAGTTAATTAATGTGAACTTTACCATAGAACATTAAGTTTAAGGTTTTTGGCCCATTTTAAGAGAAGATCATCGAGATTTTGAAAAAAAAAACTTGAAAAATGGATGATACATTACTTTTTCAAAGATAAGAAAGAGTGTGGGAGAGATGTAACTTAACTTATGGCTACAGAAAATAAAAATAAAAACTAATCATAAGAAGACACGTGGACTCATAAAACTTAAAAAAAAAACAAGTAAGCTTATAAAATAAAAATTTAGAAAAATAATGCCTAAAAAATAAAACTTAAGGAGGAACAAATCAAGTAGGAGAGGGATCAAATTTCATAAGTTCAAGATTAAAACAAAATTAGAACTCCCTCTTGTTTCTTGATAAATGGGAGTTTAAGATGGATCTTTGTTGGTCCATAAAATTCAAAAAAATAACCCAATGTCAAAATCAAATTTTAATTTATATTAGATATTTAGATATAAAAATAAATATTGACTAGTCAAGCTTGTAAATAAAAAACTAATATATTTTGAAATTCTCTCCCTATAACATTTAATATTTAATATTATGAATTAAGTTTGAATTTCCTTTTTTCCTTTTTCTTTGACTTAAGCTTAGGTATCCAAGGATGATGTCTAGACTGTAAACATTATATATTTTCAAATGAGCTGCTTGTAATATTATGAATTAAGTTTGAATTTCCTTTTCCTCCAGTCTACACATTATATATTTTCAATGAGTTGCTTGATTGGTCTCTGGAGCTTTGGGTTAAAATCCGTGGAAAGCTTGCTTGGTCTCTGCAAATTTAGGTTAAGATCCGGGGAAAGCAGAAAGCAGGTTTAGGTTAAGATCAGTGGAAAGCTTGAGGTTTAGGTTAAGATCCGTGGAAATCCTTCATGGTCTCTGCAACTTTAGGTTAAGATCCCGGGAACGCAGGTTTAGGTTAAGATCCATGGAAAGTTTGAGGTTTAGGTTAAGATCGTGGAAAGCTTGAGCCTGCTCGGTCAGCTTTAGGCTACTATCCGTGGAAATCTTTCTGTAAAAGTTGGTCAGGAAATAGGTGTGTTTCAAGTCCATCAATGGAGGTACTTCCTAAAGATCTCGTTAGAAAGTGCTTGCTGAGAGTGCCCTACACATCACACGATGACCTGAAAGCTGTGTGAATAGCCCTCGATTCTACCCGGACAGAAACATATCCCGGAAGAGCCAACAACTCATATGCTTGCTTCACAAAGATCCAAAGGACGTTCGCGATAAATTGGTAATAACCATCTATGACCCTTTGAATGGTACCTTGAAGAGGCTCCCTCCCATTGATGATCTCCTCTTTACTGGATTATCCACAATGTCACTGTATTGCTGTGAATCAAAAACTGGTTCTCATTTCCGGAGGGTATACAATGAAGAGTGTATACATTTATGACTTTGAATCGGCAAGATGGAGCCGCGGAGCTGACAGGCCTACACCTCGATCCTTCTTTGTCTGCTCTGTCTCTTCTTCCAATGGACTTGTTTACGTGGCTGCCGGGATCGATAGAAGGATCGATAGAAGTCTCAACCCTCTGTCGGCTGCAGAAACATATAACGTGGAGGAAGACAAGTGGGATATTCTACCTCCTATGATCCAACCACACGGCCCATCATGCCACAGTGTTTTCATGGAAGGTAAATTCATGGTGTTGACTACTAGAAATGGACACAAAATAAACAGAAGTGTAGAAGTTTTCAATCCCAGTGCGGGATGTGGGAATATATGCCGAATTTCAACTACGATGTATGGAATAGTAGGGGGTTGGCTTCTTCTTCTGGCAACTTGTACGCCTTCACTGAACGCCATGTGATGAAGTGTGATCGTGAGAACAATGTTTGGACTCTTGTTGCTTCTCTTCCCCTGCAAAATTACTTCATAACTGCTGTTACAGAGTGGCAGGACTGCATTTTTGTAAGCACATATGATTTCGCTTCCAAGAAGCACATCCCTTATCTGTTTAACCCGTCAACCGGTGGGTGGATTGAAGCTAACTGTGATGAGGAAGACTTTGTGGGCATGGTCGTATCAGCAACAACCTTCCAGATTTGAAAAGATTAGTTGTCCCGTTTCTCTGTTGTTATTACTTGTGTTATTACTAAAAAATTGTGAATGATCCTTTTTAATATTATTTTTGCATTTGATTCAATACTTATAGCCTAAGTTTTGGATCAAGATTATTAACGATCCTGTGCTCTAATTCATTAGAGATTTTCACTTTTCATTTGGCCGTTTTGGATAAACAATCATGTGTTATAATTCATTAGAAATTTTTATCTTTTATTTAGAAATTTTCACTTTTTATTTGGCCGTTTTGGATAAACAATCGTGTGTTATAATTCATTAAAAATTTTCATTTTTTATTTGGCCTTTTCTGGAGGCAATGATAGCCTAAGTTTTGGATCAAGATTATTAACGATTATGTGTTATAATACATAGATCAGAAATTTTCACTTCTTATTTGGCTTTTCCTAGAGGCAATGGAAAATTATTATACAATTTATTATAGCTGGGATTCTAAAGCACAAGAAGCCTCGAGCTGCAAACACTTAATGTTAAGGTAAATATAAAAAAACTAATATTAACATTAAATAAATAACTGTTTTGCCACAAAGGTTGATATTTTTTTTAAGTACTATATATAGATGAATATTTACTTATTCTCATTTTCTTATTTTTTTTCTATTTCCTTTTCTTAATATGTGGTAGACTAACTAAGCTACAGCAGCTCTCGGTGATAGCTGATAACCAGTTTGCCCCTTTTATTAGAGAGCAAGTTCAAACTCATTTACCACGGTGATCTATATCCAATTTCTGTTGATGTCAGGAGCAACCTAAATAGTTAGACAATAGCGTCAATAGCCTCAACCAATAAGGAAAATAGTGAGCAACAATAGAGACTTGTTAAAGCACCCATTTATTCAGCAACTAATAAAAGTGCAAAACAAAAAATATAATAATATGTCATTTTAATTGTAGAATCATATAAAATCCCAACTCTTCATTTTTATTTTGCTGAAATGTAGACATATCACCAAGACTTCCAGACTTACTTTTAACCTTAATTAATAATTATAATTTCTTTAAGCTTAATTAAAAATTATAATTGATTATCAATCAAGTAACATTTTACTCATCATAATTAATTCATCATTTATCATAAAAGTATACATTGATATGATAAAAGAAACATGTTATGCCATAAAAGAAGACTTAGTCACTTCACTTTATGTTCTACTTTTGAATAAATAAAGAATCATTCTATGCTCCTTATGGAGACCAAGCCTAAATATTGCTAGATTTTACTATTTCATTACTTGCATCTTGAAAACATCATAATGGAAACCATACCTATGACATAATAAAGTAATTACATAGATGCAAGGATACAATAATATCACCTTATAGATGAAAGCAACATATAACATGATCATGAATAATCTTAAATAAGTCATTGTAAATGTAATAAGTCAATGTAAGTTGAACTTATGTCATATTTGATCCATGAAGATTATGTCTTAATAGAACTTACAAACAAATACTAGCAATAGAACATGCAGAGATGAAAAGATAAATACATTCACATAGACACTACAGAATATACTAACAATAAAACATGCAGAGATGGAAAGATAAATATATAATCATTTCAAGCTTAAACTCGTTATATTTGGTTATGTGAAAAAATGTAATTGAACTAATTGAAGACTTACTTAGACACTCCACCCAACTGTTTGGCTCTTTATTTAGTGTGCATTCCATCCATCAAGAGACCACCCTCGACTTGGACCAGAAACCAGTAGGTTGATTGATTATCTTTGCTAAGGATTCATCATCTAGATTTTGTTCTCAAGAGAGAGGCTAAGACAACCTCTTTATTATTATTATTTTTTACTTTAAGAATCTCGAACTTAGTTGAGTCTTTATTTCAATTGACTAGAGAAATAAATGTGGTTGAGTGAACAAAATTGAAGTACCGTTAGATGTAATGGTAGATTGAATCTAGTGATCCAAGATCCATAAAACAAAAATCATCCCTACATATTTGGACCTTGCCAACCCTAGTCCCAAGCCTAGTACGAGGGACATTGTTTAAACTTCTGCGAAATAAACCTAAGTGTTAAGTTGTTTTTCCTCAACTAGATTTCCTCTCAGATGATGATGTGTTTTTTGTGATGCTAAACATATTACTTGTACTAGTTTATTTGGTTACTCTTCATGTCTACTAAATATGGTCACTTGTCGATGCTTGATAGGTTACACTTTACTTCTTACTTATATGTCTTAATTTTCGTTTATGGTTTTATAGTTTTATTCATTAAGAAGCTTGACTTGTCCTTGTATGCCAAGGGGTGGAGTGGCACGGTTCATCCCTGAGGGTCCACTCAAAAAGTTAAGTATTCCTACTACCTTAAGGAGCTTACTTAGTTCAATGTGAACTAATGCATGCTCCTACTCTTGATTCCGGTAGTGAACTATGTCTATGATCATTGGAAATAAAAACATGTTGCACCACTACATCTATACTACACTATCGTGTCCATGGGTGGTGAAAGGAGGACTAAATTCCTAGGCCAAACTGTACCTAGATCCTATGTTCATAAGTTTCTTAAGAGGTTAATTATTTGCATGTTTATCAACTTTGGGGTATGTATTTAATATGCTAAGGTTTATACCTTAACTACCTTGTAATATGTGCTTTGGAAAACTATATGGTCAAAATGATTTGGTTTATGGAATATTTCATATTCCATACAACTTTGTATTTAGTGTGACATTTGAGGGTTTTGTTATGTTTCTAACGTTGGGGTGGTGAATTATGTGGTTTCGCTGTGAGCAAAACTATGGAACTATGGGTTTATATTTAACGGATAGTGGAGGACAGGGTGGCGACTTCAATGCTTCTAGGGAAGTGTTGGTTAGGGTGGGAAAATGATTCATTTGGTCTCTTATTGGTTTGTCTAGGTGGTCTCAACCTATCGGGAGCTAGGTTTCACAATGCAACAAGCTTCTCGCTCTTATGTAAGGTTAAGTTATATCGTGGTCTCCATAATGTAATGGTTTGGTTTGATTTTGTTTGTATCTTGCATACTTCTCATGGAGTTTGTGTGGCTTTTGTAGGTACAGAGTGTGGCTCTAAGGTGGATTCCTAGGTTTTCTGTGCATCCATACTACAGTAATCCCTGAAATGAAAGTCTCTAATCACTGTGCATTTAGTTTGTTAGAGATTAAAACTTTGGGTTGGGAGCAGTATTGTTGTGTAGTTTAGTTTGGTTGGGTTTGATAGTTGGTCTGAGAATCCAATAGATTGCGACTGTGTTTGTCTTTTCCATGGCACTATCGTATGTAAAAGGGTTGGAAAATAACTTGATTGTCCAAAGATGGTTCGGCTCCATGTATAAAATTCTCGTGTTGCATCGTTTTTGTAATGGGTTCTAATTATATTTAATGGAAAAATCTACTTTTAAAAATGATGGTGGGTTTGTTTGATTTACAGTGCCATTGCTTATGATGGCACCGTGGACAACACGACTTTCAATTTTATAAATTTCATGCATTGTATGTTTATCATGGTAAAATAGTTGATGTAGGGATTTAATAATATTGCTGTTGGGGTTTCACCTTATGGTCATGAGCTTGGAAGCTTGGTTCGGCCCTTAGGTGAATACACAACGTGTAATTATGGGTTTATGTTTATTAATAATGTTACTGTGTAAATGGATATAGGAGTGTAGCTATGATTTGGTTAAACTGTGGGTTTATAATTAAGTTCTTTTGGGAAGCATGGGTGGCAAAATCCTTGCTATGTATTTTTCATCCTTTTTCATTTTGTTTTCATTTTTATTACTAGTTCCTATAGGATTCGATCCTCAGTTGTTTTCATGAAATATGTTTGTGGTTTGGGTTGGGCATTCCACAGGATTCGATCCTGGGTGCATTAAGTTTAAATGTGACTCTCTTGCTAATAATTTCATTTATATCAATGGTGAGTTTGGTTCTTTGTTTAGTTGTTTGATAACTTTTGTATGTAATTTTGCCTACACCTAAAACTTCACAGGTTTCAATGGCTAGGCTTTGTTAAAAGTTTTTGTAATGTAATATGTGGATTTATTCTGTAGCCAATCGTGAATATGATTCGATGGTTGGGTTGGGTTTTGATAAGACTTATCAACCGTATGTTTATCTTAGCATGGATTTAATGTTTATTATAAAATCTTTGAATAGTGTTTACGATATGTTGTTTATGCTTGATTTTAGAGTGGAAATGGAAGCATATGCACTGGAATTATGAAATGTTATAGCATTGGGAATATATTTCTAGAGTTGGATTTTAATGGCGTGAGAGATTTGACTATGGCTTAATTTATTTCTTTTAGTTGGTAGTTTATTAATTATTTTAAAATGTTTTGAATGTAGTTTAAAGTTCTAGAGCTCAGAGATCTGATCTCTAGTTTGGAGGTTAACAATTTTGTCTATGTTTATGAAATATCTCTTTAACTTTTCATCTAAGTTTGAACAATATAAGAAGCTAGTTATCTCAAATAATCTAGATTTTATGTCTAACATGAACAATGTTAGATAATTAAACAAATATAGAGAAGACTTAATTTGAGATATACATGAATGACCATAAAAAGAATAATACTGAAATAAAATAAACTCTTTTTTCCTAGCGTTTTGATGCAAACACTTATGCTTCAAGGTTCTCTAAACAAAAGGAAAACCTAGCTAAGAAAGCACATAATATACAGATTTTGATTCAAGATTATAAACCCTACTTTAATAAAGATGTGTATGAACTGTAAGGAAGGTAAAAACCTCATCTGTACAATTTGTAGCTATCCTAATGGCCAGAACTATGCACACTCAAGCACACAGAATTAACTAGAACATAGACAATTATGACCTTTGATTTGTTAACCGAATAAGTTGGGAACTACCCAACCATGACCCCAAACCGTGCCCAAACCATTCTTGGTTTCAATCATGATCCCCTGAGCTGATTCCAACATGAAAGTAGTCTACAACTCCTAAAGGTAAGGCTTCACCTATTTGGGATAACACGTTTTGTACTAGATTGCTTTCTCTTTTCGGAAAAATGCTCTCCAAGAACACTTACAAGAATAATGGGAGATAGAATAGAACGGATTCCCAAGACTCTCCTCGGATGGGGTATTTATAGACAATCTTTAGGAAAAAGGGAAGCTATATTTCAGTTAGATCAAGAATCATTTATATTCTTGAAATAATATTTTACTTGATTTATGTGAAATTAATATTTATTAATCTTAACTTAGGAACTCTTTGACTAGTTCCTATTTTGATTCTTCAGGTGTGTAAATATTAATATAATTATTCAAATAATAATACATAGGCCCTTTATTTATTATTTATAGTCACTTATTATTTTTTTATAACTAATACATATGCTTACTCTTTTATTGATACCATTTATAAACTATATATGTATACATATATCTTTGTTAAGATTTTAATTTAGGTATCATGTAGCATGATCCCAACCACATGGTAATTTCATCACCTTAAAAATCATTTATTTTGTTAAAGCATTGAGGTAAGTTTAGGTCAACTAGGTTAGGAAACTCTAAACCTCCTTGCATGTTGGATTACCTTGTATATTGTGGTAGTTCTTGAGTACTTCATGAGACACATAAATTTGAAATTTGATTTAATTAACTTAAAAATATGTAATATGAGATTGGTGTTTTATGAGAGACTTTTTCACTCAACAAAATTAATTTTCAGTAACTCTTAGCATTTTTGTAGAGCCCACACTCAACGTTAAAAACAGGGAGTTACACTTAATGCAATTCTAGAGCTTCTCGCTCAACACTAATGCTAGGATGAACTTGTATAATACACATAGGGATACTATGGCCAAGGATCCGATGTTCTAGAGCTTATCCTCAACATCAACTTGGAATGCTCCAAGGATTATGTCCAACACTTCCAATTCTTATTTTTCCATGTGCTTCAAAGATCATGCTCAACACAAACATTTCATAACTCATGTGCTCCAGATATCACACTCAACACAAAAGACTCATCAATCATGTGCTTCAGGGTCCACACCCAACACATTCAATCACATATATTCTAAATAAAACATATGCATTGGCTTACACTCATTATATATAATAAATCATCATTTTCATGTGCAATGGGGTATTATGCCCAATATACAAAATATAAACATCAAAGCAACATTATATGCAATGGGACTTATTCCCATTAATGTTAGGTTGAAATTTGGGATATTGCATCCCTTCCCTCTTATCACAACACCATCCATGGTGTTTTAGGGACTAGGAATGAAGTCATGAAATAAGGCGGGGTAAGCCTCTCTCATGGTAGCTTCATTCTCCCAAGTAGCCTCTTTGGCTTCAAAGTTTTTCCATCGCACTTTCAATTCGACTATGGTGATCCTCTTGAGATGCACTTCTCTCTTGTCTAGAATATAAAGGGGTTTAGGCACAAAATCCCCTTTTAGTTCCACGTGTAACAAGGAGCAATCAATAACATGTTAAGTATCATATACATATTTCTTCAGTAAGGATGTGTTGAAAAATTTATGAATTTTTATGTGAGCAGGTAAATCTAGTTCATATGCCACTTGTCCTCTCTTATCGAGTATCTCAAAGGGGTCGCAAAATCTTGGTGCCAACATTCTGCATCTCCCCAATCTCAATGAGCTTCTTTTTTATTTTACTTTTAAGAAAATATGTTTGTTGATTTGATAATATTTATCTTTCCTTTTATGATTCACATATTTGTTCTAGCGATCTTGCAACTATTTAAGGTATTGTTGGATTTTGGTGACCAATTGTTCCAAATCATTTAGTAAATTGTGCACTAACATGAGTTGGTCTAATGGGCAATCCTGAGTAACCGGTGTTCTACACTTTGGACCATAGAATACCTCGAAGGGACTAATATTTGTGGAGGTGTGGTATCCATTTTTATGTGCAAATTCTATGAGATGTAGATAATCCCCCCAGTTGGTGGGGTTGTTCATAACATACATCCTAAGCATGTCTTCCAAAATTTGGTTTACCCATTATGTTTTCCCTTCTATCTGTGGGTGGTAAGCAATAGTAAAATTTAACTACGTCTCTAATTCGAAGAATAAATATATCCAAAAGTTTCTAGTCAAATCCTTGCCTCGATCCTATATGATTTCCTTAGGTATCCCGTGCAATTTGAATGTCTCTTTTAAGAAAATGTTGGCAATGTGAACTGCTTTGCAGGTTGAATTTACTAGGATGAAGTGTTATGATTCTTTCTCTTGGGTAGACCTATAATAAAATACATACTAATGACCGCCCGCTTGCATTCCAGAATGGGTAATGGTTGCAGCAATCCTGAGGGATATTGGTGCTCATCTTTAACTAGCTGACACTCTTGACATTTTTCGATAAACAATGCTATGTTGGATTTTAAATTAGGCTAGAATAATTGTTTCTTTATTGTGGATATCATCTTTTCATATCTCAGATGCCCCGAGTAGGGTTTCTGATGAAATTCCATGAGGATACAAGACCTGATGTCCCCTCCGTCTATAATGTACAATCTTTCTCTGGACCAGAACATTTGAGTTTTGTCTGCCTTATACTTGTCTTGTTGTTGAAACAACGTATCCTCTTGGACCTTGTTTAGGATTTCAACATAAAAATGGTCAACTCCATTGGTCGTTCTGATTCGCTCGTGCAAATCCAGTTGTTCTAATCCTCTCGTGCAAATGTAAATCAGTTTGACTTAAAGTGACCTCATATATCATATGAACTCGTCGAATTAAAGCATCAACAATTTTAAAGTCCTTTCCTTTTTTATGCTTTAACTAGAAATGGTACTCGCTAAGGAAAGCCAACCATCTAGCTTGCCTAGAATTTAGATCTTGATCATCAAATAAATACTTCAGACTTCTATTTCCTATATTTAGAATAAATTTATTCCCCATGAGGTAGTGCCTCCACATCTTCAAGTCATGCACTAGTGGAAAATGAGAGATTAGTGACCAAAAAAATGACCAAAATCCGCATATCAGTGACCACTTTTGGTTTGGCGATCGCTGGTGGCTAATTTGCGGTCTTTTATTACATGACCAAAATTGATCATTTTTATTTTGGTCATTTATAGCTTGTTGGTTAGTCATTAATTTGGTCATATATTTGGTCATTAATTTGGTCATTAATTTGAATCAATGACCAAATATATGACCACATTTGTGACCAAATGAATGACCACATGACAAGCTAGAATATGACCAAATTTGGTCACGTAATAAAAGACCATAAATTAGCCACTAAAACTGATTTTTGGTCATTAATATGCGAATTTTGGTCATTTTTCTGGTCATTTATATCTCATTGTTTGGCCGCATATCTCTCAATTATTGGTCATTTTATTTGCGAATTTTGGTCATTTTTCTGGTCATTTATATCTCATTGTTTGGCCGCATATCTCTCAATTATTGGTCATTTTATTTGCGAATTTTGGTCATTAATCTCATTTACTGGTCACTAATTTAGTCATTTTTATTCGGTTTATGTATGGTCATTATATTTTAGTAGTTTTAATGGTGTCGATTATTAATCAATATAAATTTTTAATTTGATATTATGTTTAAATTAAAAAAGAATCATACATTTATTCTCATCTAATACACATGCGAATTATGCAATGTCACATTATAATTAATTACAACACTTGTAAATAATATCTAATACACATGTAAATCATGCAATGTCACATTAATTAGTTAATAATTACAACATTGGTACATAATATAAAGTACAACCGTATATACAAGTTTTAAACCACAAATTATATTATATGAAATATCAAAAGTATTACAATAAATATGAGTTTTCTCACAAACACATTAATTTTCATATTACTTTACAGGAAAATTATCAATTTTCAAAATATTACAATGGCTAAACCATCATACTTGCACTTGGTTGCAAAACCATACTTATATCCCACATCAAGAGCTTCAAAACCATACTTAGATCCCACGTCAGCAGCTTCAAAACCACACTTAATAGCTTGAAAGCCTCAACATCAGGGTCTTCATACTGAATGACAAATCCTCAGTAGCGGGCTCTTCATACTCAATGGATCACTTATAAGTTAAGCTCACTCCTACAAAATCCAATAGAAAAATATCACTTGTAAAATAGAAAAACAATGAACTGTAAATTAGAAAAACAATGAAGCAAATTATTTATCTTGTTCAACCGCTAACAACAATAACCAAGATCATGTGCAAAATAGGAAAATCTAATCTAACAAATTCAATTTAAGAATTGGTTAAAATTAAACTTGAATGGCTAAATCTGCAACTAAACCATCCTCAAGGTCCTCCTTCAAGGTTGCACGTTTGAGATCCACATAATTGGTGAAATACCTTGTGAGAAGATTGTTCATTTTGTTGAACTGTTCAGATATCAATTATCATATTAGTCAAATATGTTTAGTGTTCTGAATAATGGTAAGAAGCAAAACCATAGAAAACACTACATTAAAATACTAATGCAACCAAAAAAGAAATTAGTAATACACTAAAAACGAATTATGATTTACCTGTGGCAATGATAAGAAAAGTGAGTATGATCAAGATTGTAACCCTTGATTGTTGTCATATGCACCTTTGTACTTGTTTATTCTTGCTAACTGCAATGACACGGAGTAATGCTTAATCAAATGGAGTTTCAGCAGTGTTTTATTTATCTAAAAATATTGTGCAATTTCCAACCTATATGAAAACTGGGTTGGGCATTAAACACTAAAAAATTTGACATTGAAACTGGGAGGGTTGAGAACTGAGAGAACTTTCAAACCCATATGAAATTCTACAATATGCAGCAAAACATGGCAAATAGACATGGAAAATAGTTTCCAAGATGATATTTACAATGGCAATGATATTTCAGAAGTCAGTGTGAGCATGTAAAAACTGAGCAGTAAAAGGCAATCAAGTAATGTGTCAATATAATTCAAATTCATTATTTCCAAATGACGAAGAAAAAAGGATTATAGTGAAATTGTGTTCCAATCATCTGTTGGTTAAGATTAAGATAAATGAGGATCCGGGAATGTCTTGAGCAAAAAGTACTCGTGATAATAACCCAGAAATTTGTGTGAAACACTTAAGTTGTGGTGACCACAAAGATGGCTTGCAGAACATTGGTAATGCTAAAATGATTTTTCATACATTAAGCATTACAAAAAATTGAGTACAAATGTGAGGTCGGTGACCCCCAATAAATAAGTGTTTCTTTCCAATAGGTTGAAGTCCAGTAACAACCATTCAAGGAAAACAATCAAGGATTGATGAATGTTAAATGCATGCGACTTCAAAGGAAGAGAATCAGTTCTAATTATGAGATGCAGAAGAATCTGTCAATGAGCTCCAATGGAATTATGGTTTTAAAATCAGCATCAGTGACAAAGATGAAGACATCACCAATGGAATATTATGATGCCCAACACTTAAGCAAGAACACTCAATCATATCTAGCTTGTGGTCTATTTTCTTTCACTGACTTAAACATGTGAACCTTGAAAGTCTCATTATTATTATGTGATAAACTTTATGAAGTGGGTGGCGAGTTTATGAAGGGGTTATGAAGTCATCATTAGATAGTCCTAGTTAATAAGTAACTTGGATCATTAGATGAATGGTCATGATCCTCAACCATCTGCTACTTGGATCTCTGTATATAAAGCAACCCTCATATTGAATTGAGCTATCATTGCAAGTTGAGGCATTCTCATTGTATACTGTGTGCCATACCTCCATCTCTGTTATCCATGTGTGCATATTTACAGACACAGACTACAACACACGAGTTGGACTAAGAGACTCAAGATGATTCTTTCGTTCGCTGTATGATATTTATGATTTTTTTCTCTTATTTATAAAAGTTGTGTGCACACTATTTCTAGATTAAATTTTTTAACATTTCTAGATTAAATTTTTTAACAATCGTTCCAAACTTATATCTTTGAGTGGATCCACTCCCAAAGCTGTTCACTTTTATCTCTACAAAATTCCCATTTGGTTTTATTAAGATAGTCACTTGGGGTCACCAAACTAGAATGTTTTTTTCTTTTGTAGCATCAACTACCAAGCTCGTATACAGATTACGAGCAACAAATATTTAATTGCTAGTCACCATTCCTGAAAACATCAATTATATATGGAGGTAACTGAATAATGGCAGCTATGTTTTATCAATTTGTCTCTTATTTGCAAGTTGAATGTTTCCATTTAAATTTTACTTTCAATCAGATCTTGATTTCAGATATGCATAGATCATCTATAAATTGCCCTGTTTATGCAAATTTTATAGATTGAAACTACATGTTTGTGTCCACTGTTCTTGATTTATCTGATGGTTAAGCATGAAACTCAGTTACAACTCAAGTAAAACCATAGCAAACAACTAGCCACAATATATTTTGGATTATTTACAAACATAACTACTATACCTTTTTGAATGCGGAAAAATATTCAAGCTTAACAGATGGTAAGTTCCGAAGGCATCACGAAGGTGAACCTGATGCCCACTTAAAAGGGAGATGATTCTCTGCAGAGATGAAAATCGATAATAGTTGAAAAAATGGAAAAAGGTTGGAAAAAACAAGATAAAGAAAAACATATTTAATTAATTCATATAACTATACTTTTCGATATATATGAATAATCATAGAGTACTATTCAGTCGTCCTCATTCCTCAAACATTTAATTGGAAAAGGAAATATTTCAGTTATTTAACCTCAGCAGTACTATTTGTCATATAATTACCAGAGTCAGTTGGCAATGTGGCCCATCCAATTTGTAAGGTATCTCCTCTGTCGCTGACATTCAGAATGTTAACCTGTGTTTGCTTCATGTTTGCAAAAATATATATCCATAAATTGTCACTCTTGAAAACATGAAATGAATAATCTATGAATTCCTTCTAAACAGTAAAATTTTGAAACTGTCAACAAGTATTAAGGATTTTTTGACTGCTGAAAACAATCATTTAACAATCTTTTCACTTCATTGGCAGGGTTTCTGTTTCACCTGATAAACAACAACTTCCGGCTCCCGTTCCATATCCTTTTTGAATTCAGTCGCAAGGGACCTGAAAGCCTTAGGATTAACAGTCAGAGACATATATATTTCTATTCCTCCAATTTCCGGATACACTCCTGAATGGTCAGAAACCGGGAATCAATCTCACCTCAATAATGACCATGAACAAATTCTTTGAAGTGCAAAATAGATACAACAGTCTACAGCTTTTCCAGAGCCACATATATGTTTTCATGAGAATGCCAAGGTTGGAATATTTATGAAAGGACCATGTAGGAGATACCTTTGGCCTTCAGTTGTGTCCTCCCATGACATAAAAATAAAAATACAGGTTATTTGAAATGGTTGATTAATTTGCAATCTGAAACTAGTGCGATGAAATGGATGCTCTAAGATATGATAACAGGAAGATATCAATTATATAGACAAAAGTTTAAAATCTCAGTTTAGAACAAATCATACCAATGGAGACAGCTGCATACAAACATTATGCAAAGCATGTCAAGGTCAAAAACGATTCACATATATGTGAACATGCTAGCAGAGAATCATGCTAATATCCTAGAGAATCACAAATGCTCATAAAGGATTACGCAAACAAAAATAATACTTGGAGATAAACATAATTGTTTAATTTTGTTGAATTTTGATCTTAATTGCAGAAATAGAGAGAATCTTTAGCTTTTGTTATTTTAGAATTATGTTGGGTTGAGTGCCCAACACTTGGATCAACTAGTTTTGGATCATTTTCCATTCAATTTTTCAATTATTAGGTCATGTTTTGCTTGCTGGTTTTTCACATTTATTAACAGAAGTAATCAGGGCAGCAAGCTTGTATTTCAATTTAAGTGTTACTGATTGTTTTTAAATTTTAATTGTTAGTTGACCCCTAAAGTCACAAAAGGATTCTCCGCTATGGTTTGCAAGTACTAACCCAAAGTGCAGAGAAATAGTGCAAGGTGACAATGCACGGTTTCTAGTTACCTTAGAACCTCACAGTTTCAAGTGTTAACACAATCCAATAGCCTCAATTAGCACATCAACAGGCTTACAGGATCCAAAAAAGAGATGTCCTCCCAAGGACTATACACCTTGTCCAACCGCACCTGAACTGAACCCTATTCATCCCCTTCCTGAAATTGGACAATGTAAACCAACCCCCATAGTCAAACCCTTTCTCTCCCCAATTAGGATCAAGGAGTTGAAGAGCAGCCTTACATCTTGCCCAAACATGCTTTTCAAAACCACTGACAACCACTCCCGTACAACCACCCCAATCATTATGGATTATACAACATTATCCACAATCATAACTAAAACAAAACAAAGTCATTCCCATCACAAAATTAAAAACTCTATTGAATCCCATGCCTCTCGAAATGTAGTTTTTGAATTTAGAGAGTGACAGTAAATTCAAATGATTGTAAGGTAAGGAATGCCACAACAAACTAAGATGGAATACATGTCTCCAATTCTGTAGAAAACTAATTCTATTTAAATATAGTAAGATATATTTCACTTATAAGACATCTGAAATTTTAGTACAAACAAAAAATTCCACGGCTAATAACATTTATGCATGAAGCCCAACTAGCTCATGAGAGCAAGAAATACAAAACACATCACTAAATTTGAAAAAGTGCCTCTATCCATTCATGTGCATGTCCATATAAATGTATAATAGATAAAGTTATAAACATATAAGAACCTGAGTGCGGAGTTTGAATTCTGCAGCAAGCTCTTCTAATGGGATACACTTGTGCTTCTCCATGGTCCACAAAAAAAATTGTCAGATGGGATCCCAGGATAAGAAGAAAAAATTATGGAATTCAAATCTCTTCTATACTCTAACAAACCATTGGCACAACAGAAATCCAATGTTCTAATCAATATCTCCATTCAATTGCAAGACTATGCATTGCTGGGCTAGATTAGCAAAGCTGCAAGGTTTTCCTATGTAAGACAAGCTAAGTCATAAATATCAGGTTTCAATTATACTTCTCCCTCAAGAGAACTTTGCAAATGTATTGTGACTCAATTTGTGCAGACAAAGCAATTTCACAATTTTAAGCCTCTTCAGTTATTATTTGGAATTTGGAGAAGAGGTTTGAGTCAGCTAATGGTTTCAGAGATATTTCACGACTCAAAGCGTGTCCCTAGTTACCAATGAATTTTCCATGTTACTACAGTCCAAAACAATATAAAACAATAAAATTAGCAAGGTCCTTGAGATGAGGAGGGCCCAAGGGTACTGAACCTGTAAGCTCTTCAGAAAAGTCCATGTCTATTTCACATATATGGCCAAAGAGATCTATGAAGAATAAAACAAAGACTGAAAGTACTCCAAAAAATTGCAATCCTTTCTCTGATGATTCAACTTTAAAGAACCAAACAACAGACTTCAAAGATAGTGGGAAATTCTGGACATCAACCTTCCCAACACTTGTTTCCTCTACCAAACCCTAGATCATCGTCTTCACGATTGCCCCTTGAGGACCTAAGTTGAACCCCACCATACTCTCCCCACACAAACCCTCCAATGCCATTTAGGTACTCAGTCCAATGATATAGAGGGAGGATGGGCATAAGTGTGAAGATGTGTATCAATTATTCTTTGCATCAAAATAGCCTCCCCCTACATACCCATTCAAACAGGGCAAGTGTAAGCAATCTGGGATGTGGGGGTTTCCTTAAATACCAGCCTCTTTGCCTAGTTCATTTTTTACATGGCCCTCCCAACTAAACCAAGGCTTTATAAAACAGGCTTACAAGTGGAAATTGCAGCTATTGCAAAAATCCAAAAGTTGGCGATGATTTGCTTTAAAGATATACTTTTTTTACTATAAATTTTAATTCAGGTGAAAATAGTTAGTAATTTAGACCACTCTATAGGAAAAAATATATCTATATACACAAAATCACAATGTGTAATGTCAAATTGCTGAAAGTGCCTTGCACCATGCTTTAATCAATAGGGGAAAGAGGAATTCTAAGTTGGCATTTATCAAATGGAATAGAATTCTCAACATATCTCTATCCAAAGTTCCAGAAAAGTATGGATTCTCAAATTTCTTTACCACGTTGGAATGACCCTCAGACATATGGCTCATTGATTTTGGCATAACGTAGTTAAAAGCAGTTCTCGTGATTTTGTTACAAAAGTTGTGATATGTTTTCAACCCATTATGGGCTTCAATGAAGATAGAGTTTATTTCAAAGATGAAATCTAACAGTAGTATTTTTATACAAAATGGGATCCTATAGATCCATAAGTAGTTCCATCTCCAATACACTAATGATCAAGCAACTTTGAATTCCAGCAGCAACCACTAGCAACAACTATATCAATTGCAAAACCATCTTCTAGGAGCAAACAAGATTTAAATCTAATCCTATCTGGAATTAAAACATTCTGTATCCATATTTTTTAAAATGATTAAAAAAAAAAACCCTTTTACCAGTAACTACCAACACATTCTGTTCTCTTCTTTTACTACTACAGCCTTCAATGCTTCCTTACATCTCTGTTCTGATCCAAAAGATTACATCTCAACCCCATTAAATAGGACACTTAATCTAACTACATCAGTATGTATAGATAATTATTATTATCCTTAACATCTTGTCCTTGTCTAAATTATACCTGTAGACTATAGCCTATCATTACACATAATTGATATTGTCTTTAAGAGATGCTATACTACCTTCAAGCTAAAAATATATAGCTAATCTTGATGTGCTTATATTTGTGCACTTATCCTCATGCATCTTATGCAGCATCAACTAACCACAATCAAGTATTCATCTTTCTAACAGTCAAATGGTTTTAATTTTTGACAAATGTGTAATGCGAATAACTCATTACAGAAGAATGCATATAAACTAACAGATGTTTATTCCAGCAGAAGCATACCATGGATATAGATTTTGAATTCTCTAACTGTGTTGCTTATTTCTACAGAAGAATGATGCATAACTTTGAAGGATATTTGTTTGAAAGTCAAAATGTCGATTTCTTGTTCCCCACATCTCTCATGAAAAGACAAAGAAGTGGGATGGAAGAAAAAATTTCAACTGAGATGTTGGAAGATTACCCACATGACTATTAATTAGATAGTGTATATTAAGACTCGGCACATTACTGGTATCCAAGGCAAATTTCATATCATAAAAACTCAATTATCCAACCAAATAAAAAGGCAAAGAGATACATCCTCAAGAAACTTTTGAATTAAAACCTATCTTTTGTGCCAAATGCAAATCCATAGTAAGTATCAAATATTCTGCCAAATCTAATTTTTTTAAAAAAAATCAATCTTCTTCTTCTCCACTTACAGTACCTTTCCAAGTTTCTTGTAGATTCTCCTCATGTTTGTAAACTGGTTGCGCTGCCCAAACAAAGTAGCCTCCAGCCCTCAACATCCTATCCACCTCAAGAAGAAAAATACCCCCTTCATTAAAGGAAAAGAAAGTATCACAATTAGTGAACGCTCTTGAATGTATGTCCATGAACTTGTATGTTGCAAGACATGATTAGTTCATATAAGCAATATGAGCTCCATGAATCAAAACACAAAATAAGCATAGTGACTACCTTGAATCGACATTAAAAACAAGGGCAATATCTGTAGCAAAATAATTATTCAACAATGTCTCTCCAATAAGCAACTTTAAAACTGCAAGAGGGCCTCTAAAATCTAATTCCCTCAGCAAGTAAGCAACAGCTTCAAAGACTGGGACATACAAAGTAGTAACTGAATGGCATCTCTACCTACTTGAATGCTACAACCCAAAATTATTGAATCGCTAGCCATTGTAATAGATTATCACATTTGCATTCCAAAAGCAAAGTTCTAGCAATCCTCCTCATCTTGTGTCTCCAATAAGCAACTTTAGAACTGCAAGAGGGCCTCTAAAATCGAATTCCCTCAGCAAATAAATAATAGCTTGAAATACTGGGATCATCGCATTTGCGTTCCAAAGCAATGTTCTAGCAATCCTCCTCATATTTATTTAAAACCTAATGCAGATAGCATTATTCACACAATATCCAATTCTTTCATGTCGTAAATTCTCACAAAATTAAATACAGTAGCGGATGAATGGTGAGATTCAAGAATGTCTAGTGATGAAGAAAGATTCTGGAAATGGCTTTTAATTCAATGTCCTTTGAAGGAAATGTCCTTTAATTTAATATAGTAAAATGCTATTGAGTAACAGTACTTTTTGAATTTATCAAGTGACAAATCAGAAATATTTTCAATATTAATCATTTTTCTGCTACTCTTGAATCCAATTTCCCTGTTTTACGTAAGAAGGGTCTTGTATGCCAGTCATGGAAGCCCATCTACCTTTCCCTAATTATCATTCTCCTTCATCAACCACAACATAATTTCTTATAACCATAGTTTTTCCAATTTCCCCATTGGTATAAATTCAAATCTTTGACCTTGTACTGTTAATTACATTAGATTCTTGGAACAAAAAGAAAATTGCATTAGATTCTGAGTTTACCTTTTATGTTCCCCCCATGATCACTTCTCATTGTAAGCATCCTTTATGTGACCTTGCCATTCCCTATTTTCAGTATTTTCGACCAGCTAAGGTGGAAGTTATTGTCTTATGTGCATGTTTTTCCTATTCTTATTTGTGGTCTTCCGAATTTTAAGATAAAATAAGTCTTTCACAGGGACATGTCTAGGGTGGGAGACAAGTCCCATGTTTCTTGTCAAAGAGTGACAGGCATGCATTACCATTACATCCCTCAGCAGCCCTGAATGCAGGAAACTCCATTCCCATATTTCCATATCTTTCCCAACAATTAGGGGACTGCAGGGACACCTGCACATCCCTTGGCATTGAACGACCTACAGATGCCCCTCAAACGACATGCACAGTCCTCCTCCAACATATATAAAGACATCCCAAACACAGTCACATTAAGTGATTGAAATATTAAAAGCAAAATATATTGGAACAAGTAGCATGCATCCAAAGAATGATGTCGATTCCTGGAAGTTTCAATGAATCTGAAACATGAGTACATGAGTTTCTAATTGCATATTAAATGTTATTTATTCCATTATTTACAACAACAAAAATTCATGAATTTTCCAATCTATCATCTATCTGATGAAAAATGGTCTAGACCCCAGATCCACAAAAGGGCATACCGCATATCCATCTGCCAGAAACTGGGGTAAAAAACTCCTTCAGAATGGAACTAGTGAGTCTAAGGGAACAGACCAACAACCTTCACCACTCAATCATAGACCTAACTCTTCTCCACTGCTTGAACATCCTGATGGAAGTCACCCTTACATCATATGCAGCAGCATGCCACAATTCTGGGCAGCCCTTTTTAAACAACTGGTTATGCTCCAACAATTCAGATCTACAGAATGCTCCATTCCTTTTGCATCCTGTAGCAGTAGATTTTGTTCAGAGGCATTATGTGGGAAAATTGTGGTGGCATTTAAAGATGAGAAAGTTCTAGCCAGAATGACTTGCTTCCTCTGCCCATCAAGCTATAATGTGATCTAGAAAGAATTGCCGTATAAATCATTTCCAGAATAATGATGCCTTGGTTGATGGACTACATGTCTTAGAAGAAGATTAATCAGTTCTTAAAGCCAGGTTTGACACTTGCAGTTTGATGATCATTCATGGAAGGTGAGTATTGTATACAGATCTTTCCGGTGTTCCTTGAAGTATGGTGACCCCATATTATCATAAGAATGGAGATACTCCAAGCAAATGAGCATGATCATAAAAACTGTGTTAAAATTATAAATATGAACCTAAGAGCAGCATATTGTGTTCCCACAACAGAGGCCTGAGAATGGTGCAAGAAAGTTCCAATATGTTAGCTAAGAGGTACGTGTTTCCATCTTGATAGCCTAAGTTCTTGGGGTCTAACTTGTAGGGTTACAGTATTGCAGCCTGTGTTGAAGCATATGACAAAAATGAACCCACAGTTTGGGCTTTATCCAAGGCATTGTTCTAATTGTCCTGAGCCAACAATGAAGTGGTCTGCTCCAGGTGTAACTTCTTAACTTGCATAAAATCTTGGGATCAAATCTGTGGAGGTGCCAAACGTCAAGGCTGTCCATTTCACATTATGGCTATTGAATCATGTGAATTAAAATCTAGGGATGCCTATGGGCTATATGTATTATGGACTGCTATAGGAAATAATATGCTGCCAAGTTTCACCCCAAAATCAGGATGAGATTTCAGATCTGTCACTTGTTCTTTGCATATAAGAAGGCATATTTATCTACAAGATACTTCAGCACATTCCTGGTAGCACATCTTTAGAGGAAGACCACACCCGTTCAAGGCTAATAGCATCATCTGGGAGCCTATGCCAGAAATACAACACTTCTACCTGCGGACATTAGACAGGCCGTGTACATAGCTGTGATGCAGAATGTCACAACTTTGGATAAATCTGGCAATGAATCTTTATTGACAATTTGCAGGGAGATAGATCCAAGTCAAGAAGAAGTTCACACTTTAAGTTCTATTTTCTTTTATTGTTCAGGTGCTGAACCAAGACATAGTGTGTGTACTCCATGGAATTAGAAGAGAATCAATTCGATGACATTTGAACAGTTCAAGAGGACCAGGCAAAAATTTCACTGCGAGTAAATCGTTGGGAGCTCCATGTGGACGGCCTATGGCTTCATGCTCGCATAGCACACCGATCAATGGATTGGGGCTGAAAATAGCATGTGGTTTGGCACCAGGTCATGAAGCAGCAGCCACGCGACTTGGTGAATGGTGATATCGTGGAGTTGTTTTAACTCTTGAATCACAGGGTAGTCTATTCATGGCGGAGTTGTCCACCTCTAAAACCAATTTCGTGGACCCCTTAGTGCATATGTGATTGTATATGTGAATATGGATATGTTACTAACTCGATAGTAGAGTTTAAAAATTAAACATCAAATAATAAAGTTCAAGTTTCATGATGATGACAAGGATGGAGGATCATGTAACAGTTGCCCTAGATGATCTAGATCCTACGTTAGATTGGCTTGTATTGAAGGCTTTGAGTTTCATGGTTATTCAAATCCCTTTTACTAATGATCTCCCTCAAAAGACTTCTCAGACTTGTTTCCTCACCACTGTACTTGTCTACAATGTTCCCAGAATTGATAATCACCATGATTTGCTGCTGGTTTCACTCATATGCATACCCAGAACCTACTCAAAACTGCCCAAATTTGAAAAAAACAAGGTTTTATGATTGTTGAATGCTATTGGAATGCACAGGGACAGGTCTAGCATGCCCAGGCTCTCAAAGAATGTTCCCAAACTTGAGATTGAAGAAAATTTACTACTCCTTAAAGGTCAGAATATGTCTGCAATATGCTAAGATCAACCCAGAATGAGCCCAGCATGCCTCATCTTGCTCTTTGGAGGCTGCAATATACATCAAATCTGCACAGAAGTTGAGATTAAGGGCTGTCTTGTTGCCCAGAACTGCTTAATACATGCCCAGATATGAGAAATGGTCTGATCACTGTTGTTCTAAGGGTGAAAATGTTCTCAAAACTGCCCAAAAACAACCATAATGCCTTACCTGGACCATAAAAATGCATGGCATCTATTACCCCAGTTTTGCAAGGGTGGTCACTTGGGCCAATTGGGTAATCATGATATTTGATATTTGATATCTCATTACACAATTGGAGGAAACAATGCACGTGACAGTATCATCTCAACTAGAGAACATTTGAATATGATCCAAGTATTTTATAAAATTCCTAAACAACAAAATCAATCATGTGGACTATATAATTTTCATAACTAACTGGAACTGATTACCATGACTTTGGATACACAGAGTAGGTAAGCTTCAAAATTAAGGGCATAAATTGCTAATTGAAAAAAGGTGGTTGAAACCAACTAGGTATTAGTTAATTAAATAGCATGAGAAAATATTGTTTTTTAATCTCCTTTGGCCTATTGGCTACAGCCTTTCCAGAGTATCAACATCTTACGTAATGTATTGTATCTTTAAAAAAAGTTTCAATTTTGTAATTTTAGTCTAATGAAGTCTTAATAATAGAGATATATAATTGTCATAGACCCTTAATAAATAAATTAAAAACATATCCTCACCTATTACAGTCATAGCATGCTTACACCATCAAAAAGCAGTAAGCAGTCATATTATAGTCATGACCATTTTAATTCATAATAGAGGGAGAGGAATCACATATATTGCCTTACTTGGACCATAAAAATGCATGGCATCTATTACCCCAGTTTTGCAAGGGTGGTCACTTGGGCCAATTGGGTAATCATGATATTTGATATTTGATATCTCATTACACCATTGGAGGAACCAATGCACCTGACAATACCATCTCAGCTAGAGAACATTTGAATATGATCCAAGTATTTTATAAAATTCCTAAACAACAAAATCAATCATGTGGACTATATAATTTTCATAACTAACTGGAACTCATTACCATGAATTTGGATACACAGAGTAGGTAAGCTTCAAAATTAAGGGCATAAATTGCTAATTGAAAAAAGGTGGTTGAAACCAACTAGGTATTACTTAATTAAATAGCATGAGAAAATATTGTTTTTTAATCTCCTTTGGCCTATTGGCTACAACCTTTCTAGAGTATCAACATATTACGTAATGTATTGTATCTTTAAAAAAAGTCTCAATTTTGTAATTTTAGTCTAATGAAGTCTTAATAATAGAGATATATAATTGTCATAGACCCTTAATAAATAAATTAAAAACATATCCTCACATATTATAGTCATAGCATGCTTACACCATCAAAAAGTAGTAAGCAGTCATATTATAGTCATGACCATTTTAATTCATAATAGAGGGAGAGGATCACATATATTACCTTACGTGGACCATAAAAATGCATGGCATCTATTACCCCAGTTTTGCAAGGGTAGTCACTTGGGTTTTCTCTGGGATATCTGAGCACTATTGAGCATGCTTAGGCCTTAAAAAATAGTAAGCAGTCATAAATAAAGTTTTGGGACAAAATTTTGAAGACTCTGAACATGATTTATAAGCATATTATTATAAAAAAAACCTATGTTCATAGCAAGGGGTAAGACTGGTAAAAATAACATTTTCAGACCCGCTTAGGAGGATTTGGTATACTTAAAGATCAACCTCAGAATTATATTCTATACCAACAACATTTCATGTGACAACGACATAGGTAATTTTGGGCAAATAGATGCACATCATCACTTGTTTTGATCCCCCAAGGGTATCAAACATATGTTATCGCAGGTATCATCTATGAAACAACATCTCAGGGGTTTCTATGAGCGGTTTACAGTCACCCAAGTGAAATAAAAATATCTAGGCTTAGCAACAAATTCTTGATCCGGTCAAGACCCTGTAGCAGGACATTCTAATCCTTGTTCCAGATCAGGTGGGTGGACGGATTCTTCATCAAACATCAAGGTATTGAAGCCACTTGTCACAGTCCAGAGAAATAAAAGGAATAAGGATTTTCTTCCTATAGCATTTAGCAACAGCTACGTGATATTGAACTAAATAAATTGAGCCACGAGTGTTCTTCATTGAATAAATGGAGTGATTAACTCCAAGCTAAAGACTAGTGTCCAAACAAAAAGAAATTGTCTCGGCACATAATAGTTGACTCAAAAGTGTTATTCTGTCATCTAAGAAATAGTGAACTACTATGTTCTTGTGATGACAATTGTGAAATTTGTTATCCATGGTTACCTACTACAAGCCTCAAGGTTTTCAAAGGTGTCAAGGGAAAACTAAAGGTCCAAACCTTAAATCTTAGCAGAAATAAGAGCAGTTGCCAATAGCAGGAGAAGCAGAACCTTAAGCAGAGTTAGATCCGAATACAAATCCTCAATATTAGCAGTGGAGATTCCGTAATATCCACTTAGACCTCGTCTCTCTTATTTGCATTCAAATCTGCACTGGTTCAAGGCATGTTGTCCTTCCTGTTCTGAGTTGGAGTGCATGGCTGATTGCTATAATGTTCCATAGATCCCATTGTTGGTCTGGGATTGGACTCATACGTGGTGGGGTTTTCATAGTTATTTCTGTTATTGGCAGTGAAGGGATCTAAAGCACCTCTAACAGAGTAAGTAGCATAGTTATATAGAGATGACTACGGTTTAATTATTAATGTTTATTAGATAAAGCTAATAGCTGAGTGAGTGAGGAGCTTAGTAAGATAGCTAATATATCATCAATAGATACAAAGATAGACAAGTATAAAACATAGTCAAAAGTAGATCATTGAGCACGAATCCCAACAGTCTTCAAAGAGCTAGTCCTAGTAATTGATCCTGTAACACTACCAGTAAGTAGTGTGCAAGTAAAGGAGTCCCAGTCTCATAATAAAAAACAGGAGTTGTTGTGAGTAGTGGATTCTGTAGGAGACAACGGTTCTAGTTAGGGCAGTGATTTATCTACGTTTAGCCTCGGTATTCTCCCTTATAGGCTCAATATATATAAAATGGGCACTATTCTCTGCTGATGATGAGGGCTACTGCTAGTCGAATAATCCCTTTACCTATACGCACCATCTTTCGCAAAGGGGAAAAAGCATATATACCAGTTGAAGCACCAATTTCAATAACATATATTAAAGGAATGGAAAGGATAGAATCCAACATATAGATAAGAGGAATATAAATATCCAAATCCATAGGCAGCAACACCTACAAGCTACTAGCCTTAGTTATTCTAGTAGATTTCACCGTTGATTATGCTGTTGATCCAGCCAATGAGGTAGTTGCAGGAAAAGCAAAGGTAGAGCCGATACAATACAATTATTTAATTTGTGGGCACCAACTACGGAGATATATATAAATTGCACCTAGTCTTTACCCTAGAACTATGGAGGCTCATGTTCTAGCATGATAGAATTTAGATTCCAGATCAATAGAAAAGCAACAAAACAGCTTAACAAGATCCTGAGCAATTTCAGAATTCTAATGAGAGAAGCATAATGATCGAAACTGGAGACTTTCAAATACTACATTATAAAGAAAAAGCATACCATAGAAGGAAGACGCAATTCCTAGTCATACTATCAATAGTCCTTGATCTTTGCAATAGTACAAGTTGAGGAAAAATGGCCATTGCTTCAAGATACAATGAAAATATCCATAAAACCTATTCAAGCTTTTAACTTCTATTAGCGAAGGAAAGAAATTTGAAGGCTGCAAATCTCACCTCTACTTTATGAAATAGCGTGTAGTTTGCAGAGAATTGTTCTGAGGACAACTGCAATTTAGAATTACACCAATTGTATCAATGATTCGAAGTTAAAATTTGTTCCCCAATTGGGTAATCATGATATTTGATATTTGATATCTCATTACACAATTGGAAGAAACAATGCACCTGACAGTACCATCTCAGCTAGAGAACATTTGAATATGATCCAAGTATTTTATAAAATTCCTAAACAACAAAATCAATCATGTGGACTATATAATTTTCATAACTAATTGGAACTGATTACGATGGCTTTGGATACACAGAGTAGGTAAGCTTCAAAATTAAGGGCATAAATTGCTAATTGAAAAAAGGTGGTTGAAACCAACTAGGTATTTGTTAATTAAATAGCATGAGAAAATATTGTTTTTTAATCTCCTTTGGCCTATTGGCTACAACCTTTCTAGAGTATCAACATATTATGTAATGTATTGTATCTTTAAAAAAAGTCTCAATTTTGTAATTTTAGTCTAATGAAGTCTTAATAATAGAGATATATAATTGTCATAGACCCTTAATAAATAAATTAAAAACATATCCTCACCTATTACAGTCATAGCATGCTTACACCATCAAAAAGCAGTAAGTAGTCATATTATAGTCATGACCATTTTAATTCATAATAGAGGGAGAGCAATCACATATATTGCCTTACTTGGACCATAAAAATGCATGGCATCTATTACCCCAGTTTTGCAAGGGTGGTCACTTGGGTTTTCTCTGGGCTATCTGAGCACTATTGAGCATGCTTAGGCCCTAAAAAATAGTAAGCAGTCATAAATAAAGTTTTGGGACAAAATTTTGAAGAACTCTGAACATGATTTATAAGCATATTATTATTAAAAAAACCTATGTTCATAGCAAGGGGTAAGACTGGTAAAAATAACATTTTTAGACCCTCTTAGGAGGCTTTGATATACTTAAAGATCAACCTCAGAATTATATTCTATACCAACAACATTGCATGTGACAACGACATAGGTAATTTTGGGAAAATAGATGCACATCATCACTTATTTTGATCCCCCAAGGGTATCAAACATATGTTATCACAGGTCTCATCTATGAAACAACATCTCAGGGGTTTCTATGAGTGGTTTACAGTCACCCAAGTGAAATAAAAATATCTAGGCTTAGCAATAAATTCTTGATCCGGTCAAGACCCTATAGCAGGCCATTCTCATCCTTGTTCCAGATCAAGTGGGTGGACGGATTCTTCATCAAACATCAAGGTATTGAAGCCACTTGTCACAGTACAGAGAAATAAAAGGAATAAGGATTTGCTTCCTATAGCATTTAGAAACAGCTACGTGATATTGAACTAAAGAAATTGAGCCATGAGTGTTCTTCATTGAATAAATGAAGTGATTAACTCCAAGCTAAAGACTAGTGTGCAAACAAAAAGAAATTGTCTCGACACATAATAGCTGCCTCAAAAGTGTTATTCTGTCATCTAAGAAATAGTGAACTGCTATGTTCTTGTGATTACAATTGTGAAATTTGTTATCCATGGTTACTTACTACAAGCCTCAAGGTTTTCAAAGGTGTCAGGGGAAAACTAAAGGTCCAAACCTTAAATCTTAGTAGAAATAAGAGCAGTTTCCAACAGCAGGAGAAGCAGAACCCTAAGCAGAGTTAGATCCGAATACAAATCCTCAATATTAGCGGTGGAGATTCCGTAATATCCACTTAGACCTCGTCTCTCTTATTTGCATTCAAATCTGCACTGGTTCAAGGCATGTTGTGCTTCCTGTTCTGAGTTGGAGTGCATGGCTGATTGCTATAATGTTCCATAGATCCCATTGTTTGTATGGGATTGGACTCATACATGGTGGGGTTTTCATAGTTATTTCTGTTATTGGCAGTTAAGGGACCTAAAGCACCTCTAACAAAGTAAGTAGCATAGTTATATAGAGCTGACTACGGTTTTATTATTAGTGTTTATTAGATAAAGCTAATAGATGAGTGAGTGAGGAGCTTAGTAAGATAGCTAGTATATCATCAATAGATACAGAGATAGACAAGTATAAAACATAGTCAAAAGTAGATCATTGAGCACGACTCCCAACAGTCTTCAAAGAGCCAGTCCTAGTAATTGATCCTGTAGCACTACCAGTATGTAGTGTGCAAGTAAAGGAGTCCCGGTCTCATAATAAAAAATAGGAGTTGTTGTGATTAGTGTATTCTGTAGGAGTCAATGGTTCTAGTTAGGGCAGTTATTTATCTACATTTAGCCTCGGTATTCTCCCTTATAGGCGCGGTATATATAAAATGGGAACTATGCCCTACTGATGATGAGGGATACTACCAGTCTAATAATCCCTTTACCTATACGCACCAGCTTTCGCAAAGGGGAAAAAGTATATATACCGGTTGAAGCACCAATTTCAATAGCATATATTAAAGGAATAGAAAGGCTAGAATCCAACATATAGATAAGAGGAATATAAATATCCAAATCCATAGGCAGCAACACCTACAAGCTACCAGCCTTAGTCATTCTAGTAGATTTCACCGTTGATTACGCTGTTGATCCAGCCAATGAGTTAGTTGCAAGAAAAACAAAGGTAGAGCTGATACAATACAATTATTTAATTTGTGGGCACCAACTGCGGAGATCTATATAAACTGCACCTAGTCTTTACCTTAGAACGATGGAGGCTCATATATTAACGAACTACATCCTTGAATTCATAACTTTGCCACTAAAAGTTAGGGAATACATACTAACAATTAAATAGCCCTTTGAAGCCCTTATTTCAATTGGTGGGAACATGGCGCTCACGTGCCATTCACAGAAGCCAGCCATCTAGTCACAAACTGAACAGAAACCATACATTTTAAAACAACACATAGAAGCCGTTCACTGCATTTCTTCTTTTAGCTTGAGTATAGAGGGCCTTCTCTGCTTCTTCTAGATTGAGTTTAGGTTATATATATACTATTAAAATAAAGTTAGGGAATACATACTAACAATTAAACAGCCCTTTAAAGCCCTTATTTCAATCGGTTGGAACATGGGGCTCATGTGCCATTCACAGAAGCCAGCCATCCAGTCACAAACTGAACAGAAACCATACATTTTAAAACAGCACATAGAAGTCGTTCACTGCATTTCTTCTATTAGCTTGAGTATAGAGGGCCTTCTCTGCTTCTTCTAGATTGAGTTTAGGTTCTATGTATACTGTTAAAATTCACTTTTAGAAGTTCTAAACATCTTTAATAAAACTGTTTTTTAGTTCAGAGGAAAACTCATTTAGTATTTAGTATGTAAAAGTACACAGAAGCAGCAGCAGTAGACAAAGCCTCCATGAGGCACAACAGAAGTTAGAGGTGAGGAATTTGACAATTTGAGGCTTTTACATACTTGGAGAGTATGCAGAATTTTTTTAACAATTAATCCCTAATAGTTTAACACTAGATGGAAAAATATCAGAAGAATTTGGATTACCTGGAAAGAACCCAAGGATTTCAGCTCTGCAACTAAGGATGTCCTTGCGCGCCTCTTCAAAAGCCTCCACATCCGGTCTGATGCCCCCTTCATATCCATTGCAGAGGCTATCACTCGTGGATATATATTAACCCAAGCAATATCACTCCCCTCCCACCAATTAACCATCATCAACATTCTATTTCTGTAATAACAAAATCTCCCGCGAATTACCACAGCAATTACCAGAATAAACTCTAGGACAAGCTGTCCAATATGGCAACCACCATATGAACCCTCTATTCTTCCCCAAGCTGCTCACTCTTCATCATGTCGGCAGTGATCAAATTGGAAGGGGCTCGACTAAATGGGGAAAGAAAGTTAAACCACCAAACGAACCCTCTATTTTCCCCATGCGGCTCGCTCTTCATCATGTTGGTGGTGATCAACTCTGAAGGGGCTCGACTCAAAAGAGGAAAGAAGGTGAATACTTCATACCTTTTAATTATATCATATTCCAAGTTATCTTGGCCAAAACGAACAGAGTGACAACTATCCCTGCTTTATTTTTCAGTTGTAACGTGTTTGTGTGTGTGTATTAATATTCATCTTCTTCCCTTTTATCCATACCATAGATGCAATATATTTCTTATAAAATTCTTTTTATGTTGTATCTTAATTTTAAAAGAAAACACAATTCAAATGAAATAAACCAAAAATAATTCACTTACTTTTTTTCCAAATAAATAATAACTTTGTCAAATCATTTTACATAAATTATCAAGAAAAAAAAATTGTTGAAAAAATAAACCTTTATCATGGAAGTTTTGTTCAAGCTATTGTGACAACCTGCTCTTAAATTAGATTAGCAACCAACCAATTAATGTTAACCCAGTCTAACTTAAAGGCCCGAGCAAGAAGTGTGTAAAGTTTCATTAGTTTCATGTGGGTGGGAATAAATTGTAAAGTTATGTGTGGTAGGTTCATACCCAGGTATTTGCAAGGGGTTTTAATTTCAATTAAAAGGGCATAAATAGTAAAGCTATGTGTTAGTAAAGCTATATGTGGTAGGTTTATATATATAACTTACGTATTTGCAAGGGGTTTTAATTTCATTTATTTATATTGCTTTTGACAAATGAAAGACAATATAAATTATTGTATTTCAACTAACAAATAAAAGTTTCTTAAATATTTTAATCAAAAAAATGCAAAAAAATATTGTTCTTTCAAATTTTTACAATTTTAAACAATTGAATACTCTTAACTAATTTCTACATGAAAAAAATGATATATTTTCAATGAAACTTATTTTAAACACATTAATTAAGGCCAGGACCTATTTGCCCGACCATTTACACCAATCGGACGACCGACAACGTCGGATGTGACCGCTAACGCAAGCCAGGTCGTCTGATCGATGCAAATGGTCGGTTCACTTAATTAATTAACCTCTATGTCAAAACTGTTTTCCATGCTAATGTAGGCCACTATCCTTATCTTTATTGTCTTACCAAAAGGAATGATAATCAGGAACAAGACCTAAAATTATGGACTTCACCTTCAAATAATGCCTTGCAATTATTACATTGGTTATTAATCATAATTAATTAATTAAGAGTGATAAGAAGATCACAAGAATAAAAAATGACCAAATAAATGACCAATTGTCATGTGGTCATTTTTAGTCTAGATATCCCGTGACCAAATTTGGTCATTTATCTTGGTCGTTTTCAATTGGTTTTTATCCAGTGACCAAAATTGGTCATTTATCTTGGTCTTTTTTAGTTAACTCACTTAAACTTATCAATTTTGCTCATTTATCCCTTGAAAAAAATTGTGGTGACCAAAAATTTTGGTCTCCTGGTCACTAATTTCTCATTTTCCACAAGTGATGGATAATGGCTTCTAACTCAAGATCGTGGGTAAGATAGTTCTGTTCATGTTCTTTTAAATTTCATGACTCCTAACAGATCGTGTAATTTTTCTACAAGAGGACTCCTACGAGTCCTTCCTTGCTCGGATCCATGCAGACAAAAAAAACCCTATTGCAATCCATAATTTGTATTATTGGTGAAGTGATCAAAAGTTGTTTAAGCTTCTGAAAAATTTCCTCACACTTGGTCTTCCATAAAAACTTGTTTTCTTTCTTTTGCAAAGCAGTCATGGGACAAGAAATCCTTGAAAATTTCTATATAAACTTTCGATAGTAACTGGCTAATCCTAAAAATGACCTAATGTCTGTGACACAGGCAGGGGTAGGACAATATTTTATGGCTTTAATATTTTCAAGGTCCATAACTATCACTTTCTCTAAGATGATGTAACCTAGGTACTATATCTATGGTTTGTAAAAATTGCATTTACTAAACTTAACGTAAATCTAGTTTCCCGAAACACCTATAATACTATGCGGAGATGTTCCTCGTGTTCCTCTTTACTCTAGGATATCGTCTATAAATACCAATACAAATTTATCAAGGTATTTATTGAATATATTGTTCATCACATACATAAAATTTGTAGGTGCATTGGTCAAACTGAATGGTATTACTACAAACTCGTAGTGGCTGTATCACGTATGAAAGGAATTTTTATGATTATCCTCATCACGGATCCATACCTGATGGTATCTGGATCGCACGACGATCTTTGAAAATATATTCTCTCCTCCAACTTGATCGAACAAATCATTGATCCTAGGGAGTGGGTAATGGTTCTTGACGGTAATCTTCTTAAGTTGGTGGTAATCGATGCACATTTATATCATACCATCCTTCTTCTTTAGGAAAAGTAAAAATTCAACCCAAGGGAGCGCACTAGGTCGAATATAACCCTTCTCAATCAACTCTTGCAACTGCAACTTGAGATCCACCAACTCTGGTGCCCTAAGGTGGTATGGGGATTTTGAAGATGAAACTGACCCTACTATCAGTTTCATGGAAAATTCTAAGTCTCGTTTCAATGGTAATCAAGGTATTTCTTCACAAAATACATCTGTAAAGTCTACGAGCCTATGGAAAGTCCTTGATGTGTTGTTCTCTCTCAACTTCTATATCTTGTATGTTCATCTCTCCTTCCTAGGTTGGGGATTTTATCGTTGTAAAATCTCTCGTGAGATGTTCATAATTTATCTATTTCTTTCTGGAAGTAGAAAGGGAATTATCACTAGAAAGACTGTGATAATCCATTTCTGGAGGTTCATGTGTGTGTTACGTTTTTCCTTTTTCTTTTGGGCTTCTAACCTGTTTATGATAAAATTGCTTCTTGAATTTGTTGGTTGAATGAGTAGGATGTCCATGTGGGATTCCTCCCATTATATTCCGCAGTAAAGCTTCATTATTTGCTTGCTGATCAAATATTTCATGCATATTATCATCTTTGAAACTCTCTAAGTCTGCTTGCATACTTTGTATGGTTTTCAATATATCAGAATTTAATTCAACCACCAATTCTTCTTCCTGTGTGGGGCAGTTCAGTTTCCCTTGCCGTTTGTTGTCTTCTTCCATGTTCATGAAATTAGAGGAAATTTCAATTCAAAATGGTCCTTCCAAAAATAATACAAATTCCATTTCATCATGTATTAGCCAATCAAAATTCGTTAAAATTAAAAAATGGAGCACCTCTTTAACAATTTTTTAATATAAATTTGGGGATATGTATCATAAAAAAAAATACTTTGTTCGTTCGTATTTTCGACATATATCCTTGTGTTTTTACTCAATTGTTTATCATGAGAGCTTGTTGGATGCGGAATTAAATTCCACATCCAGCAAGTACCCACTAGGCATACTTTTGATGGTCCCCGCTACCCCAAAAATAAGAAATACCTAAAAAAATGTGATGATGATCTCAGCATCACGTTTTTTCAGGTATTTCTTGTTTTTGGGGTAGCAGGGCCCATCAAAAGTGTCCCTATTGGCTACTCGATCGATGTGGAATTTAATTACATATCCAGTGATCTCTCCCGGTCGAAATTTGAGTAAAAACATAGGGAGATATGTCGAAAATACAAACAAAAAAATAGTTTTTTCTTTTCTTCCTCCAAAATTAATAAATATTATTTTATTATTAATTTTCCTTGGGAGGCCCATTTTGAGTTGAAATTTCCTCTAATGTATGAATTGTTCTTTGAATTCTGCAATGTAAAATTTTTAATAACAAATAATTTCCTGTTAGTTAACACAATTTCAAATATAATTTATTTTCTGCAATGAATTTTTTATGACACCCATTAGGTCTCTTAGTGTTTGAATCTAGGATCTGATACCACTTGTAATGTCCCTAAAAATCATAAAATAAATTAAAAAATTCTAGGCTAATAAAGCACTACAATCCAAGGACATTGTTTAAACTTCTGCGGAATAATATTTGGTTGTGTACTAAACCTAAGTGTCGTAAGTTTCTTTTCTTCTACTCGATTTGGTCTCGGATGATGATGTGTATTTGGGGTGCTATTATATTACTTATACTGGTTTTTTTGGTTACTCGGTATCTCTACTATATGTGGACATTTTTTATGGTTGATAGGTTACACGTTACTTCTTATTTATACATCTTAATTTTCATTTATGGTATTATGGTTTTATCCATTAAGAAGATTGACTTGCCTTCATATGTCAAGGGGTGGAGTGGTGGGGTTTTATCTTTTGAGGGTCTACTCGGAAAGGTAAGGATTACTACTACCTTAAGTGGATTACTTAGTTCATTGTGAACTAATACAGGATCCTAATCTTGTGCAGGTTATCCTGGTGGTGAAATTTGTCTATGATCGTGGAGAATAAAAACATCCAACACCACTACATCTATACTAAATTATCATGTTCATAGCTAGTGAAAGGAGGACTAAAGTCTTAGTCCTAAATATACCTATATCCTATGTTCA
This sequence comes from Pseudotsuga menziesii, assembly GCA_001517045.1. Taxonomy (NCBI): domain Eukaryota; kingdom Viridiplantae; phylum Streptophyta; class Pinopsida; order Pinales; family Pinaceae; genus Pseudotsuga; species Pseudotsuga menziesii. The sequence goes on from LPNX010479587.1 coordinate 59,254, forward strand.
TAACTTTCTTAAGAGTTTAATTACTTGCATGTTTATAAACTTTGGGGCATGTATTCAATATGCTAAGGTTTATACCTTAACTACCTTGTAATATGTGCTTTGGAAAACTATAGGGTCAAATGTATTTTGTAATGCCCCATATTGTGACTGGACATATTTTTAGATAGACATGCTACATTTTATTTTTCTCAGTATATGTTGGATTTAGTTCGATTGAGTAAACCATATTTATGACATCATAGACATGATCTGATGTTGCTACTATGTTTAATATGTTACTATATTGATGTTGGTAAATTGATTATCATGTTATGATTATGTTTGTGATGTTACTATTCTATAGTTATCATGAGATTCTTTTATTCATAACGATAGTGTATGTTTATTTTCCATCCTTGATCAAATGCGATATATATGATGTGGTACATGGGTACCAACCCATGAGGTGATCAATTTAATGACTCTATGCGATGAAAGGAAATGATGTTGGTAATATGCACCAACTAATGATTTAATGGAGATATTGTTATGAATGTATGTTTTCAAAGTACTAATCTGCAGGACACATGGGCTATGTAATAAATAAATACTTTATATGAAGTGTGGTATAGTACCTATTTTTATAGAACAACCTTGTTTACAAAAATTGATGATATCATGACACAGACCAATAATCTCGATAGCAGCACAATATGGTTTTTGATAGGGTATAGATCCAACATGTTGAGAGGGATGGATGTGTTCCACCCTATGTTTTTATAATACCCAAGGTTGTAGGATGGTCGTGCTGAGACACGGTCCCCAAGTTGTTATGATGATGACAGTCGGATGCCTACTAGGAGAGGCTAGGTCTGATGTTCATCTGACGCTATCGCTCTAATTTTCTTGTGTGTTCAAGTCGGTGAAACCAACATCCACTTCTATACTAGCAGAGGAAGGATAGGGATGGTGCAGATGTAGGTTAGGATGGGAGGATGTGATAGCTAGTACTGTGTGGGGTCAAGGGGATCTACGATACCATGATTAGCAGTAGTATGTGTCTCTTCCTTCAAAATAATTGATTGAGTAATGAAGCAAAAAATATAATGATGTTATAACTTAATTGGTTAATAATTAGTGGTTGATGATATTGAAAAGATTGCGTGTTTGTATGTTAACCTTGTTAGGTATTGAAATTTTTTATGTCTTGTATCCATGGTCGCTATATCAATGGGGATCATTATTATTTTTTGATATATATATATATAGATATATATATATATATATATATATATA
>LPNX010479594.1:10962-22524 GCA_001517045.1 Pseudotsuga menziesii
TATTGTGGAGTGTATGGACTGGTATACCACCTATGTATACCTTCCCTTTTGTAAGATTCTTTGAACTAAGTTGAAACAAACTCACCTCCATTATCATATCCTAAATCTTTCAGTTGTTTACTTGTTTGTTTCTCTACCAAAGCTTTTTATGTTACAAAATTTGAACAACAACTTGACTTATTATTCATAAAACAAACCCTAATTTTCCTTAAATAGTCATCAACCAGTAATAGGAATTACTTATCTCCATATATTGTAAGTGTTTTCATTGGACCATGCAAATCAACATGTACTAGGTCCAAAACTCGTTTGGCTTGCCATGTTTTATTGTTAGTATCAAATAAAATCCAATGTTGTTTTCATAACTGACAGCCTGCAAGTATCTCTAAAAATCCTGCACATACCTCTAACAATCCTGAATGGATGGAAGACCATCCACCATATTAGTCTTATTAAGTACAAATAAATATTGATAACTTAAGTGTCCATACCTTTAATGCCAGAGTACATTTGTATTCTCTACCACAGCTGGTGCATGTGCCTTTGTTGTTTTTAGAATCAACCAATCTGTACAACCCTTTTTCACCAATACAAACTATAGTCACCTTGTTATCACGAGAGTAGTGACCATATATTTGCTTCCTTGAAAATTTACAAAAATATTAGGGTTCCTAGTTATCTCACTAATAGATGAGATTTTTGCTCATGTTAGGAAAATATCGAACGTTTTTGAAAGTATAAGTTAAATTATTGTTCAATATGACATGAACAACCTCACATCCTCTAACATAGTGATTCCATCCATCACCCAAAGCAATAGATTCACTATTACTCTTATCTTTAATGAAATTTACATACCAGTTTCTGTGACACTTGTAGTGGTGAGATGCACTTGAGTCAAATACCAGTATATAGACTTAGTTGATTGATTATGTAATGCCACAAATGCAAAATCACCCACTACTTCTTCTTCACCTCTTTCGGCAACATTTGCATGCCTTGATTTCATTTGACCACGTGCCAAGTCATATTGTTTTTTTGGCAATATCTCTTGAAGTGTCTAGGCTTATTGCAGTAATAACATCTGAATTTGTTCTCTTTGATACGTTGCTAGCATTTTTTTTTGTCTTTGCCTTTGAACTCTGCACTTAATGCACTCATTATAGTGGATGGATTTGATGCTTCTATCTAATCTAGCCTCCTTTCCTTTTGTACAAAAAAGTGTTAATAACTTCTCAAATGTAAGTTGTTGGTTCTCCCCAAGTAGATGTAAGGACTCAACAAATGAATCAAAGGACAGCGGAAAACTTCCCATCAACAAAGCAACCATATCCTCATCATCCGTCGGCTTCTTAATAGCAAAAAATTGATCATTAAGATCCTTCAAGTGCAATAAATATTTAGAGAATGGTCCTCCTTCCTGTAACTTGGTGGAAACGTTAAAACAAAAGATTTTTAAAATACAATGACCACCCAACTTATGACGCTTGATACTTATTTTGGAGATTTTTCCACAACATAGGTGCTACAATGGAATTTCTTACTTCTGGAACTAATGTAACTACAACTGACAGTTTGAGAAGCATAAGTGCCTCTTTATGTCTTTTATCATAGTTTTTGGGATAATTTGTTGGTCTATATTCTTTACCTAAGATCATAGTGGAAAAAATCGCAACTTTTCTTGGCTGTCAATTTTTCGGCCCGAAAAAATCCTGATTTTTCAAAAAATTGGACATCGGGAAAATCATTAAAAAAATCGGGAAAATCGGCAAAAACCGGCAAAAAATGGGAAAATCGGGGAAAAAACCGGCAAAAAATTGAGAAAATCGGGAAAGATCAGGGAAAAACGGGGAAATTTGGCAAATAGGGGAAAATCGGTAAGCTAATTTTGACCCTATTGAAGTACAAAATTCGCATTTTTTAATGCTTGTTGTGGTTTGCGGATTTTTTCGCCGATGTTGCCGAGAAGATGTTTTCTAGACCCTCCCTGATTTTTTGTTGATGCCGATTTTTTCCACTATGCTTAAGATGGTTTGTTCAAGATCTCTAAATTCAATAATGGTTAGTATCTTATGACTCCATAAACTGTAATTCTTTCCAATCAATTTTTCACACTTCGGAAAGAGTAAATGATGCTAACTAGCCATTACTAACACAAATCGAAGAGCGAAGACTACAATTTAGCACAGGCTTGCTACCATTGAGAGTACTCCATCCAATCAGTTTAGTAAACCTCCTTCGTGTCGATAGTAGCTTTGAATTTCCACGCAGTGGCTGGGCAATACTTCCACTCTCCAATTCACAGCATGTCATCATTCCTTCACACAGTAGTTTCATGGTCAATACCAAGGTGGTGGTTGATCCTCGATGAGCTTACTTTTATCATGCGGATACACCACAAGATCACAGTTGATGGCCCAATGAAAACTCCTCAATTTAGCAGCATATCAGGTCGTAACAGGTCTGAATGTCTACTTTCCTATATCGATATTACAGTAAGCATATTTTGTAAAGTTCAAAGTCTACCATCAATAATAGAAATTCCAGAAAAATGCAGAACATGGTCAAGATTTACCCATCCTTTCATAGCTTTTAATATGCACCATTAGAGTCATACACCAGTTTCATACATGCAATAAGATTTAACCACGATTCCAGTGACTACAGGTGCCATGATCTCTTGGAAGATCATGTAAATTGCATCACAGAGATGTAATCACATATAGATACCATAAAAAAGGAGATAAAATTAATTTGATCTAAGAATGACTTTGGCAGGGTAGGCAGGTCTCGTTACAGTACTAAGGGGATTTTGAGAAAATAGATCTCACCATAGCCTGGCTTCTCAAGTTTATTTCTACATTGTCACTATAGACAGACATAAAAGAAAGAAAGCCAAGAAATAGTACAGGTTCAACATCAAATTTTGTAAAACAATGCTAAAGAGATATAGCACAATGAGCTGTTCAAACAAATAAACCATGCAAATGCCATCCTCGACCACGGACAACCAACAGATAACCAACAATTCCGCCTACTGTGCATTAACAGCTCATAGTCTGGACTCTGATCCATGCAAAGGGTCGAGGGCTTAAATAGCAACATCAAACCCTGCAAACAGACTGGCCAAAGAACAACTTGGCCTCATACATTAGTGGCCGAACAAGTGAAAGCAACAATAACAAAACAGTGATAGAGCTCAAATGTAACAAAGGGAAAGAAAAACACAAGGCAGAGTCACTCAACCAAACAACAATTCCTACCCATCAAACAAAAACAATGCACCAAAAAGGAAACATAGAGGAAGGTATGAGTCTACCTTTATCCAAACATAGCTGAACACACAATTTGGATGCAGTTCCAAACTTTTCAATAGCCAACAGTCAGTCAAAAAAAACACTTACAACCTAGGCTAACAGTCATGGGAAAGAAAGCACTTAACTGAATGTGCAAAGGGTCGAGCTCTCAACTCCTCAAAACCAAAATGCAAGAAGATGCTACAAGGGAGAGAGAAGGCTAGGTTATGAAAAGCACTTATCAAAATCAACCATCAGATCTCTCACCAACAGACCTGATCAAACATAGTACACCCACTGCCCCCATGCAACGTTCAATTCTATTCACCAAGGCCAGTACAGAGGTGCACAAGTGGTAATCCCAAACACCAATAGCCAAACACCCAAATCCCAAGGATGGCTTGGCAGGGCTAATCATGTCGAAGATCAAACTTCCAAAACCTAGTTTCCCAAAGCCAGTCATTCCAATGATTTTTATAACTTCCATGGGGTTAACACTAGTTAGGAACTTACAAGAGCACACATAAGACAAGATATCAGCTAGCTACTGTAGATTTAAATGAGATGAGTGCCAATTTGACATTATTCACTGTATATCTAAATCGTACTTGTCATCCTAAAGTATTTAATTGCATAGCTCTGAACTGATTTTAAAGATTAGAGCAAGAATATCTTGCATATACAGGTGAACACAACAAACTGTATATAGATAGCAATGTTATTCATTCCTCAATCAGTGCTAGGTAAGCTACTACATAAAACCAACTTATTGTTACAAAAATTGCAGAAAATAGTCAACAACGCAAGGACTAGGGAAAATAGATGGAAATTTTATAGAAATAGAAATTTGTATAGCACATGAAGAAAACAAAAGTAGATATAGGCACCTGCAGTAGTGCTCTAACATCCGGCTTCTCCTTTAAACCATCGAGAATATCAATTAGTTGTGACCTAAATCACCATACAGTATAAAAATATGTCGTGTGAAATTAGTTACAATTCAAAAATGAAGAATAATATTGCATTTTAAGAAGAAACATGAGCAAAATATGACATGTTATGCTTTAGTGCATATTTTTACTTCCGTTTACAGTATGTCAATAATCTGTATTGGATGTCAATAATCGGGCATAAGAGATCCCCTGAAGTTTGTCAAGAGAATAGAAGATGTGCCGGAAGTAGCCCTCCCACCGGAAGAAACAATGCGGGTTGCTTTCTCCCTGGCAGATCGAGCCCTAATCGGGAAAATTAACGGGGCTCTGGCCTTCGCCAAAATCCACTGATAGCTGGGTCCAAAGAAACTAGAGACCCCTCATCTCCAAAAATGTTTCATCATACTCCGTCGAAAGGGGATACTTCCTGTTTGACTTCGAAACCAGAGAAGACAAAGATCTAATTTTCAGGAATGGCCCCTACTTCATTTAACCTTTTGTCCATTTCCTTTTGTCCACTAAGAAAAGAAACAAATTGCTATCTAAACAATTGGAAGACCTTGTTTATGTTCGCGGCAATTTGAAATTGGCATTAAGCAGTGTTTCCAAAGATTCATCTAGTCCGACTGGCCCATAGTTTGTGCCTACTCCAAGTGCAGAAGAAGATGACCTTGGAGTTGGCATGGATAGTGACAATAGTAATAAGCCTATTGTTGATGATGATAGATATTCACTTATTGATGAATCTGATCACAAATCTAGAGCCATACCACTATTCCTTTGTTTTCTATGTTGGCTGCACCTTCTCAGCAAGCCATACAGCTGCTAAGTTTTAGTAGTTTGTGGAGGTTTCCTTGTAATTACTAATCTTTGATTAAGGAATGAAAAGCTGATTTTGTAGGAGAAATTACCTATGTATGTATGAATTTCTTTTATGCTTCCACTCTTTACAGTTTCCAGCTATACATAGTGTGATTGATGCTATATTCAGGATTTAAATTTTCTGCATTGATTAATTTCAACAATAAATTGATTTGATAAAGGACACAAGGATAGCAGTCACCTAGGCTAGGAAATTTTACAGTGCATCCATGAAAAAACACAGATTTGTGATTGATGATATGATTAGAAATTATTTTTTCTGCATTAATTAAATTATGGAATTAATTGATTTGATGGAGGACACAAGGACAACAGTCACCTAGGCTAGGAAATTTTAAATTGCATCCATGAAAAAACTCAGATTTGCAAACCAATGAGAAAATTGAGATTTCTGTTGTCATGACAGAGTATAGGAGAGTTCATAGTGACATTTTGAGCATGAACGAAATATCTATGCAATAGATATGCTAGTAAATTCTTTTATATAAGAATGGCCATGTTATACTTTTATCTTTATTACATTATTATTACACTCTAATCATAAAGAAAAAATACAAAAACCATATTAGATTGATAGCCTTTCACTTTCTTTGTCCCCAGCTTGACAGGTTGCTGGTTGCTCAAAGGTATACTAGGTTATCTCAAAATTCAGAGGTTTGGCTACTACAATAACTACATTCACAGAATTGATTCCACTGAGATAGGAAATGAATGTTGTTTCCTTACACCAGATATAATATAGGAATCCTGGAATTGTCCTGCTGTTAGCTAATCATAGTAAATGCTATTGTTAACTGTGTTCTGTCAGTAATAGCTTGTGAAGCAGCTAGAAAACTTTACTTCTAATCCCATTTCCCATGAGAAAATATGAAGAGTATAGCCAAAAGGATTGGTATTAGTCATTAAACAATGCCTTTTTTTCGAAGGATATTTTGGATGACCAATTGATTCCATATTGACCTTTTTCACTGGGTGTTTTACAAGCTGTTGAAAGGCTCTGTTCATAACGTGTTTTCTATTTTTTACAAGATCCTATTTTAGGGACAAAATTTCAATTTTCACATATTTGGATAAGAAGACAATCCATTTTGGACAACAAATTGTTAGCAGCCCGCAACCCTCACGGATTGCCCCGAAGGCTACCCAAGGGTCTTCTAGCAGGCAAACCCTACACGGGTGGCTTCCCTAGGGAAATGGAGAGAGGGCCGAGCCCTAAACAGTCTGCCCATAAACAAAATGGAGCAACCTTGAAGAAGAGGGGGTTGCTAAGAAGAAGGTAAGGCTGCCTAGAAAAATATGAAGAAGGCTGCCCACAATATCATGCTTAATATCTCCAAAATTACATACTTCGTAGATCTGATGCCAAGACTTGCACTACTCATCTTTTCATAAAATTCCCATTTATTAAACATGTGTGGAAAGATATGGAAGACAACCTTGGGAAGCATGCTATCTGGAATGAAGCTTCTATTGAAGGTCATCTCAAAATTTGGTTTGTCAAATCAAAACCAAAAAGTCTAAGAGTTACACCTTTCCTTGTTATATAGGAAATTTGGATTGCCATAAATTCCATTCTTTTTGAATATTGAAGCATTCCTAGTTTCCAAATCTCTACTCAAGTTAACAAGCTACTTCATCATTGTACGCTCTACTTGTTAACAAACTGCCTTTTGTAACTCTTGCCTATATGGTATCAATGCCAACATGGCTCTAATATGTACATGGATTAGACCTCAGTCCTTTGGAAGGTTGATGGTCCCCATCAAATTACCTTTATGATAGCAAAGCATATTGATTTGAATTGGGTTGGATCAGTTGATACAAGGAAGTCAGAAACAGGTTATGTGTTCACTCTTGGTTTAGGAAGGAAATTTCATGGCAAAGTAAGCTACAACCTACAGTTGCCTTATCCTCCATTGACATAAAATACAAGGCAGACTTCAATAGAGGTTGTGAGGCAATGTGGTTACGAAGAATATTGGTTGATATTCAACTTGACCAAGCAGTGCTAACCTCACTTTTCTGTGACAATCAAAGTGCTCTCAAAATGGTGAAAAATTCAGTCTATCATGCCATAACTAAGCATATTGAAGTTAATCACAATTACATCAAATAGTCGGTTGATAATCAAGACATTTTCTTTTATTATTGTCCTACAACAAAGAAAACTATTGACATAATGACAAATCCACTTGGTAATGATAAGTTCACTCATCGTGCCATGTTGTTAAAAAAAAAGCTAACTCCAGCTAGATTTTCATAATGGTGTAATGCGCTAACACACATAAGCTTTCGCTCATAGTTCCATGTTAGAAAAAAAGCTAACTTCAGCTAGATCTCCATCATGGTGTAATGTATTTGATGACAATGTGGCAGTGTTAAATGAAAAACTACCTTATGAAAGCTAACAAACATTAGCTTTTACTCACCGTGCAATGTTTTAAGAATGAAAGGTAACTCCAGCTAGACTTCCATCATGGTGCATTGTGATTGATGACAATGTGGCTGTGCTAGATGGAAAACTACACTATGAAAGCTTACACACATTAGATTTCACTCACTGTGCAACAATTTAAGGATGAAAGCTAACTGCACCTAGATTTCCAGCACGACGCAATGTGATTGATGACAATGTGATTGTGTTACATGGAAAACTACCTTATGAAAGATAACACACATTAGCTTTCACTCATCATGCCACGTTGTTAAAAGGAAAGCTAACTCTAGCTAGATTTCCATCATGATGTAATGAGCTAACGCACATAAGCTTTCCCTTTTAGCGCCATGTTTTTAGAAGGAAAGCTAACTCTAGCTAGATTTCCATCATGGTGTAATGTATTTGATGACAATGTTGTTGTGTTAGATGGAAAACTATCTTATAAAGGCTAACAGACATTAGCTTTACTCACCGTGCAATGTTTTAAGAACGAAAGCTAACTCCAGTTAGATTTTCATCATGGTGCATTGTGATCGATGACAATGTGGTTGTGCTAGATGAAAAAATACACTATGAAATCTTACACACATTAGATTTCACTCTTTGTGCAACGATTTAAGGATGAAAATTAACTCTAGCTAGATTTTTAATACGGTGTAACATGCTTGATGGCAATGTGGTTATGTCACATGGAAAACTATCTTATGAAAGCTAACACACATTAGATTTCACTCATTGTGCCATGTTGTTAAAATGAAAGCTAACTCCAGCTAGATTTCCATCATGGTGTAATGAGCTAACACACATAAGCTTTCCCTTATAGTGCCATTTTGTTAGAAGGAAAGCTAAATCCAACTAAATTTCCATCATGGTGTAATGCATTTGATAACATTGTGGTTGTGTTAGATGGAAAACTACCTTATGAAAGATAATAGACATTAGCTTTATTGACCGTGCAATGTTTTAAGAACGAAAGATAACTCTAGCTAGATTTCCATCATGGTGCATTGTGATTGATGACAATGTGGTTGTGCTAGATGGAAAACTACATTATGAAAGCTAACACACATTAGATTTCACTCATCGTGCAATGATTTAAGGATGAAAGCTAACTCCAGCTATATTTTCATCACGGTGCAATGTGATCGATGACGATATGGTTGTGTTAGATGGAAAACTACCTTATGAAAGATAACACACATTAGTTTTCACTCATCGTGCCATGTTGTTAGAATGAAAGCTAACTCTAGCTAGATTTGCATCATGGTGTAATGTATTTGATAACAATGTGGCTGTGTTAGATGGAAAACTACCTTACGAAAGCTAACACATATTAGTTATTACTCACCGTGCAACGTTTTAAGAACGAAAGCTAACTCTAGCTAGATTTCCAACATGGTGCATTCTGATTGATGACAACATGGTTGTGCTAAATGGAAAGCTACATTATCAAAATTAACACACATTAGATTTCATTCACCGTGCAATGATTTAAGGTTGAAATCTAACTCCAGCTAGATTTCCATCATGGTGCAATGTGACAATTTGATTGTGTTAGATAGAAAAATACCTTATCAAAGCTAACACACATTATCTTTCACATATCCTGCCATGTTAAAAAGAAAGGTAACTCCAACCAGATTTTCAAAATGGTGTAATGAGCTAACACCCATGAGCTTTCACTCATAGTACTATGTTAGAAGGAAAGCTAACTCTAGCTAGATTTCCATCATGGTGTAATGTAATTGATGACAATGTGGCAGTGTTAGATGAAAAACTACCTTATGAAAGCTAACACACTTTAGTTTTTACTCACCGTGCAATGTTTTAAAAACGAAAGCTAACTCCAGCTATATTTCCATCATGGTGCATTACGATTGATGACAATGTGGTTGTGCTAGATGGAAAAATACACTATGAAAGCTTACACACATTAGATTTCACTCTCTATGCAATGAGCTAAGGATGAAAGTTAACTCCAGCTAGATTTCCAACACGGTGCAACATGCTTGATGGTAATGTGGTTATGTTACATGGAAAACTACCTTATGAAAGCTAAAACACATTAGCTTTCACTCATCGTGCCATGTTCTTAAAAGGAAAGATAACTTCAACTATATTTCCATCATGGTGTAATGAGATAACAGTCATAAGCTTTCTCTTATAGTTCCATGTTGTTAGAAGGAAAGCTAAATCCAGCTAGATTTCCATCATGGTGTAATGTGTTTGGTGAAATTGTGGTTGTGTTAGATAAAAAACTACCTTATGAAGAGTAACAAACATTAGCTTTACTCACCGTGCAATGTTTTAAGAACGAAAGCTAACTCTAGTTAGATTTCCATTATGGTGCATTGTGATTAATGACAATGTGGTTGTGTTGGATGGAAAAATACACTATGAAAGCTTACACACATTAGATTTCACTTACCGTGCAATGATTTAATGATGAAAGCTAACTCCAGCTAGATTTCCAACACAGTGCAATGTGCTTGATGACAATGTTCTTGAGTTACATGGAAAACTACCTTATTAAAGCTAACACATATTAGCTTTCACTCATTGCGCCATGTTGTTAAAATGAAAGCTAACTCTAGCTAGTTTTCCATCATGGTGTAATGAGCTAACACACATGAGCTTTCCTTTATAGTGGCATGTTGTTAGAAGGAAAGCTAACTCCAGCTACATTTCCATCATGGTGTCATGTATTTGATAACAATGTGGTTGTGTTAGATGGAAAACTACCTTATGAAAACTAACATATATTAGCTTTACTCACCGTGCAATGTTTTAAGAACGAAAGCTAACTCTAGCTAGTTTTCCATCTGGTGCATTGTGGTTGATGACAATGTGGTTATGCTAGATGGAAATAACATTATGAAAGCTAACATACATTAGATTTCACTCACCATGCAATGATTTAAGAATGAAAGATAAATCTAGTTAGATATCCATCACGGTGCAATGTGATCGATGATGATGTGGTTTCGTTAGATTGAAAACTACTTATGGTGGAGAAAGGCTTAATGTAGGATATGTTATGGTTTTGATAATTGTTTTCATTGAACCACATTTGATTGTGGAAGATGTTGATGAAGGCGACTTACATCCATGGAAGATCATAGATTTGAGGCATAACAAAGGTAAATCAAAATCTTGAAGCACATGTTAAGTGTTTTTGATAGTACATTGTTTGTTTTTTTGAGAAAATACTAAGTTTGTTTAATTTGTTGTATAGGTGCAAATGTCTCTTCTGCATTTTCTATTGGAGACCAAGGTAGATCTTTTGCAATGTGGAGTGAAGGTGGGTGAAGGCTCCATATTCAATACACATATTGGTGAGAAAGTGCATGGAAGGATGGTAAATAAATGATATATAGTGGTTAACATTGAGAAGGTATTAAAACATGATGCTATTCTGCCACATCCAACAGGATTTGAGAATACACTAGGGGGTGCATTGGGATCTTATGATATTTGGCAAGAATCAGATTTGGAAACTCATTGTCATGATCATCCAGTAAATACTCCCCAACATAGGCTTACATTCACATGTAAAAATGTTTCTCTTACACATGAAAGCATGGGAACAAGCATGTGCATTGCCAAATGAGCATAGTTAATGTCCGTGAGGATGACATGGTTGAGGGTGAAATGTTAGGTGAAAAGGAATTCAATGTTTTTGTGGAAGACATAGATAGAACTTGTGAAAGATGTAGGATTGGGGATAAGTCTATACATTGTTGGGTTAGATGGCTAATAAATAAGTTGGTGGACAATGAAGGTGAGATTTTAAGGGTGAATGAAAATTTCAAGGAGGCACCCAAGGAAATGGCGGTATGGGATCTTATAGAGGAAATAAGTTTCTTAAACACATGGGATGGTGATATTTATAATAACAAAGATCTAGACTCAATTGCTATGCACACAATGAAGCCATATAAAAGGATTAAACGAGTTGTGGCTACAAAAAAAGATGGAAACTTTCAAATACAAATAGATGAAGATAAAAAAATCT
>LPNX010479594.1:24223-65251 GCA_001517045.1 Pseudotsuga menziesii
CATATCAAGTTCAATGTTAATTCATGTGATGATACTTTATGCGAATTAGATAACACCATTCAAATTTTAACTTTTCAATTTGTCTTTTAGATTAACACAACATCTCACTGTATCAAATGTGCATAATTATATTCATTAATGTATGTACACAACCCTTACCTTATTTTTTATTAGCTTTTGCTCACTCTCTTCAATACCACTTTGAGATTTTCATTTTGTTCCCCTGATGATTGGTGGAGTATCCACTCGAAACGTAGGGACGTTTCAATACACAATTAAATTCCATAAACTCTCTTTGTCATTAAGATTAATTGTGGAAATCTTCATCCTCAAGCTGTACTTGATCTGCTTGAGAAAATATAAGGAGATTAGGTGGAGATGATTCATAAATGTAATTTTGCTTTTTGAATGACTAATTAATATACATGAAGAAAAAGTTGTCAATGTTTGTAGTATATCAAATATTCTCTTCAAGTTACCTTTTGAGGAATTTTATATTATTTGCTACATATATGAAAATTTTGGTTCAACTTCAATGTTAATTTAGGTGATGATACTTTATGCGAATGCACCTTAAAAAATCTTATAGGCTTGCTTTGTGAATAAATGTAAGGCACTTGCAATAAGGTTTGAAGTGAGTTTTCCCTATTATTCGTTATTATAGTTGATATAAATTTAATTGTACTACTATGTTGCATTCAAATTCATAATTATATTTTCTCGTGTAGACTTTAAAGTGGTGCCAACTTTGTACTTGTATATTAACTTATACTCAATAAATACAGTACTAACATTTTGAGTGTGCATGTTTTATCAGTTTGTAATCATTGTGATTGATTTTTTGGGTTAAACTGTGTGTGTTTTTTAGACCAACGTTTTGAGTGGACACTCCACTCATGCTTGTTACAGGAACCATGAAAAACTCATTGTGGACTGAAAATATTTCACATAACTTAATCCAAAAAATCAATCATTAAGTAGTAACATCATGTTAGCTTTAATTCATGTTAGACATTATCATCAAATACATTGCATCACAAAGACAATTTAATCCATGTGAGATTTAATGCACTGCATGTAATATAAGTATTATAGATGGAGATTTTGATAATGTGACGGATGAACTAGTATATGTTGGACCCAAGTGCAACAAGCTAAAGCCAAAATTCAATCCTAATATTGAAATTGAGAAAGAAAAGATGTTGCTAGTTAGATCATGAACTGAGAATGAAGGAGAGATGATTTGGATGGCAAACACCACCTCGTATATCTTCCAGAATGATGAAAGTGAGACTCTTTCTGTAAATCTTGAGATGATTTGGGTACCAAACCTTGATGACACATGACTTGGATCTATTCCAGTTAATACCATAGTTTGGGCATGGATGCAAAAGAAAAAAGATTGCAGAAAGACCACGATAAATAAATGTGGTGTACAAGTTGTAATTGATTTGCTTGACTGAATATAAGGAGATTAGGTAGAGATGATTCATGAATGTAATTTTCTCTTTGAATGAGTTATTAATATACAAGAAGAAACACTTTTCAATGTTGTTTGTATATCAAATATTCTCTTCAAACCTTTTTTTAGGAGTTTTATATTATTTGCTAATATGAAAATTTTGGTTCAACTTCTATGTTAATTCATGTGATGGTACTTTATGTGAATTATATAACACCATTCAATTTTTAACTTTTCAATTTGTTTTTTACATAAACTCAACATGTCACTATATCAAATGTGCATAATCATATTCAATAATGAACCTTAAAACATCTTCTAGACTTCCTCTGTGAATAAATGTAAGGCACTTGCAATAAGGTTTGAAGTGACTTTTCCCTATTAGTTGTTATTATAATTGATATAAATTTAATTGTTCTACTCTGTTGCATTCTAATTAATATTATATTTTCTTATGTAGACTTTAAAGTGGTGCAAACTTTGTACTAGTGCAATATGTTATACTCAACAAAGACAAAGTAGTAACATTTTCAGAGTGTGGGCTTTCACAGTTTGTCATCATTATGAATGATTTTCTGGATTAAGTTATTAGTGAGTTTTTCAAATCAACATTTCAAGTGGGCACTCCACACATGATCGTCGAGGGAACAATGTAAAATTAATTATGGTTTGAAAAGCTTTCACATAGCTTAATCTCGAAAATCAATAGGCAAGTATTAACATTTAATGTCAATACTACATAAGTTAATAATAGTCACAACACAATATTAATAGAAATTATGTAAGGAATCAAAGTCTAAGAATTTCATCATTTTGAAAGAATCAAAGTCTAAGATTTTCATCATTTTGATTTGTCACAGAGGATTAGAAAGGTGTAATGCAGGTGTTAGCACAATCCCTCTCCCCTCATGTTGTAAAGGGTGCTAGCTCAATGGAAGAGCACCTGCATTACAAGCAGGACAATGGTGGTTCGATTCCTCCGTGCCCTAACATAAATTAATAGAATTCATAAAATCAACATTAATTAAGTTAGTTTTTAATACACCACCACCAACAACAACAATAATAATAAATTATGTCTATTCTAATTCATAACTTATTTTAATCATTACTAAGATAAAACCTATTTTACTCTAAGTCATAAAATATTTTCTTTTGTCCACTATCAAGTGGTGCCAACTTCCAAAAATAAAACAACATACTCAACAAAGACAAAAAAAATTACTATGACAATATTTATAATTGTTGTAATAACAAATACAATGTTGGTATTATGTTATAAAATAATTTAATCAACTTAACATTTAATACAAACTATAAATAATATTAATAGAAATTATGTAAAGATTCAAAGGCTATGACTTTTTTCATTTTGAAAAACTCAATCTAGCGGAAGTTCTAAATTCTAGATCCACTAAATAATTACAAATTTAATGAAATATGTGTTATATGCTAGAGTAGGTCTAACACAATTATATAGGATGCTTGTCATGTTTGTTGAATGTTGAGAGAGCAAATTATCAATACAAGCAAGAGTGGAAAAGGTCAACGGGGATCTACATCAACCGTCCGGAATAAGTTATGTTTCAAGATCCTTTAGTGTTAGATGTTTGGTTTCTCTTGCATATAGGAAAGGATTGATTTATGTGGTTACTCTGTCTGTTGTGGTACCCCAAGCCATAAGAAGTTTTCTCCATAACAGAATTGGCGACCATACTGGGGAGTTCCTAGTCATTTCCTTTGGGGGTTTTTATTGGCATTCAATGTTCTTGAATTGCTCTGATTTCTCTATTTCTGAGTTGGGTCTGGGGGCATGTTTTCCTGGTAGTGTCTCATAGGAGTAAAATTTGTCTTAGCTTGTCTATTTACCTTCTTGTTTATCTATTTTTCTTCCTGTATGCAATTTTTTGCTTCACAGTCACGTGTACACATAGTTTTTACTGGGATTTTTGCGTATATACATGGGTTTTCTGCACACATTCACGTATGCCCTGACTTTTGCCTTTTAGGGGAAGATTAGGTGTTTTTGGGTGAGTTTTGATGATTGTTGAATCTCCTTGGATGCTTCTAGAGTCTGCATACACCTTTGTTTCTGACCAAAGACGCTTTTTAGGATGAATTTTTTAAGAATGTTCTTGTCATTGCATTTTCTATTTTTTGGGGGGGATTAGTTCATTAGGTATCTTTTACCTTGGTGCTTTGCTTGAGTGCTGTATGATAGTGCTTGCAGAGTCTAGGGGTGGTAGAGTCATTCTTTTTCTTTATTATCTCATTTTAATTGAAAAAATACAAAAATATTTGCTTCTTTGCATCATTATGCATCATTTCATTTTGGATTTTTCATGGTACTTGCATTAGGTTTGCTTGGAGAAGTATTAGTCAGATTTGCATATAGGAATGATTGCATTTTTCATTTGAAGGAAAAATTTTCATTTCACATAGTAGCATACCCCATTTCTCATTTGACACAGTGCATTTGCATTGATTTTTAGGTGTGCATTTTACTTCTTGTTGCGTCATAACACCATTAGTTGCACAATCATTTGCCCTTTTGAGTAATAAGCCAATTAAAATGAACGCATAATAAAATGAATTACACTCTTTTTTTTATAGGGTGCACCAACAAGATTAGGTTTTAGGGTCTTGGAATAGTTCATTGTGAGTAAATTCTCTGAGACCACTAAACGAAACATGTATGTGTCTGTTCAGGTGAGAGTGTGAAATTCCTTCGTATAATTAGTGTTTCTTAGGATCCTCCTCTTACAAGGGAGTTAAGCATGATGTAGTATGAGCGGTTATTGATTGGGATGACCCCTAGTCATAACTGAGTAGCACCAGAGATATTTCTAGGATTGTATTTGTATCTAGGGGCTCTTTTGGGAGTTTCGGGCTTTGCTACCCTACCCATATGGTCAATCCCACCTGCGACTGTCTGCCTAAGCATTGATTATATTGAGGTGACCTTAGTTTCCTTACCTAGGTTATCAAGGGGGTACTTCGCAAAGGTTATTCTGCAGGTGTCCCGGCTAGGTTGGGGTCAGACAGCACAGTCGCTATATGCGTTGAAGCTAAGGGCCACAATAATTGGTTACGAACCTCCACTTGCTCTGTATGGGAGTCTCAAGCCTCTCCTAGGAAAGACATACCTGCTTCATTCGGGATCTCACATATCCTACCTTTGTTTTCTTGTGATTTGGATTTATATTATATAGGTGTATGCTCTGTGCACGCTATTTTTCCTAGGGTTTGTGTAATTAGAAAGAGTCTTTTTCATTTTTTAAGTCATTTTGGATTTGGGTGTGGCACTTCACCGTTCTTGTAATTTAGCAAGGCTTCCTCCTCACATGTTCATCCTAGACCTAGTGTTAGTAGTCATATGTGGATACCAGAACCAAGATGAGTAACCATAGGGAATACCACTTACATCCCTTCATTTCCTCCTATATTCCTACTCCTTCGAATGCATTTTTGACAACCCTTCCTCCCCCACATTCACGTGGTCCTTCAGGTCGAAATGTTGCTACTAGTCATGTTTGTACTACGACTGCTCGCACAGTAGTATCTCAAAGTCAAGTATCTCCTATTGTCTTGAGAGTTCATATTCCCATTTCTGGATCGTCTTATGGTCCATCACAAGGAGTTCCCCATATCCCTACTTATGGAGCTTCTCATGGGATATCCCATGGGACATCTTATGGAGATTCTCATGGACAATATTATGGACCACAGTATAAACAAAGCTATCAACCTTATGGGTACAGGTATCAACAACCTACTTACTCCTCTAATTATGGCTTTGTAGCACTGCATAGTCAAGGTACACCACATAATAATGCTTCCATGCAACCCTACATGGGTCAAACGGGATGAGGATATTATGGCCAAGGCCATGGTATTTACAGTAGTTAGCCTTATATGAACCAAAACTATCAGGGAGCGTGGAATAGACTAGCTCAACCTAGGATCCCTTTGCTTGCAATGTTAAATTTACCTGAGTTATTGAGACTAATGAATGATCCAGTATCTCATGACCTGGCTTGGTCGGCTGTCTCTACCAAGATTCCCTCAAACATTCCCAAATTTGAGGGAAAACCAGGAGAAGATCCTAGTAAACATGTCACTACCTTTCACCTTTGGTGCTCTTCCAATTACTTACATGATGAATCAATCCATTTAAGGCTATTTCAATGCACCCTCACTAGGCTTGCAGTGAAATGGTACATAGAGTTACCGAGGGGAGCATTCGTTTTGTTCGATGACCTTGCTATGACTTTCCTCAATCACTTCCAGCTACTAGTGCATTACGACATTGGTACATAACTCTTGTCGACATTTCGGTAGGACAAAGCCACACATATCTCAGACCATATCCAAGAGTGGCGTAGATGGAAGAGGTTGATTAAAGCTTTCATACCACCGGAATTTCTCCTGGAGTGGTTCCTTAAATCATTTCTACTTTACATCATGAAGGATGTTTCTACATCTAGAGCTCAAAATGAGGAACAAGCAATTTTTAGGGAACAGGAACTGGATTTGATTTATTCTCAATCCGGACTATTATATGAGATCATACCTAACGCTCCATGTTCTAGTTTTGATCCCAAGATCAAGCCTAGACCCCATGCCAATGGCATTGTGGGTTGTACAAGTACCAAACCTGCAGATTCGGTTGTGAAACAAGTGAGTCAATTGTCTATCAATCAATTTGCTCTGGGACAAGACATAGCTTCATCTCAATCCACCCAAACGATGAGTGTACTTTTTATGCAATCATCAGACTAGAAGGGAAACTAGCAACCCGGAAGGAATAAGAAAAAGGGTAAAAACAATCATAAGGGTGGGAACAAGAAAAAAAATGCCAATTTTAATGATAAGAATGACCGTAATGCTGGGGGGGACAAGCAGTCTAAAAGTAAGGTTAAGTTTCCTTGCAAATTGTGTAAGGATGACCACCTCACTCACTTGTGCCCTCGTATGGAAGATGCCTTGAGGTTCATAGCATAGGGCCCAGTTGTGCTGACCAATCCTTTACCCCATAATCAAAATATGAACTCGAGGACCCATAA
This sequence comes from Pseudotsuga menziesii, assembly GCA_001517045.1. NCBI lineage: Eukaryota > Viridiplantae > Streptophyta > Pinopsida > Pinales > Pinaceae > Pseudotsuga > Pseudotsuga menziesii. The sequence goes on from LPNX010479594.1 coordinate 30,752, forward strand.
TCCTCATTCTGCATCAAGTGGAGATAAAAATCTACCAAAGACCAGTATTGGTCATGGGTGCATCAACATGGTGCATGCTACTAAGGTTGTGACTCATGCGAAATACTATGGTTCGTCACAACCAGACCTTGGGAAGGAACCTCCTCCTACCGAGAGCTCTTTTTGTATTGAAAACCCTATGGATAAACCTGAGATTGCACCTCGCATTCCTATGGGAGTCCTAAAGCATTCAAGGCATAATCCTAATGCCCGATCTGCCCAAAACTATTATGTTGTCGAGGATTTGGGCCAAAATCCTTGTGCAATGTCTGCGCTTGAAGTTCTTCAGAGTTGTCCTTCGCAAAGGAAAGCTTTGCTTTATGCTCTTGGGGTGAATGATGATAACTCTTCTTTCATCATCAAATTTGAAACCATGGGACTATAGCCTCGCTTTCCTTATTACATGTCTCTCTTGATTCATGTAGAATGTCTTAACATGACCGTCAAACGCATTGTGATTGATGAAGGCACTGCTACTTCCGTGATGTCTTTGTCATGTTGGAAGGGTTTGGGTTCTCCCAAGTTGTCTAAATCCACTACCTTGTTGACTGCCTTTGATGGTAGATCATTTCAGCCACACGGAATTCTTCGTTCTCTTAAGGTCCATTTGGGAGGGAAGACCATTGCGATCGAGGTCAAGGTGGTTGATGCACCCCTTGAATACAATATTTTATTGGGTCGAAATTGGATGTATATTATGCAATCTTTAGCCTCTTCTCTATTTCAAGTTGTATGCTTTCCATTTAATGGGAAGATTGTTACGATTGATCAGACATCATTCAAAAATCTGAGTGTTAGTGCATTGTCGAGAGATTCTATCCCGATTATCGACCATTCTCAGGCGGCAACTGGGAGCGTGGGTGTAGGTATGTATCCATCCCTTATGGGGACATCTAGTTGTCCTGCACCCATCCATATGATCGGATCTAGTTTAGATGGGGCTTCACCTTCATTGAATTCGGTGTCTTTTCGCACTACCCATATGGAAGATCCTTGGATTCTTCCTACACTAAGTCCTTCGAATGGACCTATCGAAATGGACGTGCCGTTGCCTGCAGTGATGATAGCATATCAAGCGAATCTTGATGGTGCTGCAGATCCTAGTCCTTCCTCTTCAAGGACGGAGGAGGAGGACCCTTATGTCCTTCTTGCATGGCGAGTTGAGTCCTCTCATGCACATTATTTCCTTGATAGTGTTTTTCCATCAAATGAAGCTATTATTGAGGCCATGTCTAGGGTTGAGCCACCTTGGGAAGAGTTACAACATAGATCTTATTTTCTTCCCAAGCTTGACTATCTGGAACGTTAGGAATTTAGGGAGATTCTTAGAGAGAATATTGGTAGTCCCATGGTTCCATTAAGCTCTCCTAGTCAGATTGTTGATGGGAACATGGTGAATATATCACCTACTGTTCCTATCAATATCTCTCGCGATCCTGGAAAGATTGAGAATGTCTATATTGGGGCAGAATGTTCCAAAGCTAAGATTCAGGAGTATACCAAGTTATTCAAAGAATTTCATTACATCTTTTCTTGGTCATACGAGGAAATTCCAGGTATCGACCCTCGTATTGTCAAACATGAAATTAATACCTATCCAAACACAAAGCCTGTTCGACAACGTTTGCATTTGGTGAATCCTAGAAAAGTACCCACGATTAAGGCTGAGATAGAAAAACTATTAAAAGCCAGTTTTATCTATCCCACTCCCCTAGCGGAGTGGGTTTTAAACCCCGTTCTGGTTGATAAGAAATAGGGAATGATATGTATATGCACTTATTTCTGTGATTTAAATTTTGCTTGTCATAAGGATAATTTTCACACACCATTTATTGATAAAATTTTGGATGAGTGTGCAGGAAGCAATGTATTTTCCTTTATGGACGGATTTTCTAGATATAATCAGATTCAAATCAAACCCGGGGATCAACACAAAACTGGATTTATTTTCCCTTGGGGTATGTTTGCATATCGGAAGATTCCTTTCATTCTTAAAAATATCAGAGCCACATTTCAGTGGGCTATGACCTTGATTTTCCATGATCTCAAATCGATTATTGAAGTCTTTTTGGATGACCTTGCTGCTCATTCTCAGCTGAGAGTGTGTCATCCCTAGCATTTGATATTAGTATTCGAAAGATGCCACCACTTCCTGGTTACATTAAATCCACATAATTGCATCTTTTGTGTGAACTCTAGCCACTTGCTAGGATTCATTGTTTCTACAGAGGGTATAAGAGTCGATCCCTTAAAGGTTGAGGCAATACTTCAATTGTCTGCCCCGCGAAATATTAGACATCTTCAATGTTTGCAAGGCATGGAAAATTTCTTATGAAGATTCGTGGTTAAATTTCCCAATTTGACTAAAGGATTTATGCATATTTTAAAGAAGGATACTACCTTTTGCTGGGATGAGTGAGCCCAAGAGTCCTTTGATGCTCTTAAGCAAGCCTTAGCATCGGCCCCCATGCTTAGTCCACTTGACTATAGCCGTGATTTTTTTATTTATGTGGCCATGTCCATGGAGATGATTGGTATGGTTTTGGTTCAAGAGGATGAGGAGCTCCATGAGCATGTCATATATTATTTGAGCCGGAACCTTATAGATGCAGAAATCCATTATTCCCATGTGGAGAAACTTGCCTTAGCTATTGTTCATGCGGTTCAGAGATTGAGACACTAAATTCTCCTTCGCCAGACCTTGGTGGTAGCTCATGTCAATCCATTTCATTTTGTCCTCAGTAGAAGGATGAGCAAGGGAAATTATAATAAATGGATTGTTATTTTGCAAGAATTCGATCTCGAATTTTTTTCGATGAAATCGAAGAAATCGTTAATTTTTGCGGAGCGCATTTCTTATTTCCCAAGTGAGGAGGAGGAGGAGGTTTATGAGGATATGTTTGTCGATGAGCATATTTTCCTTATCTCAAATTTGGATCCATGGTATGGGGATATCATCATATATTTACAAATTTTGAAGGTCCCTACTCACCTGTCACGGGATGAGTGACGACAATTACGTCACGTATCTAATAATTACCTTATAGTGGGTAACACTTTGTACTGCCGTGGGGTAGATTCCATTTTGCATTGTTGTTTAACCCATGAAGAGGCTGAGGTTGTGCTGAATGATTTCCATAGAGGGGCATGTGGTGGTCATTTATCTAGGCTTTCTACAACCCAAAAAATCTTGAGAGCAGGATATTTTTGGCCATTGATATTCAAAGATTGTGTTAATGTGGTCAAGAAGTGTCACCCTTGCTACATGTTTGCATGCAATATGCACTCACATCCTACCCTGTTACATCCGATTATCACAACTGGTCCCTTCACCAAGTGGGGGCTTGACTTCATGTCTTGCAACCCAGCTTCGGCTGGGGGGCATCATCATATTATAGTGGCTATTGATTATTTCATGAAATGGGCTGAGGCTATGCCCATGATAAAATTCGACGGTGACACAGCCGCGCATTTCGTATTCAACCAAATTATTACTCGGTTCGGTATTCTGAAAGAGCTTGTCACTGACCATGGTAAGCACTTTCAAAATCAAATGATGGAAGAGTTGGCCTCGAAGCTAGGGTATAAGCAGGAGCATTCCTCTTCTTACTACCCTCAAGCGAATGGACAGGTTGAAGTAGTGAACAAATCACTTAAGTCCATTCTCCAACAAACCATCGCACAAAGCAAAATGAATTGGCATATCATGTTATATCCTGCTTTGTGGGCCTATAGGACCATGGTTAAGACTGCCACCAGTTTTTCTCCATATCAGCTCATACATGGATTGGAGTCTATCTTGTCGGTTGAATGTGAAATCCCTTCATTGAAGCTATGTTATAGCGGATTTCACCACACTAGGTGAATCACACATTGTATGGCCTTCCCCTATCCCGCTGCAGACTCATTATTCCCTATGGACCATTTATTGTCTTTTGATGTATCATTGACCATCCCTAAAAACATTAGAAAAAATGATATACGCGGCATTTTCCCCGATAACCGCGTACCTACGCGGATATTCCCTCTTATGCTTTCAATGTCTCAATGGTTCCTTATATAGCTTTCCAAAGTGATACTGAAAGGTCGAATCCGTGCGATCTCAAGGCATATGGAAGGCCAAGAGTCATATGAGTCGGATTCAAGGCAAGGAACGGTCCAACAGTTTTGGATTATGCACACATCCCGATGTACGTGACTATAGAGGGAATATCCGCGTATGTACGCGGTTATCAGGGAAAATGCCGCGTATATCATTTTTTCTAATGTTTTTAGGGATGGTCAATGATACATCAAAAGACAATAAATGGTCCATAGGGAATAATGAGTCTGCAGCGGGATAGGGGAAGGCCATACAATGTGTGATTCACCTAGTGTGGTGAAATCCGCTATAACAAGCTAGCCATAGAGTTTTTACCAGACACTTCTACATTGGAGGAACGTTTGGTCCACTTTGAGTAGCTTGATGAGCAGCACCGAGATGCCTTAGTGGCTCTAGAAGTAAATAAGCACCGCATTAAGGTCCAATATGATAAGTCTATTTGTCCGAGGAGGTTTAGTGAAGGAGATTTGGTCCTTTTGTGGGATCAAGCTAAAGAACCCTTGGGGGCAGGAAAGTTTAATCCCATGTGGCATGGTCCTTACATGGTCAAACGTGTGTTAGAGAAGGGTGCCTATGAGCTAGTGGATTATGAAGAGATAGCCTTGGCGAAGCCTAAAAATGGGCTCTATCTTAAAAAATACTATGCATGATCTTCAACCAAGGCTGATTATTGTATATTATTGTACAATTTTTTGGCATAGTTAGTTCTTCTTATGGTGATTAGGTTTGTTGATTAGCTTTTGTTTCTTATGGCAGATGTCAATGGAGTCTTTCGCTTGCATAGGATTTGCTGATGGTGCTATCCACCACACTCAACACTCAGCCTCTATTTCTTGGGTGATTTATACTGCTACGGGTCAGGTATTGTCTTTAGGAGGTGTATGTTTATGGCCTTCTTTGAAAAATGTTGCTGAGTATAGTGCTGTTATCGAGCTGTTACAGGATGCCATTTCACATGGTGTTATCTCTCTTGAGGTACGTCTTGATTCTCAGTTAGTAGTGTCACATCTTAATGGCTTGTATCATATTAGGGATCCAACATTATTATGAAGATTCTTAAGTGTGATATTGTTAGAACAACAATTTGACAACATAACATATATACATGTTCCAAGAATTTTTAATTAAGTTGCTGAATCATATGCTAACTATGTGTTAGATTGGCATTTGTTTCATAGTCCATAAGCACATCACAAACATACATTTTTACACACATGTAAATAAATAAAATCGATCATCATAAAAGTTTTTCATTAAACATCCAAAATGTGATGTCATAATACATAAGTGTCATAATACAAAAATAGGGCTTTTGAGCCACCAAAATATAATACATGGTAGTACAAAAATGAATTACTCTCAGGTCTCTAAGCTTGTGGAGGAGAAGGGGGGTTCTGATCGTGGTAGCACACCATGGCTCTTGCTAGTCATCGGAATAACTAAACCCATGCTCGTGGTACCCCAACCACCTGACGCTGCATGGCCTCAGGCAAGTCCTCGACTTGTGCCATGGGTACCCGGTGTGTCAATCGTACAAAGTTTGTGTGGATGTTTTGGAGCATCTGCTCAGCATCCACACCCATGATATCATATCCTATTCCCCTCTGTCTATGACAAGGGAAGCCGCCAGGATGCCGTGTTGCAACATCTTCATACATATGACACATTGTCACTATGTTTTGTCACACCAAAACATGTCTTTTGAGTCTATATATCAAAAAACACAAAAAAAAATTAATAATTCAAAAAACTTTAAAAACAGGGTTTGGGATTCGTTACCCATATCACCGTATGCCACTCCTGGTGGTAGGGGCATGTCGAGATCTCCCCGAAAATCTATCCCCACATAGGGATAATCATCGATGGAAACAATCTACCACCACCACCATGGAAATAAGTCAAATGGGTAGGGGTTAGACACCCTACCTCTAGCCAGTCTATGCATAGCATCTACCCAACATCATTGGGCCATGTCACGAACCCCGTGAGGAGGAACGTCAACTCTAGGGCTTAGCCCCAGAACATGCTCAAAGAAGAACGTGCTCAGTATACTGCCGAAACTGAAGTTTTGTACCCTACCCATCTTACAGTCACTGAGATGTTGCTTCATGTTAGTCAACAGTGCAATGCTCCAGTCGTACACTATAGGTCTCATGCACTCCACTGCATAGAACATCAATGGTCGCGATGCTACACCAGCTATCCTGCCGAGTGCTAATAGTATGGCCTTCAGTCCTAGCACCTGGATGGAGTTTGTCAGTATTTGAATCCCAACCTTTTCTATGTCTGAAAAATAGTATATTGCAATGTACTCATCAATGGTGAGGCTACCTTCAGGCCCGCGAGAGCATAGGTTCACCACCTCTCCCCGTCGAGACAATCCAGTAATGAAATATATGTCCTCCAACTCTATAGTGAGGGACATCCCGTCGTTATGAAAGGACTCTAAGTCTGGATCCTAGTAGTCTACTAGCATCTGTAGGAGTCTTGGTTTGGCCCTTAGGCTACCAAGACACCAAAACTTGTATATCCCACATTCACATAGAGCTTGTTGAGCCATCAAATTACCCCAAACAGCCTCTTCTACATCTCTGTGTTCCCTCTCCCTCCATTCTAGAACCATCCTACACATTAAAAATAATTTTTGGTCAATTTATACCATAAAAAAACATGTGCACGGCTGCATATGCGACTGTTTGCAAAACAGCCGTGTATGTACGCAGGTTTGGGAGGTTTTTCTGCATATAGCCCAGCCCTATACGCAGAAAAAACCCTGATTTCTGCATGGGCCAAAAAGACCAATTTAGACTGGCCTAAAAGTCAAATTTAACCATGGAAATTGAAAAAAATTGCATGAAAATGGAAGAGGAGGACATGAGAAGTTACCTGGAACAAACGGTGTCGAATTTCACCAGACGAAGCTCCCAGAATTTGTGTTTGAAATTATGAGCTCAAATGGGTAAAAATTTCAAATGACGTGTAATTTTTGAATTTTTTACTATTTATAGAAAAATTTTGAAAAATTTTGAAATTTTTTACCCCCTTTCTATAGTTTTGGACTGTTTCTGACCATTTTGGACCGTTTTGGACTAATCTGATGATGTAGGAGTCCGTTTTGAGCACTGTTTTGACCATTATTTTGACCCATTCGTGTTGCTCTTAGGTATTATGTCTAAATTGGCATATAGGTTAGATTTCACATCCATGTGCACTTTTCATGACCTTATGACCATTTCATTATAAACTTAGGTACGAACCCATTCTATCTTGTCACGAAAACTTCTTGTTGTTTTAGAAGTGACATGATGTGAATGGTAGAGCTTGACCATACATGGGTGCCCTAGTTAGCTCCTTTGTTGCATTTGGTGCCCATGCCGACATTTTTTTTGCTTTAGGGTGTGGGAGTCCTTTATATAGTATTGCCATGTCTTTGTGCAAGATCTTCATACTCCTCTTGATCTTTCTGATGGCCTTTGTCCCCAGGCCTTCCTTATGTCAAGTTATAATTGCATTATCATGAGTTTTTCCTACCTCATTGAGCCTTATGCCATATTTCCTGACTTTGATTATCAGCTATATCGCCCGACCTTGTCTCATGTCTAACCATGCAGAGCAATTTTATATATCCTTTGTAGCTTGATTCCCCTTTTTTACCGGGAGGGGACTTTCCCCCGAGTGTCGTTATTCTACACATGTGTCCTTGCATTGAGCATAGGTATGTTCCGCTACTTGGAACTAGTTTGTTTGCCCATTGACACTCGTCTCTTCCTAGTCTGTAACTATAAATCAATTTTATTCTTTTTTAAGCTTTTCAAAATATTCTAAAAGGTCCAAAAAAATCAAAAAAACAAAAATCCAGACAAGAAAAGATGTTATCTTTGGCAGTAGTCGAGTCATGTTTCCTTCAAACAGAGCATTGTATATCACATCCATTGGTTGGGTTAATAATTTGAATTCAGGAGCTATACTCGTTTCTCTGAGTTTATCTCCACCGACTAGTTAAGCTTCCAGTCCCTATGGATCCTCTGTCGATGTATCTTATGTAGCAGAGATGTCCCAGTTTTGTATATCAAGTCTATGCTGCCTACATTGAGTCACCATTCACCTTTATGCTCTTGTTCGAAGGAAGTTGAGACCTGAGTCGTCCATTCCTTAGTTCTCTTGACTTTGCATGTCAGCCATTCCCGGTGCTAATACTGGTTCATGCACTTTATGATCGAGTCCTTCCGCATTATACAGCCTTGTTGAGTACCTCGTGTTGGATGATGAGGGATGAATTAATTCCATCCTTCCAGCATATTTCATCCCATCAACTTCAGATCATTTATTCTGGGATAGGAATCTAGAGTAATTTTTTAGTGCCTTGAGACTTGCAGTCATCAGTGGCAGGTTCTCTTGCCATCGACGGTTTTGAGAATACATCAATGTCCCCTAATCGATGGATCCTTTCAAGTGTTCAACCTCAACACAATTATTCACACTTGTTAGTTTGCACTCTAGTACCTTGATTCCCATTTTTATTATCGATGGGTGATCTCGCGTCTATTAATGGTATACATTAATGACTGGTAATCAGACGATGGACTACTATGTTCGACCTCGACACCTCTATTCACATAGTAGGACATGTACTCATATTGTATTATGTCGAAGACCTTCCAAATTGGTGGCATTTCATATATGCTACCTCCTTGATCGTGCCAGTGTTCATGAGATTTCAGCTCTCGTGACTTGATTCCAGTGTATGTCAGATATTTCCAGCCATTATGGAGATCTTGATCCATTATATATCTTCAGCCTTTATGGAGATCATGATCCTTTGTATATATTCATCATGGAGATTCGGATCTATCTATATTGTACATGGAAATGAACACACATGTCATGTTTGTATCATGCCTATTCATGGCCATTGTACTCTTATGTATTCGAGACTACTATATCTACTTGCAGTTATGTGCAGAGTTTGATTATTGTATTGTACTATTGGATGGCTGATTCTTCCACCTGGTTCTTCATCACTCCACTTCTTGGATGGACTTATAATGTATTTCAGCCATCGTATGACCCCTCTGATCTCACACATTAGGGGGCATCTGTTATAGTTGATTTTACCACACATGGTGGATCACACCTTTATGGCCTTCCCTATCCCTTTGCAAACTCTTTATACCCTATGGACCATTTTTGTACCTTTGATGTTTCCAAGGTCATCCCTAAAAACATGCATTATTTTCTATAGGTGACTTTTAAACCTATTCTCGCGTGTATACACGGATTTGACCCTTAAACCCGCATACATCAGGATGTGTGCAAAAGGACAAATATTTTTGGAGTTTTCCTTGATGTGGATCCAAGTCACTTGTCTCTTGGCCTTCCATATGCCTTGAGATTGCTCAGATTTGACCTTCCATTACCCCATTGAAGCACTATATAAGGAACCCTTTGGATACATTGAAAGTGGAGGAATTGAAGAGCAAGAAAACTATAGTCCATTATTTCCAGAGCTTATACTTGAGTCTGCATCCCTTTTTCCCTTGGAGCACTTTGTGTTCTTCCCAAGCTTTCCTTTTCTTGTAATATTTCTATTGAGAGATGGAGGATTGAAGTGGTGGAGGCCCAGGTGGAGGACTCAATTTCTTCGATTTGTAGACATGCCGACAGAGGTTGTCACTATTGTAATCTCTAATTTATATTAATAGAAATATCTTTTCTTGTCCAATAATGAGTATTTAAATGAGTATTGAATCCATGGATGATTTTAAATTCTTATATGTTATTGATTATATATGCTAGAGTAGGTATAACACAATTATATAGCATGGTTGTCTTGTTTGTTGAATGTTGAGAGAGAAAATTATCAATACAAGCAAGAGTGGAAAAGCTCAACTAGGATCTACATCAACCATTTGGAATAATGTATGTTTCCATATCCTTTAATGTTAGATGTTTGGTTTCTCTTGCATATAGGAAAGGATTGATTTATGCGGTTACTCTGTCTATTGTGGTACCCCAAGCCATAGGAAGTTTTCTCCATAACAATGTTCATAGGAGAAGTAAAAGAAGTAAATGTAAGGGATCAGGAAGAATTAGTTGTATGCACATCAACTTTGGAGGAAAGAGTTATAGAGATGGAAGGAATGTTTAGCTGAGGAAGCTGAGAAAGTGGGGATGTTGGGATAGGGTGAGGTGGTGAAAGGGGAGGAGAAGAAGTATGAATAGGTGAGTCAACTAGTGCTGTGGGAATGCTAGTGGTAGATTCCCCAACTAGTGAAAGTTTTATTTCAGAAAACGACTACTGGGAAAACAATGAACTTAACATGTTGTCAAATTCCTAGAAATCAGGGATGGAAAATATTAGGGAGGTCAAAACACTAACCGGGAAGGTAGAAGGACCTTCCTCTTCCTCCAAATCATTGTGCACATCATGAATTTCAATATCAGTTAGAGGTAGAAGATTTACCTGATGTAAAGGAGGGATCTGTACAAGTGCCTGTTCTTGTTGGGAAACCTACAACAGGGGCACCAACTTATCTTCCCTAGGAACCTCTTGTAATTATATCTACTTAGAAATCAATTGATTCTTTGGTTTCTTTACTTGTGATTCAGCCATCTCTGTGTGTTTGCAATTGAGAATTGGTCCTCTCAAGATTCTTCATGAATTGTGCCCCTTTGTGCAGGGTATCTTCCATTGAGGAAATCCATGGGATGGAAGGACCTTCAAGGACACCCTTACCTTTGTCTTTGGAATGAGTAGAAAGAGCAGCAGTAGAGCTTGTTTCTTTCTCTTTTGCTTCCTTCTCCATGTTTTGCTTTTGAAGGTCTTGGTCTACCTTTAGTTTAGCTCCCCTGAAATGAAGAGTCCTAACCTTGCTTTCCTTTTGGTACTTGTAAAGATTAGAATTAACATTTGGATATGTGATCTTCTCCAATTCCTCTTTAAAATTAACATCCTCTCTAAACATAGAATCATCTAAGTCATCTTCATGAACATAGTGAGACTTAGCATGCTCTTTTGCAAAGAGGTTCTCCAGATATAATTTTGGGTCATGCATCCTCTTGGGTGCCTCTCCCAATTTCATGATAGAAATTTCTTTACCCAACATGGATACATGAGTAGAATTATATAAAACAAGAGTGTCCAGATACAAAGGAAATTTGGGCCAAGCATTTTTCTTATGCCTTTTCAACTTGGGAAAAACCCCATCGATGACCATCTGAATAGAGAACTCCTGTAGCACCATATGGTCAGGAACTATTATGGGCATTAGATGCACCGTATTGCTTCCCCAAATCCTCATATAGGAGAAATATTATCCTACATTCCATCCACCATGTAATTAAATCAGTTCCCTAGCTCTTTCAGAAAATGTTGGAGCGTCGACCTTGAAGATTTTAAGAAACATTGACTCGAGAAACAAGTCACAGAGCTCATAAATTCGAGGCACAAAGTTTTCCTCCCACGTATCAAAGCAATATATGTGTACAAGCATAGAATTTTTGTTCCAATCCCATTTTAAGGAGGGGAAAGGAGAAGTTGCACAGAATGCATCCATCACAAAACCTAACATGTAGAAAGTCACCTTTCAGTTGGCTGGGGTCCTCTAATATTTTTCAATTTCATATTTCAAATTGGTGGATAGAACCTGGGACCAATTGAAAGAATGACCTGTAAGGAAAATGTGGCATGCCATGGGGACCCACTAAGCTTTGAACATAGAAAAATTTGGTGACCCATACAAGCATCAAAACATAGCTTCCATTAACGAAAAATGTTACCTAAACCAGGAAATTGGGTAGGTGTTAGTTGCAGTAGAGGTGAACAATGTTGGATTATCCACCCAAGATTTGACCACCTCTTCATAATTGAACCAAGAAATGGATTCATCAAGAAATTTTGATGTTAAAAGTTGTATGGTGGGTCCAAGAGAATAAGCCCTAGAAAAAACATCAGGGTGGAACGACACAACATAGGTTTCATCAACATTGTCAAAAAACCACTCCTTAAGGTTCACGTGGTCTAAGGCCCACTTCATGGGATCTTTATAAGGCATAAAAGGAGGCCTGGAAGCGATGCAATGGAGCTCAGAACTTTGAATTTTCAGATAAGCATGATGGTCATGGGTGATAGAGGAAAATTCATCATTGTCGAAAATGGTGTATATGCTCGACTAGTCCATATGTACATTATCAAACACACATCCACTAGTATCAGTAAACACACCGACATTGGGGTATTTGTTCTTTTGCTCCTAAAGAGCTTCTTTCAACCTGGTGTTCCTTGAGGTGGTGGACACTGCCTCTGATTGCAATTTGGAAACCATGTCTAAACAATGACATGAGTTCAGATTAATGGGAAAAATGGTCAAGTGGTAAATAATTACTGGTGAAAATCCTAGAAAATCGTAAGTTCGTGAGCTGGAGAAAGGAAAAATCAACAATAAAGTTATTCGAGCGCAGTGAAAAAACACAGTTAAAATGGTGAAAAACAATTGTAACTTCGAGCAGATTAAAAACCCAAGCCAAATGGCAAAAACAATCTGGGTTGTAAATCTAGTATGCATGGATGGCTAAGATTGAGGTGGAAAAATCGAATGCGAGAGTGATAAGTTCCAAGATTTTGTAAATTCCAATTTTTCGTGTTCCAAACATCAGAAATCAAAAATTGAAAGATGAACATTGGACCAAAAGGCATGTGATACTTTTGCTTCCCAAACCTGGAAAGGATAAAGGAGAAAATCAGAAATATTGAATTCACAAGTATTAAAAATGGTGTTGCCGATTTTCGAGATCTGAATATCGAAAATCAGAAATCGGAAATAAAACAAAAGTATTTAACATGCAGTCAAATTTTTGCCTTCTACAACCCGGATATCGAAAATAAAAATGGGAAAGAAACATTCAACAGACCTCCAAAAAAGGGATTTCCACTTTTGGATTTTAGAAAGAGGGGATCAAAAACACTTAAGAATAGTTAGAAAAGATGGAAAATAATCCTGAAAGCCAAAAAATCCAAAAAAACAAGGTGTATTGAAGAAATTTATTAAGTCCAAAACAAAGAATACTTACAACTTGATAGTCCCCATAGGGAATATATGGCTAGACGAACCAATCAAAAATTTTAATGGGGTTGGGGAGAAGCATTTATCTCTATATACTTTTACATGAAATTTCAAAAAAAAATGTCAATATAAAGATATCGAATCCCAACTCAAATAGTAAAATCAAATGAGAAAAAACTAGATCTAGTAGATAAAAATACATAATTTATATCTTACAAATCCATAATCATTGATAGTAATACTAAAAAAATGAAAAAGCCACAAAATCCTTGAAACACCCCTGCAAACAAATTCCAATGATGAGTAGTTATAGATAAGCTTCTATAGAAACCTTGGGTCTGTGTCATGATCTTCAAAACATCAGTCACCTTGATTATAGGTTTTGTTATGGATATCAATAATGCCTCTTATTTTTTTAGAATAATAAACCCATAGTTACCCATATTTGAAATTAATTAAATCATTTTTGTCTTATTTCTAGAATCCTAGATTCCCTCTCTATGCTAGTTGACTTCTACATGTTCCTAGAAGTCAATACTTGCTAAACTGGGTCATGGAGTGCTTTGGAATCATCCTGGAAACATATTTAGCATGTTTGATTTATTCCTGGTTCCTTAAAGTGTGGAAATTGAACCCAAGTGATAGAAAAATTGCACTCACAAAATTGCTAATCAAACATGCAAAATTACACACAAAGGAGACTGAAATTGGAGCATATCACTAATCTGTATTGAATAAGTGTACAATATCCAACCTTATGAAGTCATAGGCTTTTGAAATATATAATTACATGATAGATTCGAATGCATAAGGATCCCATTCGAAATAGTCAAAAAGTAGTCTTACTAATTCTAGTCAAATCCCCCATAGGTGCATAAAGTAGTTTCCAAATCCACTTAGAGGCTCACGAATTGGAAAATTAAAGTAGGAAAGCTAATAAGGGATGGAAATACAACTCATACATGCTTTTATTAGGATAAAATAATGAAGGATGATGAGGGAAAAAAACAAGTCAACTACACCTAGTCTTACTTTCCCTTTTGCCATAAATCTCAATAAAGCAAGCAACTTAGCAGAAAAAATAGATATGCACTAGGGAGGATTTGGAATAAAGAATACATTCTAAATATGGTTTCTAGGAGGTTTCCCAAGTGCTCCATGACTCAATTTTAGCAACTTTGACTTCTAGGACATGTGGAAGACAACTTGCATAGAGTGGAATATAGGAAACTAGGCAAATAAGACAAAAATGGATTAATTAATGTCTAAGGTAGCTAACTATGGGTTGATTATTCTAAAACCCCCCCTTAATCCTGACTTTATGAGTAAATATCAGAAAACTATAGGGCCTAGCAATAAGGCTTAGTCACCCTTTACATACTACATGTCCATTTAACCAAGGAAAGAGGAAAAAACCCAGTGGGAAAATCCTCCCTTAAACATGGACAATAAAACAAATTTAAAAATATTGTCATCAATCATGCTTCATAGCATGATTAGAAATCCCCAGCAGTGATTTGAGATCGCTGAATGTCTTCTCACAAAAAACTTTGGTTAAGATTTTAGCTAATTGTTCTGAAGATGCATAGAAGAGTATGTGAATGGTGCCATCATGCACAAGCTGTCTGATGTAGTGCATATGGATCTCAATGTGTTTAGAACTATGTCTATGAACTGGATCATTGCATATTCAAATGGTGCTCTGATTATCACAATATATAATAGTTGATAACTATTATTCGAAGCCACACTCACCAAGTATCCCCTGCAACCATAAACATTGAGTTGCTTCATTTACAACTCCTCTGTACTCTGCTTCTGTAGATGAGAGTGCTATGGCACTCTGTTTATTGCTTGACCATATGATTGGTCCTTCAGCAAGCATGAACACATCTCTTGATGTTGAATTTCAATCTGTGTTTTCACCTGCCCAATCACTGTCAGTAAATCTAATCAAATCAAGATCAGATTTAGCTTTTTAGAAGATCCCATGAGTTCCTGTTCCCTGAACAAAGTTAGAGATCCTTTTGGTTTCTCTCCAATGGATCTCATGAGGCTGATCCATGTATATTAAAGCCACACTTAATATATAATAAATATTAGGTCGAGTGTGTGTAAGGTAAATCAAACACCCAATCAACTACCTATACAGTGTATTATTTACCATAGGAGAAGAACCTGCTTCTTCAAGCTTAACTCCTGAAGGGAAGGGAGTCTTTCTTGGCTTGCAATATTTCATGTTGAACTTTTTCAACAAATCTAAAGCATACTTGGACTGACATAATTTTATTCCATGTTGGGATTGAACAATTTTGAGACCCAAGAATTGGCTCAACAACCCCAAATCGGTCATAGAAAATGCATGGTTCATTTCATCCTTCAAGGAGGAAATCTCTTTCTTTGAACTTCTTGTAATCAGAATTCCATCCACATACAAGAAAATAATCATCAAAGAACCATGAATCAGCTTCAAATAAACATTAGGATCATATTTGCATTGATCAAAACTCAATGACATCAGAAATCCATCAATCTTGGCATACCAAGCCCTGGGGGTTTGCTTAAGCCCATACAATGATTTCTTTAGCCTGCACACAAAATATGGATTAGTAACAAACCCTTGAGGTTTTTGCATTTAAATCTCTTCAGTTATATCTCCATTCAAGAAAGCACACTTCACATCCATGTGATGTACCTCCCACTACTTCAAAACTACAATGGCTAAGGCTAGCCTGGTGGAGTCCATCTTTGCCACTGGTGCAAAGGTTTCATTGTAGTCAATACCATGTACTTGTGAGTATTCCTTGGCTACTAATCTGTCGTTATATTTCAAAGGTGAGCCATCAGCAGCAAACTTAGTTTTGAAAACCCACTTACATTGAACTAGCTTCCTCCCTGGGGAAGATCAACCAGTTCCCAAGTGTTGTTCTTCTGGAGTGAGATGAATTCTTCTTTCATGGATGATTGCCATCTTGGATAATGTGCTGCATATTTGATATGTTTGTGGGTATGATTCAACCATTAGATAGCACTTCTCTGCAAACAAAGGGTCTTTCATACACAAGGCACTCTCAAACTGAGATCTAGTCCTCCTAGGATCACTAGGATTTCCAGCTAGTTCCCCAACTGCATGAATGGTATTTGCTGCCCATTTTGGTCTTGTAGGAATGTCATGATCTGCAATTAAATCATCATTATCATACATATCAGAATCAGAAAACTCATTTGTCTCTTCACTTACATTCAATGGTTCTAATTTTGAAGAAGACTCTACTGAACACTCCTTTCAGTGAAGGATTTGTTTGTGCTCAAGTTGATCAACTTGTACCCTTTTGAATCTTCAGAATACCCAACAAATAGGCACTCTTGGCTTTGGGGCTACAAATCCTTTCTCTTTTCAGTTGCAATTCTAGCCCAAGCCTTTGAGCCAAAAATCCTTAAATGGGTCACATCTGGCTTGTGCCCACTCCAAGCTTCGAAAGGAGTCATAGTATAAAGTTGTTTATGAGGCAGCCTATTCTGGATATAGGATGTGTAGTTTATATCCTTGGCCCAAAAATTTGGTGGAAAATTCTTAGCCTCCATCATGCAGGTTTCCATCTCCTTCAGTGATTTGTTCTTTCTCTCAGCAACACCATTTTGATGTGGTGTGTAAGGGATTGAATGCTGCATCTGAATACCTACATATTTATAATATTGAATGAACTTAGACTTGACATACTCACCACCATTGTTAGATCTGAGGATCTTGAGTCTCCTCCTAGACTAGTTTTCAACCAAGGCCTTAAAGACTTCGAAGAGGTCAAAAACTTCAGACTTATGCTTCAGGAAGTAAACCCAACAATACCTGGAAAAGTCATCTATGAAGTTCAATGCATATTTGTCTTGAATCATTGACATATGAGGAAATGGACCAGAAACATCACTGTGGATCAACTCAAGAGGTGCAGAGGCTCTCTCATGACTAGCTCTCTCAAATTTATGCTCTAGGTGTTTTCCTAAGATACAACCTTGACAGACTCCCTTGGAAAACTTAATATTTGGTAACCCTATGACCATTTATTTTTCACTTAGATCAAAAAGGTACTTATAGTTAATATGGCCAAATCTTTCATGCCAAAGCTTGCTTGCCTCGTTAGCATGAATCAGAAGAGCAGAGGGGTTTGAGTAGGGTATAAAATGTGAAAACATGTATACCTTCAAAGTGTGATCCACAAATCCTTTTTCAATGACTTTACCATTCGAGATCTCTGTGATCTCAACATAATTAGGTGAGAAGATGACCTTCTTTGGAGACCCTGTGTGAGTCATATGATACACTGACAAGAGGTTAGAGGCAAGAACTAGAACATACAATACATTATTGAACTTACCATGGTCAAGATCAATCCTTCCTTTCCCCAAACTGTAAGTGAGAGAGTCATCTCCAAGCACTATTGGTGGACCTTTCGACATGTCAAGAGAGGATAATGCCTACTTGGTCAAAACCATATGTCTTGAAGCTCCAAAGTCTATGATGAAGCTAGGTGAGCTTGATGTGCCAGCAACCAAAGCATGTACTATCTCTCTATCCTCTGAATTTGATCTTCCTTCCCTCTTCTTTGAGCAATCAGGAAGGGAGATGTTATTCTTCTCCAGGATTTGGGTCAACAAGTCAATTTGCTTCTTCATGCAGGACCTTTTAGGATGATAGCCCTTACTGCAGTATGCGCACTTGCTCATTTCTCCTTTGTTCTTCTTCTTCTGGAAGTTCTTCTTAGAGCCTTGGGGCTCCTCTTGAGACTTGTTCTTGTCTCTCTTTTACTCAGGTGGCTTCTTAGCTTTCTTCTTACCTTTTGAATCCACCCTTGAATCTCTAGCAACCAAATCTTGGTCTTTGGAAGGTTTAATGGTGCCCATCATCACCAGTTTATATTGTTCTTGTGTGAGGGATTCCATGAACTCTGCAAGCTTAGGCATCTTCCAGGATTGAGCTGTCAACTTGGTGGCATGGAAGGTTGAAACAAAAACTGAATAGTTAGGGCCAATATTCAAGAGTATGGCCAAAACTAGTTGTTCTTCCTTCTTTTCAATTCCACACTGTTTTAGCTGCAAAATAAGGGCTTTAAACTTGGAAAAGTAGAGTTGCAGGGATTTGAAGCTGCTGGGACTCAAAGAGATCAATTCATTATTGATTTGATGTCCTCTCATCTCATCTGTCTTACCAAAAATCTCTACAAGCTTCTCCCATACTTCATTAGGTGATGTCAATCCATCAAGATGGAAGAGGAGGTCTCTTGATATGCTCAGACACAAAATACCATAGGCCTCATCCCTCCTGTTGTGCCATTTAATTTTATTTGTAGTTGCATTGGGATCTACCTCAATTTCCATAGTCACCATGTAGAGACCCTTCACTCTCAATAGTATCTCCATCTCTGCTTTCCATCCAAATAAATTAAATGGAGTCAATATGATCTTCTGAGATTGATCCATAGCTCTGAACTATGCCCTTCAACTAGCAGATTGTGCTCCCAATCAAATTTCGAACCTGCAATAGCAATATGGAAGGAGAGAAATTGATCTAAAAAGGCTCTGATACCATGTGGAAATTGAACCCAAGTGATAGAACAATTGCACTCACAAAATTGCTAATCAAACATGCAAAATTACACACAAAGGAGACTGAAATTGGAGCATAACACTAATATGTATTGAATAAGTGTACAATAGCCAACCTTATGAATTCATATGCTGCTGAAATATATAATTACATGATATATTCAAATGCATAAGGATTCCATTCGAAATAGTCAAAAAGTAGGCTTACTAAATCTAGTCAAAGCCCCCATAGGTGCATAAAGAAGTTTCCAAATCCACTTAGAGGCTCACGAATTGGAAAATTCAAGTAGGAAAGATAATAAGGGATGGGAAGACAACTCATACATGCTTTTATTAAGAGAAAATAATGGAGGATGATGAGAGAAAAAAACAAGTCAACTACACCTAGTCTTACTTTCCCTTTTGCCATAAATCTCAATAAAGCAGACAACTTAGCAGAAAAATGAGATATGCACTAGGGAGGATCTGGAATAAAGTAGACATGCTAAATATGGTTTCGAGGAGGTTTCCCAAGTGCTCCATGACTCATTTTTAGCAAGTTTGATTTCTAGGACATGTGGAAGACAACTTGCATAGAGTAGAATATAGGAAACTAGGAAAATAAGACAAAAATGGATTAATTAATGTCTAAGGTAGATAACTATGGATTTATTATTCTAACATAAACTGCATATCTGCTTTTTTTGAAATTTTCCTTGCTTTATAGTTATTTTAAGGCATAAATGAAAAGCTAGTCTAGGGGAACTTGCCTTGTTTTTTGACCACATGATCCTCCTTCCTTTTCTCCATACAAAAGTATGAATCAGTTGTATTTTGAATACATATTATCTTTCCCACTTTCTTTAGCTAATTCGTGAGTATCTTCATGGATTTGGAAATTCCTTTTTGCACCTATGGGGGATTTGACTTGTTTTAGTAAGCCTACTTTTTGACCAATTCGAATAGCAACTTGGTGCTTTCAAATATCTCATTTAATTATATATTTTAGTAGCCTATTACTTCAAATGGTTGGATAATGTACACTTATTCAATAAATAATAAATATATGCTCCAATTTCAGTCTCCTTTTGTGTGAATTTTGCATGTTTGATTAGCAATTTTGTGAGTGTAATTGATATATCTCTTAGGTTAAATTTCCACATGGTATCATATCCTTTGTATATCTATATTTCTCCTTCCAAATTTTTATTATAGGTTTGACATCATTGACTAGGAGCGCATTCTCCTGACTACAGGGTACATGAGCTAAGATATGGACCAACCCCAAAGGATCATCTTGACTCCATTCAATTTATTCGAATGGAAAGATGAGATGAAGATACTGATAAGATAGAAAGGTATCTATAGGGTTACCATGGCTACTGAGAAAAATCCCAATGTAGCTGTAGAGAAAATCAAATGGCACAACAGAAGGGATGAGGCCTATGGTATTTTGTGTCCAAGTATTTCAAGAGACCTCCTCTTTCATCTTGATTCAATGACATGTCCTAATGAGGTGTGGGAGAATCTTGAAGATATTTTTGGAAAGACATATGAGATGAGAGGACATCAAACCAAGAATGAATTTATCTCCTTGAATCCCAATAGCTTCAAATAATTTCAACTCTATTTTACCAAGTTTAAGGACCTTGTTTTGCAGTTAAAACAATGTGGGATTGAAAAAAAGGAGGAGAAACTAGTTTTGACCATTCTCTCAAATATTGCTCCTTACTATTCAGTGTTTGTTTATACCTTCTATGCCACTAAATTGACATCTCGAACCTGTAAGATTCCTAAGCTTGTTGAGTTCATGGAAGCCCTCACTCAGGAGCAAGATAAATTGGTGATGATGGGCAGCATAAAACCTTCCAAAGACCAAGATTTGGTTGCTGGAGATTCTAAGGTGGATTCAAAAAGCAAGAAAAATTCTAAAAATCCACCTGAGAAAAAGAGAGACAAGGCGAAGTCTCAAGAGAAGTCCTCAAGCTCCAAGAAGAACCCCCAGAAGAAGAAGAACAAAGGATAAATGAGCAAGTGCGCATACTGTATTAAGGGCTATCATCCTGAGAGATATTGCATGAAAAAATAGATAGACATGTTGACCCAAATATTGGAGAAGAACAACATCTCCCTTCCTGATTTCTCAAAGAAGAGGGAAGGAGGACCAAATTCAGAAGACAAGGAGAGAGTACATTCCTTGGTTGCTGGCACCTCAAGATCACCTAGTTTCATCATTGATTCTGGAGCTTCTAGACATATGGTTTCAACAAAAGATATCTTCTCTTCTCTTGACATGTCAAAAGTTCCACCAATAGTTTTGGGAGTTAACTCTTTGCCTTACACTATGGGAAAGGATAGGATTGATATTGACCATGGTAATTTTAATAATGTGTTGTATGTTCCAGGTCTTGCCTCTAATATCTTGTCAGTGTATCACATGAATCACACTGGGTTTCCAAAGAAAGTCATCTTATCCCCCAATGAAGTTGAAATCACTAATATTTTGAATGCTAAATTCATAGCAAAAGGTTTTGTTGATCACACTTCGAAGGTATACAAGTTTTCCCATTTTGTACCCTAATCAAACCCCTATGCTCTTCTTAATCATGCTAATGAAGCAAGAAATATTTGGCCATATTAACTACAATTATCTTTCTAATTTTAGTGAAAAATACATGGTCATAGGGTTACCAAAGATCAATTTTTCTAAGGGAGTCTATCAAGGTTGTATCCTAGGAAAACACCCAGAGCACAAGTATGAGAGAGCTAGTCATGAGAGAACCTCTACACCTCTTGAGTTGATCCACAGTGACATTGCTGGTCCATTCCCTCATATGTCCATGAGTCAAGACAAATATTCACTCACCTTGATAGATGACTTTTCCAAGTATTGTTGGGTTCACCTTCCTAAAGGATAAGTCTGAATTTTTTGACCTCTTCAAAGTATTTAGAGCCTTGGTTGAAAATCAATCTAGGAGGAAAATCAAGATCCTCAGATCTGAAAATGGTGGTGATAATGTCAAGTCTAATTTCATCCAGTATTGCAAATATGCAAGTATCCAGATGCAGCATTATATCCCTTACACACCACAACAAAATGGTGTTGCTGAGAGAAAGAACAGATCACTGAAGAAGATGGCAGCTTGTATGATGGAGGCTAAAAAATTTCCACCAAAGTTTTGGGCCAAAGCTATAAATTGTGAATCCTATATAAAGAATAGGGTGCCACATAAGCAGCTTGATGGTATGAATCCTTTTGAATATTGGAGTGGGCACAAGCCAGATGTGACCCATTTCAGGATTTTTTGCTCAAACGCTTGGGCTAGAATTCCAACTGAAAAGAGGAAGGCTTTGCAACCCCAAAGCCAAGAGTTCCTATTTGTTGGGTATTCTAAATATTCAAAAGGGTACAAGCTAATAAACTTTATAAATAAAAAATATTTCATTGAAAGAAGTGTTCAGTTCGAAGAAGACCCTTTAGCAGCAGTTGAAGTTGGAGAGTCCTCTTCACCACCACAGCCTTTAATTGTATGTGAAGAGACTTATTAGTTTTATGATTCTGATATTTCTGATAATTATGAATTAATTACATATAATAATATACCTACAATACCAAAGTGGGAAGCAAGGCTCATTCATGCAGCTGGGGAAGTCGTTGGAAATCCTAATGACACTAGGAGGACTAGATTTCAATTTGAGAGTGTCATTTGTGTGAAAGATCCTCTCTTTGCTAAGAAGTGTTATTTAATGATAGATTCTGATCCAAAGACATATGAATATGCAGCACATGATCCAATATGGAAAACAACCCGGAAAGAATAATTCAGGTCAGTCCAGAAGAACAACACATGTGAATTGGTTGATCTCCCCCAAGGGAGAAAGCTAGTGAAGTGTAAGTGGGTCTTCAAAACTAAGTTTTTTGATGATGTTACACCTTTTAAATATAATTAAATATTGGTATACAAGGGCTACTCTCAGGTACATGGTATTGACTACAATGAGACCTTTGTACCAGTGGCAAAGATGGACACCATAAGGATTTCCCTAGCCATTGTGGCTTCGAAGCAGTGGGAGGTACATGACATGGATGTAAAATGTGCCTTTTTGAATGGAGATATGAATGAAGATATTTATATGCAGCAACCATAATATTCTTTATCTAATCCATATTTAGTGTGCAGGTTAAAGAAATCATTGTATGGGCTCAAGCAAGCCCCTAGGGCTTGGTATGCCAAGATTGATGGCTTTCTGTTGTCATTGAGTTTTGTTCGATACAATTCTGATCCTAATGTCTATTTGAAGCTGATTCATGGTTATTTAAGGATTATTATTATCTATTTGGATGACCTACTGATTACAAGAAGTTCAAAGAAATATATTGCCTCCTATGTGGATGCAATGAACCATGCCTTTTCTATGACAGATTTGGGATGGTTGAGCCAATTCTTGGGTCCCGAAATTGCTCAATCCCAACATGGAATAAAGGTTCATTAGTAAAAGTATGCTTCAGATTTTCTCATCAATTTCAGCATGAAATATTGCAAGCCAAGCAAGAATCCATTCCTTTCAGGAGTTAAGCTTGAAGAAGCAGGTTCTTCTCCTATGGTAAATAATACACTATATAGGAAGTTGATTGGGTGTTTGCTTTATCTTACACATACTCGAACTGAATTATATTATGCATTTAGTGTGGCTTCAAGATACATGGATTGGCCTCATGAGATCCATTGGAGAGCATCCAATAGGATCCTAAACTTTGTTCAAGGAACAAGGAATCACAGGATTTTCTACAAAGAAAAATATGACTTAGAGCTAGTTGGATTTACTGATAGTGATTGGGTAGGAGACAACACAGATAGAAAGTATACCTTAGGATATGTGTTCATTCTTACAAAAGGACCAATTATCTGGTCAAGTAAGAAGTAGAGTGCCATAGCACTCTCATCTACAAAGGCAGAGTATAGAGGAGTTGTAAATGCAACTACTCAATGTTTATGGTTGTAGGGGATACTTGGAGAATGTGGATTTGAATTAGAGTTTTCAACAGTATTATATTGTGAAAATAAAAGCACCATTCAAATCTCCACTGATCCAGTTCAAAGATAAAGAGCCAAGCACATTGAGATCCATATGCACTACATCAGGGAGCTTGTGCATGATGGTACCATTCCTCTACTCTACTTCCCATATTCAGAACAAGTAGCAGACATATTCACCAAAGTATTATGTGAGAATACCTTCAGTAATATTAAATCACTACTGGGGATTTTTGATCATTTGGTGAAGAATTATTGATAACAAGATTTCCAAAATTTTGTTTTCTTGTCCATGTTTAAGGGAGGATTTTTCCACTGGGTTTTTGCCTCTTTCCTTGGTTGTATGGACATCCAGTATGTAAAAGGGTGACTAAGCCTTGTTGCTAGGAATTATAATTTTCTGATATTTACTCATAAATTCAGGCTTAAGGGGGGGTGTTAGAATAATCAACCCATAGTTACCCATATTTGACTTTAATTAAATCATTTTTTTCTTATTCCTAGAATCATAGATTCCCTCTCTATGCCAATTGACTTCTACATATTCCTAGAAGTCAATACTTTCTAAACTGGGTCATGGAGCACTTTCCAATCATCTTGGAAACATATTTAGCAGGTCTTCTTTATTCCCAATTCCTTAAAGCGCATATCTGCTTTTTCTGAAAGTTGCCTTGCTTAAGTTGTTTTAAGGCATAAAGGAAAAGCTAGTCTAGGGGAACTTGCCTTGTTTTTTGACCACATCATCCTCCTTCCTTTTCTCCATACAAAAGTATGAATGAGTTTTATTTCCACCACATATTATCTTTCCCACTTGCTTTATCTAATTCGTGAGGATCTTCATGGATTTGGAAAGTCCTTTTTGCACATATGGGGGATTTGACTTGTTTTAGTAAGCCTTCTTTTTTACCAATTCAAATAGCATCCTTGTGCTTTCAAATATCTCATATAATTATATATTTTATTAGCCTATTAATTCATATGGTTGGCTAATGTACACTTATTCAATACAGGATTAATTTATGCTCCGATTTCAATATCCTTTTGTGTGAATTTTGCATGTTTGATTAGCAATTTTGTGAGTGTAATTGATCTATCTCTTGGGTTCAATTTCCACGCTTTTTTATTTTTTTTTAAATGATTCCAACTCAATTGTGTCAATACCACTTCCCTGTTGGGGAACAATGCCATACACAGGTCTTACCTAGAAACTAAACAAGCTAGCTCTGTCAAGAGACTCCTTGTCTTTTGGGATTTTTAACCAAAAGCAATTATTGTGGCCTGGTAACCACCTGTTAGTAATTTTAGTCCAAGAAATATCCATGAACATGGTCATGTCAGCTTGTAATAAGACCTCCTATCCTTTAGCACAAAGAGATGAATCTTCCATGATTAGAAAATCACCTTAGGATGCAAACTGCAAGCCACTATCCTAGCTTGGGAACTAGCTAATGGTAATGTCACTCACAAACTATGAACATGATAGGCTGGATTAATATAAGACCCCCTATCTTGAAGCTTACACTTATTGAAGCATTTTTTTTATTTTATTCCAAGGTGACCGAGGTGAAATCAGAAAAGACCTGAAGGTTAGAGAAACTATTAAACATGTACTACCATAATCACCAGAACATCAGGAAAGAGTGCCCCAAGTACTCTTAGGAACTCACTCATCATTATGAGGACATTAAATATAATGATCATTAGAAATGTGGATTCAATGTAGACAAAAGACAATAATATATCTTGAATTGCTTCCTCATAAGTATATTGATCTAAGCAAAATCCAAATAATAGTTTATGACATATCAACATTAAGATTCTTAGTAAAAGCTTCTAGGGATATACAAATTCACTAATAGTCACTAACCACTGTAAGCAAAGAAAATAAAATGAATCAATCAAAGCAATCCAAAAAAAATCAATCCAATGAAAACTAATTCAACCAATCAAAACCACAAATTATGAACAGGTAAGTAAAATATTTCTTGAGGAGTTGGACATTTGTTGGAAAGGTATCAATAAGTCCTTCCAATGTTTGTAATAGAACAGTACCAAGACCAAGATTTTTTGTAATAATGAATGGTCCTAAACACATGCATTGAAACATTAGGTAGTCTTATTTGTCTTTGTGGGGCTTGTCCCACTTGATTACTAGATCCCCAATCTCAAACTGACGATTCATGGATGACTTATCATCAAACTATGTTTTGACCAATTGTTGATGATGATATAGCTTGTTCCTAGACTTATCCCTTTCTTCCTCTAACTTAAGAAGGGTATCAATTATGTCTTGCCAAGGGGGAGGAGTCGGCGTCTTGTGAACAAGACTGAGCAATGTGTAATGATGGGAGTAGAAGTATTGATGGTAAGACAACTTCTTTTTTCATATACCAAATAGTAGGGAGAATTCCCAATGCCAACTTTAGGAGTTATCATGTCTTCCCATAAATCATTGAAGATATTAACATGCCAATCCCTGTGGTTATCAGCCACAGTATTCTTAATAATATTGATCAAATTCTTATTAGAGGATTCTGTTGGGCCATTACCCTGTGGGTAGCAATTAGCAGAATATTTTACTTTTATCCCCTTTTCAAGGGAATATTGAGTGAGATTAATTGAGTTAAAATAAGAGGCATTGTCGAAAACCAAAGAATCGGGTACTCCAAACCTGGTAAGGATGTTACTTTCCAAGAAATATGTGACCGAGTTGGTGTTAGTAACCTTTAATGGGATTTCTTCTACCCAACAAGTGAAATAATCTGTTGCAGTCAAAATATACTTGTGCTGAAATGAGAAAGGAGGAGAAATAGGACCAACAAAATCTAGTCCCCACTACTGAAATGGGTACTAAACAATGATAGGTTGGAGAGGAAATGTCGGCTTCTTCAATTTACCAGCACATCTTTGGCATGACTCACATTTTCTAACAATGTTATAAGAATCTTTAAACAATGTGGGCCAATAATAACCTGATATTAGTACCTTGTGGGTTGTGGTTTCTCTAGAGTAATGTCCACCTACAGGGCCTGCATGCAAATAAACCAAAATTTTATCATCTTCTAGTTTTTAAAGGCACCTAAGAAAGACACCATCATAATTCTTACAAAACAACACATTATCAACAAACTAGTAAGGTGTTTCTTTAAGTATCAGATTCCTATTCTTTTTGAGGTCGAGGGTTGGAGGGGTATACCCATGAGTGAGATAAAATCTAATGTCATCATACCATTCAGATGACAGAGCAGTAATGACATCAATAGTGTCGACTGACATACCTTCCTCATGAATGCATTGTCGTTCCTGCTCTGGAACATTTGATTGGGATGCCAATAGCATAAGCCCTTCCCTTTTACCATTTTGGCATGGTTTATCTCCAATTCGTACTCCTGGAGTGATGTCACCCAGTGAGCTCTTTTTTCTCCCAACTCTTTTTGAATCAACATGTTTCTTACCGCAGTGTACGAGACTATCACCCTCGTCTTTGATTTCAGTAGATAAGGCTTGAAATGTTTCACATATTTGTAAATAGTATAAGCTTGTTTAAATACTTGTGTATAATTTAGTTCGGCTCCTTTAAACATAGAGCTCATAAAATACACCAAGATTTCTGCGTCCTCTTCATTTGTCTGTGTAAGCATGGCAGCATAAGAAACGTCAATAACAAAAGTGTATTAAACAAAATATTTTGAAAAGTTAGGAGGCATCAATGCAGGAGGCTCCATTATGGCATTTGTTATGCTCTTAAATGTATCCTTCTAAATATTGGAGTATTTGAATAGAGCCTCTTTCTTCACCAAGTCTTGAAGAGGTCTGATAATTTGTGGAAAGTTAGGGACAAATATTCTGACAAAGGTAATCTTTCCTAGGAAATACTACATATCTTTCTTTGAACCAAGGAGACCATTTTTTCAATTGCTTCTAACCTCTCGGTGTCAATTATTATCGCGTCTTTAGAAACAACGAAGCCTAGAAGTTTACCTTCAGGGACTACAAAAATGATTTAGTTGGGTTTAACGAAATGTCGTACTTCCTGCATCTATCAAAAACCTACCTTAAGGCTAATGATCATGTCGTTTCTTTGTAAAAATGTTGATATCATCTAAATAAACGACAACATATCTTTGTAACAAACCTCATAAATATATACTCATAGCTCTCTAAAAGGTGGCAGGAGCATTAATCAGCCCAAAAGGCATCCTCCTATAGGAAAAAGTGCCCCAAGGTGTTATGAAGTGTTATAGCTTATTTTTGTTTCTCATTTTAAAGCAATTGCTTGTTTTTAAAGTATAGTCTTTCTTTCATTTTTAAGTTTTCACTTTAGTTTCTTTTAAATTTTTCTTTGATTTTATGCTTATACTTATAGTTGATTTAATAGGTTTTCTTCCAATTTTGGTTTTACTTAGTGAAATTTATGGATTCTAGGGGCTTGTAGAATGTATATATGACTTAAAGGTTCTAAAAAATATCATAAGGTTTTATTTAAAACCATTTAACTAAAGTTTAACCCTTTGCTGTGATTTTTGATTTAAAAATTGTTAAAACAGATATTCTTGTAGCGCAAGCTCAGAAAAGGTAAACACGAGCACTACAAGAAAATCGTGCTATCTGAAAATTCATGATTTTGGCTCGAAATTTTCAAAATTCACACATAGGAGAACTCTTTCACACCTATTGATGAGTTTTATACAAGTTTCAACCAAAATAATCATTGTGACAAGTGTTGTGAGACTAGGCAAGGAATCATTTGGGTGAGCTGTGGTTGTTTGGAGGTTATGAGATACAGAGTAGCAGAATGATAATGATTATGTACGATGAGGAAAATTATTCATTTGCTACGTATTTCCTGAGTGCATGAAGACCATAGAAGTCGTGGGAAGAGCTGGCAGTTTGTGACTGAATATTGAAGTAGGTCAGCATTTAGGGTTTTGCAAGGTAACTATTTAGCATTGTCGTGGTAGCCAAAGATAGAATTAAGAATTAAATTGGACACCTGGGAAGAAAAGAAAGCAGAGTTCTAGCAACCGAATCCATTATTCAGGTAGGTATGAAGCGAATTATTGTCATGTTCCATGAGTTCGAGTTCACATTGACAGAGGATTAGTTATTGAGATTATCTAAGAATGCTAGTTCATAAACTCAATTTTTGCTCAATGTCAAATCTTCTCTGTCAGTAGAGTCAAAATACTTATCAGTTTGAGAAGTAAAATTCAGCTCAAGGGTTTAATTTTCTCAACACATGATTGACTATTAAATTTGAAAATATTTGAATAGCGTTAATTTCTTTACTCAAGGAAGCACTTTTAAGACCAATTATCCAGAATGAAGAGGAGTGGGAAAACAAACAGAGCTGAACCCTCAGATATGTCTTGGGATCAAGCTTTCTCTGACTGTGCAAGGTTATTTTAAGAAGCAGAATGGATAAACTATTTTGATAAGATAGATGGACATCACATAGAAGTTTCATATAAGTTTGCTCAGGGATTGGATAATGACATAGTTACCTTTGACACCCTAAAGATTGAGCTGACTAGAGAGATAATAGTAGAGGCTACAGGGATTCTTGATCCTGGTGAATATTGGTTCAAGAAGGTACCTTTTACCTTTGATTCACAGAATTAATTGCTTCCAAATGTTGCTGCAGACCGGGGTAAAGGAGTGTGTATTCAGAAATTCAAACCAGAGTGGAGAGAACCAATTAAAATTCTGCAAAGATATGTAACTTGTGAAGCAAGATATGAATTTGTATTTAAATATCATTTCAGGTTTTTGCAACATCTAAATCATGAAGCAAAGATGAACCTTCCTTTATTTTCCCTAAAGAGTCTACAAAATATGTCCAGTAGAGTAAAAGACCATCAAGATCATACTCAACAATCCATATTTCATCATGGTCTGATAAACTTAATCATAAGTATAGTGCTCCAAAAGAAGGAAAATACCTGGGACTATTTTCTATTCTGGTCTGGGTTTCAATCTGAGAAAGAAGACCAATCAAAGAAAAGGAATTTGAACAAAGGATAGAATTTAGTCAAGAAGTTGAAGAAAAAGGTCATAGTCGAGATAGAAGAAGATAATGTGCAAGGAAATTATGTGACACAAAAGGATGAAAATGCTGAAAATGAACAGCAGAACAAAGTTGATGAAGATGAAATATCAAAGGATCAAATGTAGAATTTATATCATGTAGAAGATAGCTTTCATGAAAAAGTATATCAGGGAGTAGATGAAAGTTTGTTAGAACAGGAACAAGTCCCTACAGGAGTACACTCAGAAGATAATAAAATTCCATTGATTGATGAAGATAGGGCTGACACTAAACAAGATTTACAGGATCAGTCTAAAGAAAATTTGATGTCACAAGGAATCAAAAGAAAGGTGGTTCAGCTAGCATCCATAAAACACCAAGGAAAAACTTTGAGCATGCTAGGAGATATTGGGGTAGGTTGGAGACCTAAGACTAGACCCAAGAATAAATTGAGATTGAACATGAAAAAATTGATAAACCCTTAAGTTAGCCCAGAAGAAAATCATAGTGATAGAAGACTCGTCATCCCAAGAAGAGTCAGAAGAGAATGAAGGTTTATATGTAAAAGAGATGAAAGGTAAGAAACAGTTTCAAAGGATAAGTCAGCCTTAACTGAAACTAAAATATCAGAGATGTTAAAAGAGGTTCAAAGGAAAGTAGTTTTAGACTATCATCAAGATGATTCAATGAAGCAGCACTTAGTCATGACAAGTTTTTGTGCAGAGGAAGAAAAGATTGCAGAACCATTAGCTCAATGCAGTTTTGAAGTTAATGAGTCTCCAGGGGCTCCTGTAGCTATGATAGAGAAGCAAGACGAGAAAGAGGAGATCTTTAAGAAATTGAAGATTCCTCAGATTCTAGAAGGAATGCATTCAATCTTAGAAGGAAAATGTATTGATTCAGAGAATGAAAATTTACAAAGAAGCATCAAAAAATATAAGTATCAAATAGAATACCTGCATGAAACAAATGAGGGGTTAGTGGCTTCTAATAGAATATTAAGAGAAGATTTAGAGGAGTTCAATAGCCATTATCAAGAGTTAATTGTAGTCTCTAAGGAAGCTTTGAATAGGAAAAGATAGACACAAAGTCTGTGTGCAGAATTAAAGCAAACTGTTCAACACATAACACAACAAAATCAGGAGCTTTCAAAAAGAGTCAAAGACCTAGAAGCTGACCATTAGAAAGCAAGAAGAAAGGCTCAAGCATTGGAAGGGATAGCTCTTTTGGGAGAGGCTGCTAAAGATTTGTAAAATTCTTTAAATGATAGTGGTTATTAGTTAATTTTTGTAAAGAAGTTAGTTTAATATGTATGAATCTATTTTGTTAAAGTAATTCGGTAGTATGACCTTAAAAGCAGTTTTTCAGTTATGTAACTATTTATGGGTAACTAAGATAAAAGTAAGACTGAAGAAAGACAGGGGGTTCGAATTTTTGTACAAGGGGAGGATTTTAGCTACTATTCAAAGCTAATTTTTAGAAACTCTTATGTATTTTGAATTACTGATTATGGTATATATGCAAACTATAAGCCCTTTTTATCTTCCTAGTTTCATTTCTGATTGGTTTAATCACTTAGTTTATAAATTCATTTCTTGTTTAATGTTATTTATCATGGAATGCTTGTGAGCTATGGATGAAATTCATTGATGTGCTTATGTTGTTCTAGGTTATGCTTCATATATGATACATCTCAGTATTTCATTGTTGCGTGATTTATTGTTTGTCTTAGCCTTATGATTTTTTACCCTCTTGTTTACAAACTGCACAACCAAAACCCTAAAAAAACATGTTTTACTTAATTTTATTTATTGAGATTGTGTTGGCTTGTTCTTTAGTAGTCTGAGAACAATTTCCGACACTAACATATTTGGCGTCGTTGTTGGGGACGAAGCTGAAGCATAGTTTCCCTGGGTTACTCATCATTCAACTGGTTTTGAGAGGTGGACTTAAACTAACAAATTTTAAAGACTGCATTTCACTAAATAGTTCACAGTGGATACTAAAGGAGTTGGAACAAGAAGTAGACCTAGTTCACCTTTACACCTGGATGTCTCAGACCCAGAGAAAATTCTAAAAATAGCTAGGAAAATCAAAAGGACTCAGTCATCTCCAGCCTTATGTAACCCTAATCAAATAGACTTACTGTCACCCTTTTCTGTTTCAAAGGAAGATGAACAAGATTCATCCTAGTTGAAACCTAGAATCCCTGTTAGCAATTTTCAGATTTTTACCGATCCTCGGTCTTTCAAGAAAGTGAAAGCCTTAACTCCTGGAAAAATCCCTTTATTTCACCTCAAAGTCAATAAGAGTCATTTTTAGCCAAGTTCCAGTCAAGTTTTTCCTTCATCTAAACCAGTCAATTTAAAAATGGAATCCCAAAATCAACCATTAGATGTGATGGATCGAATGGTAGCATCTAGGTATGCACCTTTAGTTTTACCTCATCCCTTAAATGCTCTTCCTGGTGGAGACTACCAAAAGTACTTACCTAGGTTTAATGGACAAGGTGAGACAACAGCTGAGGAGCATTGGGATGCATTTATAAGCTATGCAGATAATCAGAATATCGAGGAAAAATATGTGTGGATGAGTATGTCCGTACAGTGTCTGGATGGAGAGGTCAGAAGATGGTTCAAAGAGTTACCAACAAAATCTATTACTTTAATAGAAGAGCTTCAGGATGTTTTCATGAGACAATGGGGTGATAATAAGGATCACACATATTACATTACAGAGTTCGAATCGCTAAGAAGGAAGAAAGATGAAACTATAGCTGATTTCTCTAAGAGGTTCAATAAAATGTATGGTAGAATCCCTGCATAGATTAAACCTTCTGAAACTTATGTGAAACTCACTTATGCTAATTCTTTTGACCATGATTTTTCCTTACTCTTGATAGAAAGAAGACCTGTTACTTTACTTAATATGCAAGAAGAAACATTAGAGGCAGAATCTAATATTCTTGCTTCTAATAGACTGAAGGGAAACTCAGCTCAACAAGTTTATGAAAAAAAGGGTAAGAAAGAGGCAACTCTAGTAGTTTCAACATCACAATCTGTAGATGGTAAAATTGATGAGATGGAAAAGCTAGTAAAAATCCTAACAGAAAAACTAAACAAATTGGAATTAGAGAAAAATTCCAATAGGCCTATTCAAGAGGGGGACAGAAACCTAATAATCCAAATCAGTTTAGAAGACAGTTTGCACCGCATTTCATTCCCAGAGAGAGAAGAAATAATGACATACAACGAGAGAGGATAGAAGCTAAAGATAAAAAGGTGACACCCCCACTTCAAAACAATGTCACTGACGAAGGAGAAATAGAAGAATAAGAGCTATTTGAGGATCCATATCAAGACATGAATTATTTTGGAGAACAGTTGACTGAAGGTTTTGTGACTGAGGAAGATTTTTTTAATTCTGAATATTATGATGCAAATGTTTTTCAAACAGAAAATGATTTAAACCTTGAAGTAACTGCTGATATATATCAGTATAATCCAAAGAAAACCATAAATTTAAGATCAAGGTCAAAACAGGTGGTTCAAAACCCTAAAAAGAAGGCAATTCCTCCTCCTAAACAGCAATATGATCCAGCATTAGGAAAAAAATAGAATCAAGATAAATCGGAGAAGGTTATTGAAGTTGAAGAAGTGACTAGAAACATTAGAATTTTAATCTCGAAAATGAATTGTGCAAAATTAAAATTCCCATGCCTTTCACTAAATTGATAAAAAATCCTTCTAAGAAAAATTCAGTTTTGAAAATGATAGGTTCAGGAAGTAGTCAAGTACCCTCTGACACAGTAAATTTACAGGAGGAAAATCCCAAAAATTTTATTTGATCAGCTTTAGAAAAGAAAACTAAAAAATGATGCAAGTGCATCCCCACCTTTTTACATCACATTAACCATTCATGAGCAAATGATACATAATTGTCGTTTGGATTCAGGAGCATCTCATAATTTAATGCCAAAAGCAGTCATGGAGGCTTTAGGGTTGAGCATAACAAAACCTTATCATGATTTGTATGCTTTCGATTCTCAAGCTGTAAAATGTTTAGGAGTGATAAAGGATATGGTGGTTAGCTTATCTCATCTACCAATGAAAAGTGTTATTATGGATGTAGTAGTGGAGGATATCACACCTAAATTTGGAATGCTCCTTTCTAGATCTTGGGCTAAGCAGGTAGGTGGAAATTTACAGATGGCCTTAACATATGCAACCATTCCTTTCTTTGGAGGTGAGAATAGAAGGTTGTATAGAGAGTTACAATTTTCTTATATTGCGACTGATGACAGGAATCCTACAAATCATCCATTATATGTTGTTGAAAAGGATTTGGGTACTTGTATGTTTCACTTTAGTGATGATAATGATTTTGTTGGTATATTACAGGTTGAAAAAATAAAATTAGTCAAATGTACTAGGGAACAGGAGGATGAACTTTGACAAATGTATTTTGATGGATCATCATCTAAAGAAGGTGTTGAAGCAGGAGTTGTCCTAATATCGCCTGGTGGTGAAGTGGTAAGATTAATGTATAAGTTAGAATTGTTAGGATTATTAATCCTCCCTTGTCCAAATTTGGTCATATGTCTAAATCGGGAGTCATGTCTAAATCGGGAGTCCATCCAGTCTATTTATAGTC
>LPNX010479594.1:67218-89717 GCA_001517045.1 Pseudotsuga menziesii
CTTAATAAATTGTGAGATCTTCTTTGTGAGTTGTGTGTTTGTCTACAGATCTATATGCTCAAATTTAACAAGAATTTATTACCACTAATAATACAGCAAAGTATGAAGCTCTATTGTTAGGTTTGAGAGCTGCAAAAGATTTAGGTATTCAACAAATCTCTGTTTATGGCGACTCCGAGTTGGTTGTTCAACAAGTAAAGAATAACTATCAAGTAAAGAAAGATTTCTTGAGAGTGTATAGGAATGAATTATGGGATATGATTGACAATTTTTTTGTGGCTTTTAATATCTCTTATATTCCTAGGGATCATAACCAAACTATTGATTCTCTTGCCCTGGCAACCACACATTTCAGAATTCCTAAAACAACTCAGCTGAAGTATCCTATTGAAGTTAGGTACAGACCTTATGTTCCTGATAATATAAAGCAATGGAGAGTTTTTGAGGATGATTTAGAGATTAAAAGGTTTTTAGATCTGACTGGTGAGTTCTCTAATTCCTTAATTGACTAAGAACAGGATGATGAAACTAAATATATTGCGGGTGTTGCATAAAATTAAATTGCAAGTCACAAAATCATTGAGCTGAAAAGTAATTTTATTCCTAACAGTTTGGTGCCTTTAGAGAGGATTTTTTTGAAGGATGATAACCCCTTAAAACCAGCTTAGCAATATTCAGAAGAAAATGTAATGGATTGTAATATTGACACCAAGGAGCACCCCAGAAGAGTGAAGATCTCAAAGGCACTCACAACAGAGCAAAGAAACAGGTACATCAAGTTATTAAAAGAATATGTTTATATTTTTGCTTGGTCATACGAGGATTTGAAGACTTATGATACTAGTATTATACAGCATAAAGTGCCTTTGAAACCAAATGGAAAACCATTCTGACAGAAATTAAGGAGAATCAATCCTGCTTTATTCCCCATTATAGAAAAGGAGGTAAAAAATTTGTTAGATGCTAAGATTATTGTTCCCCTTCGATATTCTTCATGGGTAGCAAATCTAGTACCTGTCAGAAAAAAGAATGGTGAAATAAGATTATGTGTTGATTTTCAAAATTTGAATAGGTCTTCACTTAAAGATAACTATCATTTACCAAAGATTGAACAAATATTGCATAAGGTGGTGGGTGCACAAAGGATCTCAATGGTAGATGGTTTTTTAGGGTATAACTAAATTGCAATGCATCTTGATGATAGAGAAAAGACAGCCTTTACTACCCCTTGGGGTACTTTTATGTATGGAAAAATGCCTTTTGGATTAATGAATGATGGAGATACCTTTCAAATAGCTATTGACATAGCCTTTGTGGGAGAGAGGGATAAGTTTGTGGTGATCTATTTAGATGACATTATAGTATTCTCATAGTCTAATGATGGGCACTTAAAACACCTAAAAAAACTTTCTTGAAATGCAAAAAATATGGACTGTCTCTCAATCCCAAAAAGCCGCATTTTGCTATACAAGAGGGTAATTTGTTGGGTCATTTGTTTTCAACTGATGGCATAAGGATAGATCCAGAAAGGGTAAAAGCTATTCTGAAAATTAGTTTACCAAGAAGTAAGAAGGATGTGCAATATTTTATTGGAAAAATAAATTTTCTGTGCTGGTTCATACCAAATTTGGTTGAAACCATTAAACAAATTACAGCCATGTTGAAAAAAGATCAGGAAGTTAAGTGGACTGCAGAAGCTAAGAATTCATTTGAAAAGATTAAGATAGCTCTTACAGAAGCACCAGTCCTAGTAAGTCCTGATTTTTCAAAGGAATTTTTGACTTTTTCTTTTGCATCAAAGGATGCTTTAGCTGTTGTTTTATTATAGAAGAATAATGATGGACTTGAACAGCCAATTGGATTTTTTAGCAAGACCCTCAGAGACTCAGAGTTGAAGTACAGTACTTTGGAGAAGCAAGCTTATTCATTGGTAAAAGCATTAAAGTTTTTAGAATTTATGTTCTACATTCTAAATTCATTGCTTATGTTCCTAATGCTGCCATTAAGGATGTATTAACTCAACCTGATAGTGAAGGAAAAAGGGGGAAATGGATTACAAAGATAATGGAATATGACGTGGACATTAAGCCTACAAAGCTAGTGAAGGGACAGGGTTTGGCTAAATTGTTAGCTGATTCAAATTGTTAAGCTTTAGGTCTTCATCTCATGGTAGAACAACTTGTACAAGAAGAATTACAAGCAGAGCAAGAGAAGGAAAAAATTATGGAATAGTATGCAGAATCCACATGATATGTAGACATTGTACACTTTCTTTTGTATTTACAGTGTCCAGAACATCTAGATAAGAAGGTTGCTAGGTCATTGAAGTTGAGAACTACTAAATATTGTTTGATAGAACAGCAGCTGTTTTGGAAAGATCTAGGGGGAATTCTGCTTAGATGTTTGGACAAGCCAAAAATTGAAGAGGTAATCTCTGAATCACATGAAGGTGCTTGTGGGGGACATAAGTATTGGAAGGAAACAACTTATAAAATCTTGAGAGCTGGATACTATTGGCCTTCTTTATTTTCTGATGTATACTAGTAGGTAAGAGCTTGTATCCCATGTCAAAAGTTTGTTTGCAATCAAAATTTAGTGTCTTTACCATTGAAGTCTATTGCAATGAATGCTCCATTTCAGAAATGGGGTTTGGACTTCATAGGGGAGATAAATCCTTCTTCTTCAGGGCATCATAAATGGATTTTGATAGCTACAGTTTTCTTCACTAAATGGGTAGAAGATATCCCCACAAGAAATGCAATAGACAAGGTAATCATTGATTTTATTCAAGAAAATATTCTTAGTAGATTTGGATGTCCCAAGAAGTTATTGACTGGTAATACTCAAGATTTTAAGTCCAAAGCTATGGTGACATTTTGTGAGAATAATGGGATTGTTTTGAAACACTCAACACCTTATTACCCTCAGGGAAATGGGTTAGCTGATTCAACCAATAAGAGCATTATTTAGAGTATCGAGAATTTGTTGAAGCATAATAAAAGGTCATTGGACTCAATGTTAAAATATGCACTATGGGAGGACAAGATAACAATTAAAAAGGCAATTGGAACTTCTCCTTTTCAACTGGTATACGGAACTAATGTAGTGTTTCCTATTCAACTTGGTATTCCAATGACAAAATTTCTTCAAGATATTCAAGAAGAACCCAGTGACATTAAAAGAAGAATTTATGCACTGATAGAATTACAGCAGGAGCGTGAATTAGTAGAATAAAAGGCTAAGCTGTACATAACAAAGATCAAAGAAAGGTTTGATAGAAAGATCAAAGAGAACACCTTTTTTAATGGAGATATGGTTTTGATATGGGATGCTAGAAAAGAACAGAAAGGAAAGCATGGCAAGTTTGATAATCTATGGTTTGGTCCTTTCATAGTATCAAAGATTCTGGAGAATAATACTTTTGTGTTACAGACCTTGGATGGTAAGGAATTGTCTAATCCAGTTAATGGAAGTTTCCTCAAACATTTTTACAAATTTTAAGGAAAGAGATTGGATATTCATTGTATATAGTAGTGTGAAGATTAGAATAAAGACTCCATGGCACAATGGAAATTTTGCAAAGTAGTAAGCAGTTCCAGTTACAGCATAGAAGGCACTGATCTACAGGTTCTTGAAGCCTCACAGGGAGGACTACATCCCGCAGCAGGAGCCAGATGTTATAGCCTATTTTTGTTTCTCATTTTAAAGCATTTTCATGTTTTTAAACTATAGTCTTTCTTTCATTTTTAAGTTTTGACTTTAGTTTCTTTTAAATTTTTCTTTGATTTTATGCTTATACTTATAGTTGATTTAATAGGTTTTATTCCAATTTTGGTTTTACTTAGTGGAGTTTATGGTTTCTAGGGGCTTGTAGAATGTATATATGACTTAAAGGTTCTAAAAAATATCATAAGGTTTTATTTAAAACCATTTAACTAAATTTTAACCCTTTGCTCTGAGTTTTGATTTAAAAATTATTAAAACAGATATTCTTGTAGCGGAAGCTCAGAAAAGGTAAACACGGGCGCTACAAGAAAATCATGCTATCTGAAAAATCATGATTTTGGCTCGAAATTTTCAAAATTCATGCATAGGAGAAGTCTTTCACACCTGTCGATGAGTTTCATACATGTTTCAACCACGATAATCATTGTGACAAGTGTTGTGAGATCAGGCAAGGAATCATTTGGGTGAGTTGCGGTTGTTTGGAGGTTATGAGATACAGAGTAGTGGAACGATAATGATTATGCACGATGAGGAAAATTCCCCATTTCCTACACATTTCCTGAGTGCATGAAGACCATAGAAGTCGTGGGAAGACTTGGAAGTTTGTGATTGAATATTGAAGTAGGTCGGCAATTTAGGGTTTTGTAGGGTAACTGTTTATCACTATTGTGGCAGCCAGAGATAGACTTAAGAATGAAATTGGACACCTAGGAAGACAGGAAAGCAGAGTTCTAGCAACCGAATCCATTATTCAGATAGGTATGAATTGAATTATTTTCATGTTCCATGAGTTCGTGTTCACATTGACAGAGGATTAGTTATTGAGATTAACTAAGAATGCTAGTTCATAAGCTCATTTTTTTCTCAAGGTCAAATCTACTCTGTCAGTAGAGTCAAAATACTTATCAATTTGAGAAGTAAAATTCAGATCAAGGGTTTAATTTTCTCAACATATGATTGACTGTTAAATTTTCAAATATTTGAATAGTGTTAAGTTCTTTACTCAATGAAGCACTTTTAAGACCAATTATCCAGAATAAAGAGGAGTGGGAAAAAAAAACAGATTTAAACCCTCAAATATGTCTTGGGATCAAGCTTTCCCTCAATGTGCAAGGTTATTTTCAGAAGCAGGATGGCTAAACTATTTTGAGAAGATAGATGGGCATCACACAGAAGTTTCATATAAGTTTTCTCAGGGATTGGATAATGACATAGTTACCTTTGACACCCTAAATATTGAGCTGACTAGAGAGATAATAACAGAGGCTACAGGGATTCTTGATGAAGGTGAATATTGGTTCAAGAAGGTACCTTTTACCTTTGATTCACAGAATTACTTGCTTCCAAATGTTGTTGCAGACTAAGGTAAAGGAGTGCATATTCAAAATTTCAAACCAGAGTGGAGAGAACCAATTAAAATTATGCAAAGCTATGTAACTTGTGAAGGAAGATATGTATTTGTATTTAAATATCATTTCGGGTTTTTGCAGCATCTAAATCATGAAGCGAAGATTAACCTTCCTTCCTTTTTCCTAAAGAGTCTACAAAAGATGTCCAGCAGAGTAAAATACCATCAAGGTCATACTCAACAATCCATATTTCATCATGGTCTGATAAACTTAATAATAAGTATAGTGCTCCAAAATAAGGAAAAGACCTGGGACTATTTTCTATTCTGGTCTAGGTTTCAATCTAAGAAAGAAGACCAATCAAATAAAAGGAATCTGAACAAAGGACAGAATTTAGTCAAGAAGTTGAAGAAAAAGGCCATAGTCGAGATAGAAGAAGATAATGTGCAAGGAAAGTCTGTGACACAAAAGGATGAAAATGCTGAAAATGAACAGCAGAACAAAGTTGATGAAGATGAAATATCAAAGGATCAAATGCAGAATTTAGATCGTGTAGAAGATAGCTTTCATGAAAAAGTAGATCAGGGAGTAGATGAAAGTTTGTTAGAACAGGAACAAGTCCCTACAGGAGTACACTCAGACGATAAGAAAATTCCATTGATTGATGAAGATAGGGCTAACACTGAACAAGATTTATAGGAACAATCTGAAGAAAAGTTGATGTCACAAGGAATCAAAAGAAAGGTGGTTCAGCTAGCATCCATAAAACACCAAGGACAAACTTTGAGCATGCTAGGAGAGATTGGGGTAGTTTGGAGACCTAAGACTAAACCCAAGAATAAATTGAGATTGAACATGAAAAAATTGTTAAACCCTAAGTTAGCTCAGAAGAAAATCAAATTGATAGAAGATTCTTCATCCCAAGAAGAGTTAGAATCTTCATCCCAAGAAGAGTTAGAAGAGAATGAAGGTTTAGATGTAAAAGATATGAAAGGAAAGAAATAGGTTTTTTCAAAGGATAAGTCATCATTAACTGAAACTAAAATCTCAAAGATAATAAAAGAGGTTCGAAGGAAAGTAGTTTTAGACTATCATCAGGATGATTCAATGAAGCAGCACTCAGTCATGACAAGTTTTTGTGCAAAGGAATAAAATATTACAGAACCATCAGCTCAATGTAGTTTTGAAGTTAATGAGTCTCCAAGGGATCCTGTAGATATGACAGAGCAGCAAGAGGAGGATGAGGAGATATTTAAGAAATTGAAGATTCCTTGGATGCCAAAAGGAATGCATTCATCCTCAGAAGGAAAATGTATTGATTCAGAGAATGAAAATTTATACAGAAGCGTCAAACAATATAAGTATTAGATAGAATACCTGCATGAAACAAATGAGGTGTTGGTAGCTTCTAATAGAAGAATAAGAGAAGATTTGGAGGTAAATAGCCATTATCAAGAGTTAATTGCAGTCTCTAAGGAAGCTTTGAAAAGGAAAAGACAGACACAAAGTCTGTGTGCATAATTAAAGCAAACTGTTCAAGACATAACATAGCAAAATTAGGAGCTTTCAAAAAGAGTCAAAGACCTAGAAGCTGACCATCAGAAAGAAAGAAGAAAGACTCAAGCATTGGAAGGGATAGCTCTTTTGGTAGAGGCTGCTAAAGATTTGTAAAATTATTTAAATGATAGTGGTTATTAGTTAATTTTTGTAAAGAAGTTAGTTTAATATGTATGACTCTATTTTGTTAAATTAATTCAGTAGTATGACCTAAAAAGCAGTTTTTCAGTTATGTAACTCTTTATGGGTAACTAAGATAAAAGTAAGACTGAAGAAAGACAGGGGGTTCGAATATTTGTACAAGGGGAGGCTTTTAGCTACTATTCAGAGCTAAGTTTCAGAAACTCTTATGTATTTTGAATTACTGATTATGGTATATATGCAAACTATAAGCCCTGTTTATCTTATCTGATTGGTTTAATCACTCAGTTTATAAATTCATTTATTGTTTAATGTTATTTCTCATGAAATGCTTCTGAGTTGTGGATGAAATTCAGTAATGTGCTTATGTTGTTTTGGTTTATTCTTCATATATGATACATCTTATTATTTCATTGTTGCATGATTTAGTGTTTGTCTTAGCCTTATGAGTTTTTACCCTCTTGTTTACAAACTGCACAACCAAAACCCTAAAAAAAATAGTTTTACTTAATTTTAGTTTTTGAGATTATGTTGGCTTGTTCTTTAGTAGTATGAGAACAATTTCTAGCACTAACATGAAGGATGTCTTCAATTGGTCAGATCTTGTCACCAGAACCTAGTTGTGCCCTGAGAAGCCATCAAGAAGTGAAAACATCTCTGCACCTGATACTGTTTGTAAGATTTGCTCCATGGATGGAACTAGGTAGTTATCTTTTTCGGATGCCCTATTGAGGTTCCTGAAATACACACATAATCATATTTCTCTATTTTTCTTACAAACAGTAACTAAATTAGAAATCCATTCTGTATTTTTGACAGGGAAAACAATTCTACCTTTTTAGAAGCTTCTCAAATTCCTTCTTTATGGATGGTTCTAAACTTGGGTGCTTTTTCATCAATTTATGTTGATAAGGCTTAATATCAGGATTTAGCGATATGTTGTGATGTATGATGGATGGATTGAAAGTCTTGAGGTCATCATAGGTCCACGCAAAAACATGTTTGTATTCTCTACATAGTTTGACTAAAGCCCTTTCCTCTTCGAGAGAGAAAACAAGGACTATATTGATGAACTGAGGATTATGTGTAGTCTTATGATTTAGAGTAGAACTCTAGGTTTTGCAATTGGGATTGCCTTTAAATTTATCTTACAAATCATAAATTATCTCTAGATTCAGGACTAACTTGGGAATCAAATTAGAAGGAAAGGTATTATCGGATAAATATTTTTCATGATTGATGGAAAAATCTTTGAAAGTATCTTGTGTTGTGAGGAAGTCCAAAATTTTAACATCATCATGAAATATCTTCCAACTAGTAACATTATCAGGTATTGAAGGCCTATACATGAGTTCTATTGAAAAAGTATCAGGGGAAAGACTTTCAAGTGGGATGAGTCTAGATGCGGTGTTGGCCAATAGGTCTGGATCAAAATTTTGAGATATGGGGATAGACTTGATATTATAACATTGAATGATTTAAACTCCCAATTCAATAGATTTCTTCATCCCTTGCACCAAGGCTTCATACTCTGCAATGATATTGGTGCACTCAAACTCTAATCTACAGGAAATCATCCATTTGGAACATTTAGGGTTGATAAGCACATAATCTGCACCGGCACCATCTTTGGACCTATATCCATAAAAAAAGAGCATCGATGATGATAAATCATGTATTAACATTATACACATTATGTACAATTTCACCAACAAATGGAATACTTTACAATTATCAATTTTCGATAATTTTTCAACATTCTGATTTGGAGAAGTGTTAGCGAGAAGATCACCAAAGTAAGAATCAAAGGTATAATGTTCAATGATTGAATTTACAAAAACTATTGGTTTGAATGGATCATTGAGATCCATGGCTTTCTGTTTTATAAGAGGCCCTCTGTTAATCTTAATTTGATTAGGCCTCCCATTGTATGGAAGCCATAAGTGGGACCAAATTGTGGCAAAATATCCCTTTAATTTTCCAGACCAGTCTCTCCTTAACCACATCCCATAAGTTTCTGGTACGTTAGCCACAACAATGTCTATTGTCCAATGTATTTTGGGATCAACAGATAATGTTAAAAGAACATTTTTAACTCACCTAATACTTTCACTCTGGATCTATCTAGCTGCACTATCTGTGTAGGACAATACTCCCACATGGCCTTTAACTTTCTGCACACTGAGACATGCACAACATTCCAAGATTCCCTTGAGTTGATCATACAATTATGGACATTTCTATTGAAAATATCAAAAGTCATCAAGAAGGGTGGAACTCTCTTGGTAGCAGACTTTTGGGACTCAAGCTTTGTTCAAATATCTAATTTATGGTTTTGAGCTTATCTTGACCTATTCAATACCATATTTTTAGTAAAACTTTCTATGATAGATGATATCTTGAGAAGTTCAAATAGGGAGATATTAGCTTTAGCCTTCTTCAGATCATGTATAAGCTTGTATTCAACCTCAATGATTACCTTTTATTTTATCAGGATTGTTTTACCTATTGTCTAAGTGGATGTTGTTGGTGGAGTGTCTTGTTGTGGTAAACCTTTTCTCCTTGTATTGTGAGAATGTTGTAGATCAGAAACAGCTTGTGTATCTTCCTCTTGTTCTTCTTCGGTCATCGGTAACTCTAAAAAACAATTAATAGTATTAACATATGGATCATGTTCATCAGAGGGAGGCATAGTCTCTGCAACTTCCTATCTAATATCATTTTCTACATTTTGGGAGTGGAGGTTAAGGATTTCAAAATAGAATAAATCTCATCAAAAGTGAGTGTTTCCCCAAGATTTAGGGGTGGTTGGTTTAAAGGAGGATGGTAATGTCTCCTAGGAGGTGGCCTTGCCTGACCTCTAGTGTTTCCCTGGTTATCACCACTAGCCCTTTTGAGATCACCATATCATTGCAAATCCTTTGCAACAAGTTCTTCATGTTATCCATTTCATAAGGGTATTTGTCCAAAGTTGTGGGTTTGGGAACATGATCTTTCCTTCTCCTAGAAGTAGAAGGTCATTCTAGTTCTTGGTATGGATTGACCTTAAGACCATACATGTCTTTTTTTACAAGACAATCCTCAACAAAAGAAAGTTGTAGAGTTTTCTTGTGAGCATATTTGACCCACATAGTAATAGTTGTAGAAAAACCCTTAATATAGTATGCTATTAACAATTCCTTAGCAGGGAGGAATGTAGCAGGAATCCTTTTTTTTAAGTAGGAAAACCTCTTATTGTAGTTTTTCACTCCTTCTTTAGGCTTTATTATAAAAGATGGAAACTCTATGACCAAGTCCTCTGGGGTGCTATTATCTCCAAAATTTTGGAGGAATAACGTCTCAAATTTTTTCCAAGAGTTGATAGAAGTAGAATCTAATGCAAAATACCAAGTTGATGATTTCCCCTCGAAGGAGTAAGGAAATAACCTACATACAACATCCTCATGAATTACGTTTCTCAGTCTTATAGCCTACATATAACTCTTAATATGGTCTTATGCATGGATTCTCTCCTTTGGATTGAATCTAGGAAGCCATTTCTTAGGGTTCTTTGGCAG
This sequence comes from Pseudotsuga menziesii, assembly GCA_001517045.1. Classification (NCBI taxonomy): domain Eukaryota; kingdom Viridiplantae; phylum Streptophyta; class Pinopsida; order Pinales; family Pinaceae; genus Pseudotsuga; species Pseudotsuga menziesii. The sequence continues at coordinate 77,549 of LPNX010479594.1, forward strand.
TTTGTTTAATTTCCTTGGGATAAAGACTGCATCCAAATCCAACCAAGTTCTGTTAATATCACTAACCATAGGTCCTTCTGGAGCTTCATGTTCTTCTTGTGGATTTTCTAGTGGATTTTCTGAATATTCTGAGGAAGACTCGATGTCTGAGGATTCTTCTGAGGAAGAAGATTATGAGGGAGGTTTTGTAGGTGGTGAAACATCAAAAAGTTGAGGTTAATCTTTTGGGGGCTGATCTTTCTGATCAAATGGATGGTATTTCTAAACCTTGGGAGCTACTAGTTGTTCAGTAGTATTTTGAACAACTGCACTCACATAAGAACTACGAGGAGAATGACCTGAGGGTAAGGAGACTACGAGGCTTCAATTAAGTTCAGCTCAATGTTCAAACTTTGCAGTTAGGTCTTTGGTAGTTTTTCTTAGCTTTTCGAGTGTTAGGGTTCCCCTTGTTGGTGAGAAAAAGAGAATTTATGGTGTATTACTAGAAGTTGTTTGTGAAGAACAAGTGAGAGGTATTGTTATCATTTCTTCTACAATTCATGATGTAGATGTAGAAGCTCAAACATGGGTTCTAGTGATGATGGGTGATCTAGGGGATGTAGGAGGTTTTGTAGGGTTTGGGCTTCAAATATTTCAAAATGACCCTCCTTCTAGCACCATTTGTTGATGGGACCAGTATGTAGGTTGCTGGAAAAATATACAAGGAAGTCAACAGGAGGAAATAGTCCAACCAAAGGCTTTGAATTGTTCCCACACCGAGAATACTCTATCCTCGATTTGTTTGGAATGACTAGATCCTATGGATACGAGGACTCCACTCGCACAAAGGTTTCCAGATCTAGAAGATATGTTGTGAGAATAAATGGGAAAATATTGAAAATAATTGTTTCCTAACTAACTATTTAAGTACACTTAAACATGATGAGTGACAATTTCAAGATAGGGTTATCGCAGGATATAACAGATGAAAGAGACCAAACACTTAACGTGCAAACATGCAGATCAAGATCGCTTCTTTCAACTATCTTTAGACTAACTTAACAAATAAAATTTCCAAGAAGTATGTCCAAAGCATTAGAAAAATGCAACAAACCCAAGAGACAATATTAATTAACAAATCAATATTTAGAGATCAATAACCAATCATCAGCAGTATGAAATATAATGTACATCAAATAAAGACATTCACTTGATACACATTCCATATGTCAGTTCAACAAAGAAAAATCAATACTTGAACCATGACATTTATAAAAAACCAATAATCAATAAGCAAATAGATCAGAAGATGAACTAAAATTCATTAAAGACATTCAATGAATAACCATGAAACATAATATGAAATGACCGTAATTTTATTAATCTGCAAAAAATTACAAAGTGATAAAAATACAAACTTTCCTGTTGTGATATTGGTAGTCCTTTCTCCTGTGTACTTCTTAATCTTAGTCTCTAAGAGTCCCCCTCGTCTACTTGGGAAATTCCTCCCTTAAATAATATTACAAATTTCTACAAGAAAATAAAATTCCCAAGAAGTGGGATTGCAAAATCAAACAGTTTCAAGGCTTTCCAAGGGCATCACACCACTTGGCATGTATGTTCATGAGCTTGTCAATATCCTAAAAATGGGCATGTCTCAAGTGGATTTCTATTCTAAAAATTTGGGAGGAAATATCCCTCTTTTTTACCTTCATCCACTCTTTCAGCTACACCTATATCTGATCCATCGAAGCATGAGGGGTCTAGATCCATCTCTCAATTTCCTGCATCGTGAGCTTATTTATCTATTGGATTTGTTCCTTGGCCGCATCAAAATGTTGTTCAACCTGTTCGAGCTAGAGCTTGGGTGAAGGCGCCTGAACAATATGATCTAAAGAAGGAAAGTCCAAGTATCCCAACAAAACTTTAGCAGTTGTCCACCTACGTTCACAAGCCATATGTTCTTCCTTGATTGTGGCCTCCACCGAGTCACAGATGTTTTCCCATGCATCGATTATGACTTCAATCAATGTGGCCTGAAGTTTGTCTAAAATTGGAAATCATGTGGTCTTTATTTAATATGTTTATGCCAATCGATCACTTGTTCAAAGGCCATATATTCTACTCTTCTTTTATCATGGTGGGTTTCCAAGGTTTTAGAATGCTCCCTAAATGAATTATATAACCTCTGCATTTCATCAAAACAGGTGTAAAGATAAACCATGGCTTGGCGGAATTTTCGATGCACCTTGCAGAGTACCTGCTTGAACTCTTCTGGTGTTATACTTAAAAAAAAAAGAGGTTGTTGAAGATAGCTGAGCATATTTTAGTTGTTGCTCATAGAGGATAATATTTTCAGCTTGTTTATGATTGAGAAAATCCACATTCCCAAGCTGATGTTTAAGATGTTCAGTCTTCTTTTACCATTTCTTGATTTTATTTTCATGCTCTTGTTTCATATGCTTAACCTCTTGCTTGTGTCTTCCCTTAGCTGCGACTAAGTCCAATTTAGATTTTTGCAGTTCTTGCTCCTTGTGTGGCAAGAGACAAACTCAGTGGGGAAACTAAATCATATTTTTCACCTACAAAATCTCCCATCACAGTTGTTGTATCCAATGCCCCTTGCTTGATATCATGGGTGTATGATTTCCAAATAACCTGGTTGAGGGAAGGCATCTGTTTAATTGAGCCTTCTTTTTTTCTCTTAGCTCCCCTCTTGACCATAGCTTTGTCCTTTTTAATCCAGTAGTATTTTCCTAGAAACACCGTAGCATATTCTCCCAAAACTACCATTCCTTCAGAGGATGAAATGGTTTGATGTTGGGTGGAAACTAGGGGATCAATTGGGGTCTAGGAAACAGGGATTTCTATATTGAGGGGAGGGATGTTCATAGGAGAAGTAAAAGAAGGAAATGCAAGGGATGAGGAAGAATTAGTTGTAGGTGCATCAACCTTGGAGGAAAGAGTTATAGAGATGGAAGGAATGTTTAGCCAAGGAAGTTGAGAAAGTGGGGATGTTCGGATAGGGTGAGGTGGTGAAAGGGGAGGAGAAGAAGTATGAATAGGTGAGTCAAATAGTGCTGTGGGAATGCTAGTGGTAGCTTCCCCAACTGGTGAAAGTTTTATTTCATAAAAATACTACAGGGAAAATGATGAACTTAACATGTTGTCAAATTCCTAGAGATCGAGGATGGACAATATCATGGAGGTCAAAAAACTAACTGGGAAGGTAGAAGGACATTTCTCTTCCTCGAGATCACTGTGTACATCATGAATTTAAATATCTATTGGAGTTAAAGGATTTACCTATTGTAAATTAGGGATATGTTCAAGTGCATGTTCTTGTTGCGAAGCCTGCAACATGGGCACCAACTTCCCTTCCCTAGGAACCTATTTTAATTGGATCTATTCATAACTCAATTGAGTCTTTTGTTTATTTGTCTATTATTCAGCCATCTCTGTGTGTGTTTGCAATTGAGAATTGATCCTCTTAATATTCTTCATGATTTGTTCCTCTTTATGCAGGGTATATTCTATTGAGGCAACCTACAGTATGGAAGGACCTTCAAGGACACCCTTACCTTTGTCTTTGGACTGAGTAGCAAGAGCAGTAGCAAAGCTTGTTGCATGCTCTTTTGCTTCCTTCTCTGTAATCTTATTCTGAAGGTCTTTCTCTACCTTCAGTTTAGATTCCTTGAAATGAAGATTCCTAACCTTGGTGTCCTTTTGGTACTTGTAAATATGAGACTTGATGTTTGGATCTGTTATCTTATCCATTGCCTCTTTAAAATTCATAGTTGTGTTGGAAAGGGGTTTTGGATACATTAGTTGTGAAACATTATGGATTTTATGCATGCTTAAAGACACAGCGCAAGTAGATCATTAGCGCGCAAAGAGGAGATTAGAATATATTTTATATTTTGTGTCACTTTTTGTTGTTTTGGACCATATTTTGTGGATATTGATCATCATTTTTTAAAATCAGTTAGGATTTAGTTAGGAAGTTGTCCAAGTGGAAATTGAATGTAAAGGAGCAAGCCTATAAGTAGTTGTTGAATTACAAGTGAAAGAGAGCTTGGCAAGTAGAGCACTAGAGACCTGGAGAAATCTTTGTTTGTTTGAAGATATGTTGATCTATGGAATGTTTTGCTGAATTTTCATGCATAAGTAATATGAAACTCACATTTTCCTCTCCTATTCTAAGAAAAATTGGTTCTGTCAGCCCTCCCTCAACCATCTCAAGTGAGACCTAATCCGCTCTGCAAGTGTTTTTCGACAGGGTAAAACCTGTCTGGTTCAATGCTTAGGGAGATCAAGGTTGTTTGGATGTTGACAGAGTTGGAACCCATGTCGACTAGGTTTTGTTGGTTGGGTTTGTGTCAACAACTGGTTCTATTTTCAAGACCTTGTTGTGACTGACGGAAGGACATGTGGCATCTGACAATGCCAAAAAGTTAAGATTTGTTCGACTAGAAGCTGCGAGAATTCACTGAGAGAGGAAATCAGAACCCTGGATTGACAATGGATAAGTGGTTAGTAAGATACATACACCACGGTCCATACGAGTATTTTTTCTTCAAATTCTCGATCATCATGTACGAGTGGTTAGCGTGATTAACCTACTACAAGACAAATTTCAATGGGAAAGATCCAACATTTTGGACCCCTGGATTGTTCCAGGAGCTGCAACAAAGCATCACGGGATGTTGAAGTTTGGTTGGATAGAGTCTTAGAATATTATATCACCGAGTTTGTAGTTGATACTACTAAGTCCTGCAGCGAAGCATGAAGGGAATTTTTCAATGGACCAAGAGGTAGGTTCTTATTATCATTGCAATTATCAATTAAGATGCTTGTTTGTGGAAAAGGAATACTAAAGATGCACCTCGAGTAGTAGAACTCTAGTGTGCGGGGGATGTGGATACTATGAAGAAAGGGGAGAGATGAATGGAATGATACGGGTTAGATGGGAGCAAGTTACGATGAGACTAAGATTTGAGGAAGAAATTTGTCTTACAAAAGGAGGAGAAAGGTTCCGACACAAGAAGAGGCAGAGGACAGGAGAAGGTCTTAGTGCGATTGAAACGCAAGACCATGAAGGAAGACCACATGGGATGAAGCGACCCCATAGTGACGACGAGGACAACCATACCCATACTATGCCTAGGGTAGAGGTAAGATCAACCCCCAACAACAATGTACCCATGCCTCCACACACTACATCGCAATCAGGAATAAACTCAAGTACAACACAGATTTGTCCGACGTGCCAGCAACACTCTAATAGTAGCAGTCGATCAACATATGTAGGAAGAAGACCAATAATGGTGAGCAACGAGGTGAAGTTACCTTTGTTCCATGGGAATGGGACTAAGTATATAGAACAATATTGGTTCCTGTGTGAAGCAATATGGATTCTAAGACAAGCTACAAATGATGGTGTTAAGAAGGGCCATATGGCGACAACCCTGCTAGGTCGCGCACTAGATTGGTACATGAAATTTGTACAAGTTCCTATGGGGACTCCAACGAAGACACTGGCAGAAGTCAAGAAAGAAATTATTGGCAAATTTAGAAAAATGAATTATGAAGCACAGTACATTATAGAACTAAAGGAAATTAAGTAGTATACCAATGAGACTGTTTGGGACTTTGATCAGAGATTCAAGACATTCATGGAAAGAGTTAGTTTTGAGATGAGTGACATTCAGCATAAGGAATGTTTGATTGCATCATTGTCAACCCATATCAAACTACTGCTTATGCAGCAAAATATTGTGACACGGAGAAAGGCTCTAGATATTTCCATGATGCTAGAAGCTTCACCTGTAGGAGAAATTGTAGATGGTATGAACCAAATTCAGATGTAGTTGGAAAACTTGACACTTCAGTTCCAAGACATTAAGAAGGGAAAGGAACAATGTGAGGATCTCTGGTGCACTCAATGTCGCACAGATGGACATACCAAGGATACTTTCCCATATTTCTAAAACTATTTGTTGTCAGGGGAATCGAACCGTTTAAGTTGTGGCAATTTACCGTGGTGGTGGATTTGTCAAGAATATGGGAATCGACATGAGGAATGAAGATAAATATTTCTGTGCATACGAATTACTCTAGGATAGAACATACAACTCGTATTATGTGAATGGAAAGGATCATCAAATTATATAGCCATCGTAGCCGTAGGTGGTGAAACCACCACCTCAACTTCCATAGTATGTACCACCACTGCAGATGAAATTTATACTGCAACAGCAGTTTGTGCCATAGCTGTAGCAGAATCAGAAGCAGATGGCATCGCAGTAGCCATAGTATGTTCTGTTAGCGCAGTATGTGTAGTAGCAGTCAGATCCCCCATAGCAGCAATTTGCCCAGCTGTAGTACCAACAACAAGGAGGATTCTGTGGAGGATTTCGAGGATGAGGAGGAGGCTTTGGTCAAGGAGGCAAATGAGGTCAGGGACCTGTCCAATTCTACAATTGTGGTGTACTTGGGAATTATCAGAGAGATTTCCCACAATTGTAGTGCACATGCACATATTGTAGCATGATTGATCACACTGTTGAGAACTGTCCACAGTTGATCGTGAGATGGTAGACCAGAAATGCTCCACAGTTACAAAACCAAAATCAATATCAAATTCTAGTTCATAACCAAATTCGAATTCATAACTAGAATACATCTCAAAATGGGAATCAAACTGTGAATCCACCATTGAACCAAAATTAAGGACCGATGATTGCGACGATCTTAGCGGAGCCTAGAATGCAGGATGTTGACGTCGCTGTTGTCACTCATGGACGTGCGAAAACTGGAGAAGATAGTCTAATTCCAAAAATCCAGTTAGCTGGAAAGAATAAATTCCAATTTAATGTCAACGCAGAGAAAGACACATTATTTGAAGCACAGGATGGGATGCACAGAAACTCCGGTAAGTTACTTGTTTATGAAATTCCTACTTCCTTTTATTCCACTTTGGAGGCAAGACCATCACGACATAATGGTACCTTGCAACATGTTTTTGAGATTTGCTTGTCCCCAGAGAGAGATCATGGTGCTCTTGCCAAGATTGAGAATCTATTACATCGACCAGCTAAGGGATGAAAGGATTCCACATTGAATTTTTTGCATAAGAAAAAGACGGGGAAGGAAATGCGCATGAGAATTCAAATCAAGGACTATGAGGTAGATTCAGTCATCCTAGATGTTGGCTAAGATGTTAATATTCTGATAAGACAAACATGGAAAAATATGGGGATCCTTATGGTAAGTTGGTCCCCTATATAGCTGCGACTAACTAACCATGCCAAAGTAATGTCGATTGGGAGAGTTTCGCACCTTGCTGTGGAATTTGAAGGTATGGAGACCTATGTCGATTTCAATGTCATTGATGTTGTTCATGGTGGAGGCTCTTGTCCCGCATTATTGAGGATCATATGGGCCAATGACAGTATGGCAGTGATCAATTTTAAGAAGTGCATGATGACATTTGAGAATCAATACATCAAAGTCATCGCTCCAATAGATCCAAATGAAGGGAAAAGATATATTGAGCTCATGAAAGATGAAGTTGTCAGAGGATGGGATCATGCCTATAATATTGCAGAAAATTATGTTCACCCAACTGCTGATGGCGAACTTCATTGGCGCAGTGCTAGCTCTGCGTCCTCTGACTCTGACGATGCTCTACAAAACTGGCAAAACCGCTTGCATGAAGTGTCTCTATGAAAGTGTGGCTTTATTATGCAGTAACTATGTTGTGTCACGACCGAGACCATTGAATTGCCAATTTATGAAGGACTTCCTGAACTATCTGAGTTTCTTGTTGAATTCAAAGATAAGGTTTCAGAACCACAGTGGTTTCTAGTGTTGGAGGAAGCGTTAAAGGCTACCCCATCATGCTGGTGGGTGACCCATAAGAATTTGATCACTAGATGGTCATAGTGTCATAAATTGATGACGGTTCTCTTTGGAGAAGTATAAGTGTACCATGTTGGGAGTTACGATGGAAGGAATAGTCTTGGTGATCATTTGATTGACTGACAAGCCCTATGGGCATCGCGACCAAAGGATGAGTGGGCTCATGCCTTTGTCCACACATTGGATGAAATGTTAGGATATTGGTATGTATCAACTGATTACACAGAGATATCACCACTTGGGAGGAGCTGACAATTTTCTTTAATCACACCTTCAGTTTCGCGGATGCCAATCTGGATGTTCATAATGCGCTACAACTTATCCACGATGTTGTTCTAAAGGTTGTGTTGATCATATATCCAGAGGATCCGCATGCGCATTATCACATACAATCGATGATGGAATGTTATAATGTGTCAGGCAATCCAGATGATGATTATCTATGGAATATCAACATTCTGGATACGAAAGGAATTTGGGATGTCACAGCATTGGATGTGCCAACAGATCCCATGAATTAGCCACTAAATGTAAGGAAGGTCAACATTGGGCCAAAAGATAACCCAAATTTTGCAAGTGTTTGAGACTACGGGGAAGAAAAAACGATGGAAAATATTACATACTTATTGCATGAATTCCAAGATCTATTTCCTACAAAGTTTTCTGAGATGAAGGGGATAGTGGGAGATTTAGGAGAAATGAAGATCCCATTGAAAGCAGATGAAAAACCAGTAAGGAAGCACCCATATCGTCTAAATCCATGATAGAAGGAAAGGGTAAAAGATGAGCTTGATCGAATGTTGGATGCTGGAATAATTGAGCCAATTGAAGAATCAAAATGGATAAGTCCGATGGGCATAGAAGACAAGAAAATGGGTGAGGTTCAAATCTACGTCAACCTGAGAAAAGTGAATGATGTGTGTATGCATGATCCATTTCTGACACCATTCGCTGATGAATTTCTAGGAGTAGGAAGTTAAGAGATGTATTCATTCACAGACATATTTTATGGATATCACCCGATAAGGATCGCAAAAGAGGATTGACACAAAACCACATTTGTTACTGAATAGGGTTGTTTTCATTACACTGTGATGTGATGCCTTTTGGATTGAAGAATGCGCCTGTGATGTTTTCTCGAGTTGTTGTTGTTGCATTCAAATATTTCATTAAGAAGTTTTTACAAGTTTATATGGATGACTGGATAGTTTATGGGTTTATCAAATACCATTTAGAAAACCTACAGCTAATGATGGAGAGATGTCAACAGTATCAGATCGCACTGAATTCTAAGAGTGCAATTTATGTGCACCTTTCACGATATTGTTGAGTCACATCATTTGAAAACAAGGACTATTGGTTGACCCTACAAAGATTGCATTGATATTGATCTTTCCACCTCCTACAAATATGAATATGCTTCGAGCAATGTTGGGGCACATAGGGTATTATCGCAAGTTCATACATGGATACATTGCGATCACAGTACCAATGGAAAAGTTGTTGAAGAAAGATGTTGCGTTCTTCTGGAGTCGAGAGTGTAAAGGGAGTTTCAACACACTGAAAACCAATATGGATTCTGCATCGATACTATTTTTTTTGTATTGAGACAATGAATTCCGTGTTAACATGGATGCATCATCTGTTGCACTAGGATTGGTGCTTGCACGACCAGGAGAAGGAGATCTAAATAACCTGATTGTTTTCACTAGTCAAAAGTTTTCATCTGTGGAGAACTATACAACCACAGAGAGAGAAGGTCTGGTAATGGTATATGTGCTACATAATTTTAGGAATTACCTATTAGGTGGTCACTTCAAGATTTTTACAAACCATTCTTCTTTGAAATACCTAGTCAATAATCTTATGTTGGGGGGCAAGATATGTTGCTGCCTACTTCTCTTTCAGGAATTTGATTTTGAGATAATTTTGAAGCAGGGTCACTTGAATGTTGTCCTTGATCATTTATCCCAAATTGAGACAGGCAAAGAGCCAAAAAATATTGAAGACGGACTGCCAGATGTGTAGCTGTTTAGAATTGACATGAAAGATGATTATTATGATCAAATAATTCAGTTTCTGACGATGGGAACTGCACCAAAGTATTTTACAACAATTCAAAAGAATCAATTGGTAGTAAAGGCCTCGTATTTCGAGTTGATCATTGTACAGCTATATAAACTCAGACCAAATGATATTTTGCAGCGATGTGTCATACCGCATCAACAAGTTCATATTTTGGCAGAGGCCCATGCAGGAGTTGCTGGTGGAAATTATGGAGGGCGGGATACTGCAAGAAAGGTGCTTTGCACAGGGATTTGGTGGCCCACTCTGCATAATGATGTGACAAACTATGCGAGGACTTGTGATGTTTTTCAATGAACTGGGAAACCATCAAGGAAAAATGAGACGCCACTAGTACCTCAGGTGACATTGCAATTGTTTGATAATGTTGGAATATATTAAACCCACTCACAACTTAGGATAAAATAATTAATCATTATTTGATTAATTATTCACCCACTAGCTTAATTAGGTGGCACCTTAAAGTCAATACATGCCATCTATATCCTAGGAATTAGTTATTTCTGATTCTGGGTTCATCTAGAATTAGTATGCAGGACCTTATAGTAGATTCTGCTTTTTTCTGCTTTTTTCTGCTTTTTCTGCTTTTTCTGCTTTTCTATGGATAAGATAAAAGCTAGTCAACTAGGAAACTGGGAGCTTTTGTTTCCAACCCATCCTCCATTAGTTTTTATCCATTTTCTAGGATTAGCATGTTATTTCCATCTCCTTGACAACTCACTCATGCTTTTTCCAACTCGTGAGGTCCTTGATATATTTAGCAAGTGCTTTATCCACCTATGGGGGTTTGCTATATTTGGGTAAGTCGTCCTTTTTGAGCTTTATGAGTTGTTTCCATACAATTCGACTTTCCTATGAGGGAAGATCTATTTATGTACTCTATTATTCATAATTATTCAATGGAAGGATACACACCAATATTCATCTCTTCATTCATGTGATTCAGTCTCTTTTCTTCTCTCTTATTTTCCTGTGTATGCTTGTGAGAATTCTTAGTAGCAAGATCTATTTCCTGTGCTTCTTCTTAGCATCATTGCACATAGCATTGATCTATTATTTCTACATGGTATCAGATATACAAGGTTGATCTATTATTTCTACAGAGTTGAGGAGTGCTTCCAGTCTCCTATCCCTCTCTGAAGAAGAGCTTCAAGATTTTCTACTAGTTTGTTTTGCAAGTTGCAAAGATCTTATTCTTGAGCACATCAATTCAGAAATATGGATTCTTCATCAGCTATAATTCTTACTTCCTTCAACTACCACGAATGGAAATAAAAAATCTCCATTCTATTGCGCAGTAGAGGATTATACAGAGTTACACTAGCTTTGGAGAATGAGCCCAATGCTGTGATTAAGAAAGCTAAGTGGCATAATAGGTTGGATGAAGCCTATGGATTGCTTTGCCTCTCTATTTCTCCTGACCTACTCTTTCATATAGATGGTTTGACCACTCCAAACCAAGTATGGACTCAACTGGAGTCTCTCTTTGGAGTTCAAGATGAGCTAAGAGCGCATCAATTGGAGATTGAGTTATTCTCACTGAGTCCAAGCAATTTTGAATCCCTTGAGGGTTTCTTCACCAAGTTCAAGTCACTTGTTCTAATGCTCAAGCAATGTGGGATTGAGAAAGAAGATGATCAATTAATCCTTTCCATTCTTTCAAAATTGGGTCCTGATTACTCAGTTTTTGTGTCGACTTTTCATGCTACTAGGCTTGTTGTTCCTAAGTGGAAAATGCCTTCTTTAAATTCTTTTCTTGATTCACTGACAAAGGAGCAAGATAAATTGATCCATATGGGTGTAATTAATTCTCCAAAAGGCAAGGATCATGCTCTCTTGGTTCAAGGAAGAAAGAAATTCAAATCAAAAGAGAAGCAAATTGTGAAGAAGCCAAAGTCAAAAAGTGAAGATGAAGATTCATATGAAGATTTAATGAAGAAAGCTAAGAAGAAAGGGAGCACATCCAAGTGTTCTTATTGCAGCAAGGGTTTTCATTCAGAGAAGAAGTGTTTCAAGAATAATATGGACATCATGTCTCAGCTTCTTGAGAAGCACAAGATCGAAGTTCCAGATGAACTAGAGGAGCCTGCTGATTCCTCAGAACAATGTCATACTGCGCAGTTCCAAGGTGATATAACTTATGCTTTGAGTGCCAGAGTTCTCTCCTTTTCTCATGTCTCTG
>LPNX010479594.1:97911-126148 GCA_001517045.1 Pseudotsuga menziesii
CGAGGCATGACCACATGACTCAAATACATAATAGAAACATCCCGGAATAAACATCAGGTTACAATATATAAAGTACATATAAGAATACATTCCGAAGTTACATATACATCAACACCTCGTATCATCTATAAGAGAATGGGGAAGTAGAGGAATTCAAGAAAATATTGGACCATGTGCTTATAAAGGTGTGTAATTCAAATCGTGATGACTAGGATCTAAAGATTCCAGTAGTCTTATGGGCATATCGCACCATGTTCAAGAGATTGACTGAACATACACCATTTAAGTTGGTGTATGGGTAAGAGGTTGTCATGCCTATGGATTACATTGTTCTGAGTCAATGCATTGCAGTAGTGATGGGTATGGACAATCAAGCAGCGCTTGAGGAGCATGTGGAGAAATTGGTACATCTCAAGGAGGATCGTTTTATTGCAGGCTTCCACTAGCACATCGAGCAAGACCAACAGAAGGCTTGTCATGATCGCCACATAAATAATAAACAGCTTCAGTAAGGAGAGTTGTTGTTTTTATATGACACCAAGCATCCAGTTCAACTATAGCAATTAGATGGAGTGATTTTTCCAAAGTTAGAAAATGGTAGCCGGATGAATCCCTATAGGATGGGCCAAGAACCGTGTAATGCTTGAGGCACTACGTCATGAAAAAATGAAAAAGGTAGGCAGGCTGATAGATGAAAGGAGGGCACACCAAGAGGAGGTGGATGTACAAGAGTAGGAGTCAATAACACAATTAGGAGGTCATGTTGCACCAGCCATAGGGCTGCGCAGGAAGTCAAATCAGTAATAAATGAAGACAGTTAAAAGAAGTTCATCGACAGTGCTTGTGGAAGTGACACATAATGATGGCGTATATGATCATTGGGCTAGCAGGATCGATGGTGGATTCAGGTATTTAATGCATGATTTGTTCATGATGATCACGTTGATTTGGTAATGATAAGTATGATTTGATTTGGCGTTATAAGAAGGAGATCGGCGCGGTTAAAAGACACCATTGTGTAGAGTTTAGTTGAGTTGTAGATTTTTATAGAAAGTTACTAAGTGAGCTCGAGTGGATTGAGGAATTTGCTAAGTACAGAGAGGGTGAGTGACTGTTGAGTACCATAAGGCATTGGTGTGGCATGTAGAGTGACCCAGTCATTGTAGAAATTTTGAGTGAACGGGATTCGCCAATCAGACTAGTAATTATCATGGAAGAAGTTTCTATTATGCCAGTTGAATCGTCATCGGTGTTGAAGAGGAAGAGAAAGGGGTAGAATACCAACTCTCTAGCACCATAGAAAAGACATACCAGGACGTCTGTAAGGGCACAAGGAGAAGAAACTACACAAACGGGGTCATTGAGATCAGGAGTTGTGGAGTTCGCATCTTAGGAATGGGTGTCTGTTAAGGACATCCTTGGATATATACCTCCTAGTCGGCCTGGGACGAAGGCCAAGAATCCCACTAAAAATCAAAGATACCAGATAAGGATGACAGTGATACCACAAGTGATGGTATGCACTTTTGATATTGTGCCTACGCTAATGCATATGAAATAAAAATATCATGACTTGCTCGCACTAGAGGATGTTGTGAATGATCCATATATGCCAATGGTAGTGATAGAAGGTGGCCCGATAGAGCGCATTTCACATGACTGGGCGCATGGACTGTAGAGAGCCGGATTTCTTGGGTTGATCAACATGTCGCATTTTGGGCAGCCTAATGAAGTAAATGCATGCATGAAGCAGATTTTGGTGTGCTTCCATGGAGGATTTATGTGGTTGGATACACCGGTTGAAGTCATAGTGGGATTAATTTCTGAAATAATGGAACTTCCCAAGGATGGGCTAGACCCATTGCAGTATTTCCAAGGAAAAGACAATGATAAGAAGCTGGCGACGATGTTGAAGAAGTGCTATGCTTTGGAGTGAGATGGGAGGACATACTACATTGATAGTATCAACGACCATGTGGTTCACATCAGTGCAAGAATTCTGGCCAGTAAGGTGGTAAGGAAGAGCTGCCCCATCCAATGCAATTCAGGGGTGGTCACATGTGTTGAGCTGTGTGCGTGAGGCATAGAAATTAATTGGTCACTCTTCCTACATGAGTATAATTCTGGTCACTCTTCCTACATGAGTAGAATTATGTAAAACAAGAGTGTTTAGATACAAAGGAAATTTGAGCCAATCTTTTTTCTTATGCCTTTGCAACTTAGGAAAAAATCCATTGATGACAGTCTGAAAAGAAAAATCCTGTAGCACCATACGGTCAGGAACTATTCTAGGAAGCAGATGCATCGTATTGTTGTCCCAAATCCTCATATGGGATAAATATCCTCCTATATACCAGTCACCATGTACTGAAATTAGTTCCCCGGCTCTTTCGGAAAATGCTAGAGCGTTGGGCTTGAAGAAATACATCAACCTGAGAAACAAGTCACAGAGCTCGTAAATTCGAGGCACGAAGTTGTCTTCCTACATGAGTAGAATTCTATGAATTTGAGGCACGATGTTAAGCAATAGGTCATAGAGATTGTAAATACATCAACTTGATAAACAAGTCACATAGCTCATAAATTTGAGGCACTAAGTTGTCTTCCTGCATGAGTAGAATTCTCCATGAGGCACAAAGTTGTCTTCCTGCATGAGTAGAATTCTATAAAACAAGAGTGTCCAGATACAAAGTAAATTTGGTCCAATCCTTTTACTTATGCCTTTGCAACTTGGGAAAAACTCCATCGATGATAGTTTGAAAAGTGAACTCATGTAGCACCATACGGTCAAGAACTATTTTGGGAAGAATATGAACCATATCACTGCCCCCAATTCTCATATAGGACAAATATTCTACTACATACCAATCCCCATGTACTGAAATCAGTTCCCTAGCTCTTTTGGAAAATGTCAAAGCATCGGCCTTGAAGATTTTAAAATACATTGACCCAAGAAACAAGTTGTGGAGCTCATAAATCCAAGGCGTGAAGTTGTCCTCCCACATATCTGAGCATTATATGTGTACAGGTGGATAATTTTTGTTCCAATCCCATTTTAAGGTGGGGAAAGGAGAAGTTGAACATAATGCATCCATCACAAAACCTGACATGTAGAAGGTCGGGTTTCAATTGGTTGGGGTATTCTGATATTTTTCAGTTTCATCTTTCAAATTGGAGGATAGAACCTGGGCCCAATTGAAAGAATCACCTGTACAGAAAATTTGGTGTTCCCCAGGGACCCACTAAGCTTTGAACAAAGAACAATTTGGTGACCCATACAAGCAGCAAAACATAGCTACCAAAACGAAAAAAGGTTCCCTAAACAAGGAAATTGGCTAGCCGTTTGTTGCAGTAGAGACGAACAATGTTGGATTATCCATCCAAGATTTGACCAC
Source organism: Pseudotsuga menziesii (assembly GCA_001517045.1). NCBI lineage: Eukaryota > Viridiplantae > Streptophyta > Pinopsida > Pinales > Pinaceae > Pseudotsuga > Pseudotsuga menziesii. Next base: position 101,307 of record LPNX010479594.1, read on the forward strand.
CTCTTCATAATTGAACCAGGAGATGTCTTCATCAAGAAATTTTGATGTTAAAATTTGTCTGGAAGGTCCTAAAGCATAAGCCCTAGAAAAAACATCAGGATGGAATGACGCAACATGGGTTTTGTCAACATCATCAAAAAATTGTTCCTTAAGGTTCAGGTGCTCTAACTCCCACTTCATGGGATCTGTATAAGGCATAAAATGGGGTCTGGCAGCGATGCAGTGGAGCTGAGAACTTTGAATTTTGAGATAAGTAGGCTAGTCATGGGTGCCAAAGGGAAATTCATCATTGTAAAAAATGGCATATATTTTGGACCAGTCCAGATGTAGAGTATCAGACACACGTCCACTGGTATCAGTAAACACACTAATGTTGGGGTATTTTTTCTTTTTCTCCTGAAGAGCTATTTTCAACTTGGTGTTCCTTGAGGTGGTAGAAACTACCACTGACAGTAGTTTGGAAACCATTTCTAAACAACAACATGAGTTCAAATTAATAGGAAAATCAGTCAAGTGGTAAATACTTACTGGTGAAAATCCCAAAAAACCATAAGTCTGTGAGTTGGAGCAAGGAAAAATCCATAGTAAAAGTATTCAAGCGCGGTGAAAAAACACGGGTAAAATGGTGAAAGATAATCATAACTTCAAGTAGATTAAACACAAACCAAATGGCCAAAACAATCTGGTCTGTAAATCTAGTATGCATGAACGGCTAAGTTTGAGGCGGTAAAATCGAATTCGAGAGTGATAAGTTCCAAGATTTTGTGATTTCCGATTTTCGTGTTTCGAACATCGAAAATCAGAAATCAAAAGATGAACATTCAACCAAAAGGCATGTGATAGTTCTGCTTCCCAAAATCGGAAAGGAGAAAGGTGAAAATCGGAAAGATTAAAATCACAAGTATAAAAAATGATGTTGCCAATTTTCGGGATACGAATATCGGAAATCAGAAAAGAAAAGAAAAAGGTCTTTAACAAACAGTCAAGTTTTCACCTTCCACAACCCAGATATTGGAAATTGGAAAGCAACATTCAACATACCTCCAAAAAAGGGATTTTCGCTTCCGAAGTTCAAAAACAGGGGATCGAAAACACTTAAGAATAGTTAGAAAAGATGGAAATGGTCCCGAAAGCCAAAAAAAACAAAACAAATAATACTAAGTCTAAAACAAATAATACTTACAACTTGATATTCCCCATAGAGAAGATATGTCTAGATGAACCAATCGAAAATTTTAATGGTACTCCCATTTTGATGACACAAAATGGTATCTGTTCTAGCTAGCAACAGTATGATAGAAAATTTTTAAAGCATACGGGTAAGCTGAAAACACACTGGCTATGACCATATATTGTAATTCATATCATTGATGGAAGATCAGTGCAATTATAAGAGATAGATGGAACACCTTCCAAAGGATTGGTGAATGTCAGTAGACTAAAGCCTTAATAGGATAGTTGCAACTTAGTTGACTAAAAAATAAAAATAAAAATAAATATTTAAAATATTTAAAAATAAAAATATGAATGTTTTTATTAGTGTTTGGTTGCAAACATCCAGTCTATCACAAGAAGAGAAAAATAGTCGTAGACATTTTGTCTATTGTAGATGAAAAATGGTGGAGAAGACGCTTCGTTTGTCGCAACAAAAGAAACAAGTCGAAGGCTGAAGAGTTGTCGCAGGAGGAGAAGAGTTGTAGAAAGATGAGATTTAGTTGCAGAAATTATAGCTAGTCATAATTAATCTAAAGACGTGAGAGATTTTTGCGGTGTGATTTTTTGTCACTTTTGTTATTATTCCACAATAACTACGACTGATGCAATAGGCGAGTGATGGTTTGCATGGAGGTTTCCTTGTAATGATTCAAACGATTAGCCCCTGTGATGGAAATGACAGACACCTTTCCATTGATTGTGCACTCATGTGAAGGACTGAATGATTGAATGGGTAGAAATTATCACCTTCGCACTAAAGTTTCATTTCATTATGATGCATCCAATTGAGAGAGTTCTGTAGTTGTCTACAACTACAAGAGACAAGGTGATTTTTCCATAGAGTATGGTTATTTCTATTTCTAGTACAATAATAGTTGTAGAATTCATTGTTGAGACACTGTCACCCACTAACATTATAGAATACATTGTAGTATTTATTCCACTGGAGGCCATGGTTACCTAATAAGCATCATAGTCACCAGTAATTTCTCTGATGAGGTTACGACAAGACCCACCTGGTTCGTCAAAGAAGAAATAATCTCATACCCTGATTAAGGCAGCAACACCACTAGTAGAAGATGAAGCAATAGGGTCTGCAACTATGCTACCATACTATATCCCACCTAGACCAACCGATGTGCCTAATATCAAAATAGGAAAAAATGCAAGGTACCCATTGGTAGCACCGACTATACCGAAAGGAGTTCTTATGATGAAAACTATAATCCAAAATCTGAAGAAGATGACCTTTGTCAAACATGACCTACAAAAATTTATAGATTTGGAAATGGATAAATACATGGTTTCTATAAAATATATAGAGGATGGCTCAACATGCCTAGTTCCAATGGAATGGACCAGAGGACTGGACAAAGCTAGTTTATTGTCGTTGATGTACATGTCGCACTTTGGTCACACCACAGAGGTGAATGAATGTGTTAAACAGTTGTTGGTATCATTCCATGCCATATTCCTATGGATCAACCAAAAGCTTTATGTGGATGTTCAGCTAATAGTAGCGATTATGAGGCTTTCAATTGCAGGCATAGACCCAGGGCCATTTTTTTCTAGAAAAGAGAAGGACAATCTAATGACAAACAAGTTAAAAGACATGTATAACCTAAAAAAAGACACCAGGGGATTTTTAATTGGCCCCATCAGTGACTACACTATTCGGTTCGCAGCTAAGTTTTTAGATAGCCAGTTGTTGTGGAAGATGCGATCGAAGCAATGTACCACAGGCACGACTACTACGACAAAGCTCTATGCAACTGGGGTTAAAATGAAATGGTCAAGATATATGCTAATTGAACTGTTAGCAGGTGTTGAGGAGTCATAGGAGAAAGGTATTGCATTCCATTATTCATGGTTTTACTCATTTTGATTTTGTTTGTGGCATGGGTAGAACCACCAAACTACCAGGGGCTAGAAATGCTTGTTTTATGTCGAGGAGCTCGATACCAAAATCTCTAGTTCGACAAAGATTTTAAGTAGAGGAAAAAAGAAAACAATATAGAGTTTTTTTTACAAGGAGAGTCCCTACGATATCATGTGAGGAAGAAGGAAAGAATTACTGAATATATCATTAAGAGGCTTAGAAACATTGTCAAATTTTCTATCGAGGCCCATCATATCTTGGTGTATAATTCACAAGACCCACTGCATCAATGGTTAGCAACACAATATTAGCTATCTAGTGTAGAAGTTGAGGCAACTATCCAAGACTAGTCGAAATAATGGCAAGTCCTTTCATAAATGACTAGCTATCTATAGAAGAATATGTGCGACAGGACGATCCATCGACACAAAAGGATAGAGAACCGAAAGAAGATCCACTACTAGAATATGACCCACAGATTTCTCCCACCAATCCTTGGAAATATTCTAGTACAATCTCAACAAAGCCACTAGTGAGAGATAAAAGGAAGCAGACAAAGTAGTCTGAGACAAGACATAAGAAAAGGAAGGCTAACAAATCGGCATGAACTATCGGCCTTACTAGTGACGATTATACCCTTCTGATGGAATAAATGGGAGAAATATCGAACCAAATCCTCAAGAAGATGGATGAGTAGAAAATAGAGGTAACAAGAAGTATCACAGATTTACTACAGATGCTTTGTAATGTAGTGAAGGAAGTAAGAGAGGTGGTCGACTACACGCCACAACTGCATGCGTCATAGGATTTAGAGGGATCATCTGAGGAGAGCCCTAGTTATATGATGATTCCAACACCACCAATAAATACCTAAATGGTGGATGAATCAATTGACTTGGGGATAGTAGAGTTGAACACCGTGGTCAAATATTTTTCCCATGGCACCATATATTTCTCTACACTACCGATGTATGAGGTGCATGTTATTCAGAATGCTACAGTGGCAGAAATGAAGGGTAGAGAGGGCATGTTGTTCAATCAGGCTAGAGAATTAAAAAATACTATGAATAAGATGAAGAAAACATTCAAGTAAAGTGATTATAAATCCAAGACCTAGGAGGAGGAGAGGAACCAACTCGACACGGCTGTAACACTTGCTTGTAGCAATTTTACAGAGGAAGGCATAATGCATGAGGTGGTGGAAAAATCCAAAGTGTTTTGACTTGGAGAAATTGCATAGAATATCTGTAATAAGGTTGTGGATTTGGAATTACAAGTGACACACAGTACACCTCCATAGGTACTCAAGGGGAGCATAAAATATCAAACAAGGCTACAAAGAGAATAGAAGAGGAGGAGGCACTTTGTGCCAAGGAGGTCGACCAAGTTTCTCATACATGGGAATCTTTGATTGATGATGAAGAGTCACAGAGAAAGTCACAGAGTAGTTGCACACTGGTGAGACTAAGGTGAACCAAATTAAGAGTGAAATGGATATGCTTACATTAGTAAAGAAAATGGGTAAGGTTACTGAGATGAAGAAAATACAGCAACAAGTCACAACACTGTGTTTGGGTACACAGGGTACTCCCAAAAGATCGAACACCTTGAGAAACCGCTTCACACAAATAGATCACAGATCAACACACCGATGTTTATCACATGGTTAAAACTCTCGAGAGGGAAACAGTCCACATCCCCAGCCAAATAGCTACTTGGAGCAATTTATTATGCAAAAGAAATAAAGTTACATGAGCTTCTCATAATTGATCAACTAGCCAAGGACACTCCATGCTCTTTAAATAGAGATCATGGGCCAATCAAGTGTTAAGCCATGGATCAATGGTAGGTATGATCTAAGAGAAGTTGAACCATCAGATCACTTTAGGTCTAGATCATATCATGACCGTCAGATTAGAATATTTACAAATGCATACTAAAGAAACACACTTTACCTAACGAATATATTACACAAGTTGATCTTAACTAACTCCTAAGTTTTTAAATATCCTAATATCCCCCCTTAAGAACAACTTGGGATAGGATTGAAGGATTTACAAAAGTGACACTATTAGGAGAAGGAAGGAGACATTAGAGCCTATCCCCCATTAAGGAAACATTCTTGAACTCCTAACCTAGATCAAAGTTTAGAAAACTTTGCTTCTGTAAGAGACTTGGTGAAGATGTCTGAAACTTGATCATCTGTAAGGGAATAGATAATTTCAAGAACACGATCATGAACAAGATTTCTGATGAAGTGCATGTGTAGCTCAATGTGTTTGCTGCGTTGATGTAGAACTGGATCTTTGGCAAGCTTGATGGCACTTTGCTTGTCACACCAAAGTGGAGTAGGCTGTTGCTACTCGAATCCAAACTCTGAAAGGATCTGTCGAAGCCAAATATATTCCTGACTGACGTTAACTATGGATCGATATTCTGCTTCTGCTGAAGAAAGTGCAAGATATTGTTGTTTCTTACAAGCCCAAGTGACAGGTCCAGATCCCAGATTGAAAAAATAACCTACAGTAGACTTTCGATCATCAGGATCGTCGGCCCAATCTGAATCAATGAATCAACCAACAAAGGTTCCCCCCCTGTATTGTAATCAATCCCAAACTGAATTGTACCTTCAATATATTGAAGTATTCTTTTCACTTCTTTCTAGTGACTTTCATGAGGAGTTTGCATATAACGGGAAACATGACCAATGGCAAAGGAAAGGTCAGGACAATAATGAGTCAAGTATAAAATACTACCAACAAGCTAATGATACAAGGTGGCATCTACTTCAAGGGAAGTACAAGTGGCAGAAAGTTTGACTCCAGACTGAAAGGGAGAAGGGGCTGGTTTACAATCTTCCATGTGGAAGCGACGAAGGTCACAAGCATACTTAGACTAGGAAAGAAAGATTCCTTCTTTTGTTTGCAAGACTTGGAGACCAAGAAAATAATGTAAATGTCCTAAGTCTGACATTTCAAAATTTTGCTTAAGACTGGATTTCACATGGGTTATAAGTTTAGGGTCACTACCAGTAAGGATAAGATAATCAACATAAAGAACAAGTATGATGAGATGATTTCCTATTTTCTTGGTATAGACATTAGGGTCAGAATGGCATCTAGAAAAACCAGTGTCAAGGATAAAGCTATCCATTTTGGCATACCAAGCTCTAGGAACTTGCTTAAGGCCATATAAGGATTTCTTAAGGAGATAGACAAGGCTAGAGTTATCTTGAACATATCCAGGAGGTTATTCCATGTAAATTTCCTCCTATAAATCACCATGTAAAAAGGAAGAATTGACATCCATTTGATGGACTTCCCAGTTATGTAAGGCTGCAAGGGAAAGAACAAGGTGGATGGAATTCATTTTTGCGACAAGAGAAAAGGTTTCATGGTAGTGAATCCCTTTAACTTGGGAAAAGCATTTGGCAACTAAACTTGCCTTAAGTCTTTCAACACTTCCATCTAATGCATACTTAGTTCTGTAGACCCATTTACATATGACAATTTTTCTTCCTTTTGGAAGAGGAACAAGATCCCAAGTATCGTTCGCCATTAAGGAACGATATTCTTCATCCATAGCTACATCCCAATCTGGATTTCCTGAAGCTTCTACAAAATTTTCTGGATCATGATTCTTGAAAACTTGATCCAAAAGAGAAGAGGCTCGCTGAAACTAAGAATGTGTTCGACGTTGATCTCTAGGGTCACCGAAAAGATCACCAACTGCTTCACATGTTGAACGGACCCATCAAGGAAGCATTGGTGCTGGTGCAATTGAAGGAACATGAGCAGGCAAAGGTGGATTTTCATCCTCACTATCAACATCAGAAACTAGAGTTGGAAACCTGTCAAGGAAGTTGTAAGAAGAAGAATAAGAAGGCACAATTGCCGAATCAGGATCGTAGGCAAAAGATGGAACACCCACCAAGTTAGGCTCGCAGGCCAAGACATTTTCATCAAATTTAACATCTCTTCTAATGATTATATCATGTGAATGGGGATGAAGAATTCTATAACCTTTCACATCTTCAGAATATCCAACAAATATGCACTTTTCACTTTTAGGCTGCAATGCTTTTCGTTTTCATCCGGAATGTGACCCCATGCTTCACAACCAAACACATGAAAGTGACTTACATCTGGTTTAATTTTACTCCATGCTTCTTTCAGTGTTATACCTTGTAAAAATTTAGTGGGTGTACGATTAACTATGTAATTTGCACAATTTATGGCCTCATCCCAATATTGAAGACTTAGTCCCTTAGATTGGATCATACAATTAGCCATTTCTTTTAAAGTGTGGTTCTTCTGTTCAACTACACCATTTTTTTGTGGTGTATATGGAACAGTGTGTTGTTTTTGGATTCCTTGTTTAGTGTAGAAAGTAGTGAACTTGTTGTTAACATATTCTCCTCCATTGTCAGATCTTAACTTAATAATTTCATGACCAGACTATTTTTCAGCAAGGGCATTGTAGGCCAAGAACATGTTAAATACTTCGCTCTTAAGTTTTAGGAAGTAAACCCAAGTGCATCTGAAGTAGTCATCAATGAAAGTTAATAAATATTTGAAACCAGAAAATGATGCAGATGGAAGAGGGCCACACAAGTCACTATGCACAAGCTCCAAGGGAACCGAGGCGTGCCAAGGGGCACGTTTGTCAAAACTGTCCTGATGATGTTTTTCAAGTACACAACTAGAACAAACACCATCCTTGTAAGATACCATCGAAAGACTAGTCACCATATTGTATTTACATAGTTGTTGCAATGAGCGATAATTTAAGTGACCAAATCGCTCATGCCAAAGTTTGCTCAAGTTATCATTATGAGCAACAAAAACTGAAGGAAAAGGTGATGACCCAAAGTTGTTAAATTTGTACAACCTGGTAATATCATCAACAGTTCCATTAGCAAGTACATTTTGAGGATTTTTAAAATCCTTGATTACAACTTGGTGAGGTGTAAACGTCACGGTTTTACCTTCACCTGAATGAATAGTTTGATAGACTGATAACAAATTGCAGGAAATTTTTGGAACACATAGTACATCACTGAAATGGCCATTTTCTACTGTAACAGTTCCAGATCCTACAACACTTAGAGATCTATCATCACCAACAAATATTTGTTTGGTGTTACATTCATGCATAGTAGAAAAGATGGCTTGATCCTTAGCCATATGATAAGATGCTCCAGAATCAATGAGCCATTCAATTGAATTAGAAGAAGAAGATGCAGTATAAGAGTAACCAGAAGCACAAAGTGCATGTCCATGAGAGGTAGATTCTAAAGATGAATCTAGGCTAATGTGATGCTTCTTCATTGTTGCTTCCAAGGCTACCATATTCTTGAAACACTTAGATTCATCATGATTTTCTTTCCCACAAAAATTGCAATGATGCTCAGTCTTCTTTCCTTTTGGCTTGGATCCTTTGTCATTTTTTAAAGAAGGATCTTGTTAACCCAAAAAATCTCTCACTCAGCTCTACATGGCCTACACCACCTAAGGACACCCATGCACGACCCTCATTTGACCTCCACACCCTCAAGAAGGCTTAAAAACATGAAAAATGGCTTAAAAAACCCTAAAAAGAGCCTAAATAGCTCTCATAGGAGCTAAAGCCTCCAAAAAGGGGCTAAAACCCCTCAAAGGATCCTAAAACCCTAAAAGGAGCTAAAGATTGAGTGAAAGGGGCTAAAATCCCAAAAAAGGGGCTAAAGCCCTGACCAGGGGCTTAGAACCTTAAAAGAGCTATAAATAGAGGGGTGGGGGTCACTCTCAAGAAATTCCTTCCTTGCATACTGTTATGATGCCCGAGTGAGTGCCTTGAGACCATTTTGCCTCTCAATCCATTCACTCTCCCTCTCATCCATCCTCCCATTGAGCCATAGCTCCCCCATTCTCAAGAGAGGTGCTTCTCCAAGCTAGGGCATGGTGGCCCATCTCCACCCATTGAAGGTATAATTTCTATTTTTTCTTGTTTGCTTAGTATTTTTTTTTCTAACCTTTCTTTGCTTGCAAGTTTCATGGCCTAACATGTTCTTGCAGGTCTCCATTGTTTGTTTGCAGGATTTCTAACAAGTTGTATGTAGGGTATTGGACCTAAACCCATAACCTTGTGTGTAGAGGGGTTTCCATTTCTTTCTTTTCTGTTTCATTTTTCTTGCATAACCACCAAGAACCCTATCCTTCTGTCCTATAGATGGAAGGTAGCCGTTCCTTTCCTGGAGCGAGGGAGAAATCCCTACTACAAAGTTGACTAAGAGGGTTTGGGACCCTTGTTGTTTGGATTATTATTGAGAAAAAACTATTTCTTGGGAGGCTTGGACTTTTCTTTCTGTTGGGATAATAAAGCTTTCCTAGATGTATCTGCATTGTTAATTATTCCAAGATGAATGAGCTTATCTTGCTCTCTAATTAAGGAATCACAAAAGAATTCAAAACTATGCTCTTGATATCTAGTTGCAGTTAAGGATTCTTTCATGGAGTAGAATGTAGATACAAAAATAGAATATGCAGGTCCAAGTTTGGAAAGAAAATGATAAATACATTGTTTGTCTTATTTCTTAATATTGCATTTTGCACATAAGAGTCTAAGAGTTTTATACTCAGATAAATAGTCTTTAATGCATGAAAAATCATTTGGATTCAAGGAAATCAACCCATTCTCAAGTTAATGACCCCAAATTTCATTGTGTTTACCAAACACAGATTCCAACTTTTCCCAAGCTATATCAGGTTCATCAATTCCAGATATGTGGAATCGTAAATCAATATAGATTGACATCCCAATCAATCCAGGAGCTTCATCACATCTTCCAGGAGCTTCATCACATCTATTTGCCCATTTAATTTTCTTATCATCATCAGTGGGTTCTATTTCTTTCCCTGAAGTTATCCTGAAAAGTCACCTACTTCACAGAACATCCTCCATATGAGATTTCCATGAGAAATAGTTAGAACTTGTAAGTATAATATCACAAGGGGCATCCATAATGTAAAATAATGACTAAAAGAATAGAAATTAACTATCTAGATGCAAAGAGCTCAAAAAAATATGCGTTTTTAAAAAAAATGGCACTAAAAACTGATTCTGGATGATGAAGTTATGCTTGATCAAAGAAAATGTTGAAGATGTCCCCAATAGTGACGTGGTAGATATTAATTTGGCCAACTAAAAAAAAGAACCCCCCTCTTCCCAAGATCAACCTTTGATAATCACTTTACAATAAAGTTGCTTTTAAGTGAATCACTTTTGTAGAATAAGTGATGTTCACTTTTACAATAATGTTACTTTAAATAGTGTGGAAATAAATTAAAAGACTTAAGTGACTCACTTTTTATTTTATTTTATTTAAGTGAGATGCATTTTTACAATAAAGTAACTTGAAAATAGAAATTGCATGCACTAAAAAGTAGTTTAATAAGACTTGGAATCAAGACCTATTAAGGAATAAAGCAACTTTGGACCAAGTGAGCTAAGTTTAAAAGGTACGCAAAAGAATGGAAAGAGGAAGGGGGCTTCTTCTTCTTTTTTAACTCTTCTCTCTCGTTCTTTGTGCTTGCCTCTTTTTTTTCCTGCAAATCACAAAAAAAACAAAAACAAAATTTCACACAATGGGGTTAGATATTGGTTAGCTTACCCGAAAAGCCTACATTTTCAAGTTTTCTCGTTGTTTCTGATTTGTCGTGATCGCACAAGGTGCATGGCAAAGAGCATCCGAAGCTGAAAAGGCAAGAAAAATACTTTCCCTTTCTGTTTCTGATTCACTGCGATTGCACAAGGTACATGGCAAAGAGCATACACAGCCAGGGAAGGAAATAGTCCGAGACTAAAACAATAAATATCTAATAAAAAAACTAATAAAATATGAGAGATTTAAAAAAATATTAAACAAATCCGTCACTGTAACATTATACCTTCAGATTTGTCGAAATGGGTGTTTCTGGATCAAACGGAAATAGTTTTCGGTGAAACAAAAACTATTTCCCAATATAAACGACACTCCAGACACAATGGAACAGCTCCCATAGACCACAAATGCACAAACAATCTATAACCAGAAATCCTTTCAAAGTTTCGGCAACACCAGTTACAGATCTTGATCAAAACTGAAAGCAAGTCTTCATAAACACTCTGATACCATGTTCGGGTACATAGGGTACTCCCAAAATACCAAACACCTTGAAAAACCACTTCACACAAATAGATCATAGATCAACACACCGATGTTTGTCATGTGGTTAAAACCCTCAAGAAGGAAACAATCCACGGCCCCAACCAAATAGCTACTTGGAGCAATTTATTATGCAAAAGAAAGAAAGTTACATGAGCTTCTCATAATCGATCAACTAGCCAAGGACCCTCCATGATCTTTAAATAGAGATCATGGACCAATCGGGTGTTAATCCATGGATCAATGGCAGTTATGATCTAATAGAACTTGAACCATCATATCACTTTATGTCTAGATCATATCGTGACCGTCGGATTAGAATATTTACAAATGCATACTAATGCATACTAAAGAAACACACTTTATCTAATGGATATATTACACAATTTGATCTTAACTAATTCCTAAGTGTCTAAATATCCTAACACACTACAGACATAGCAACAAAAGAGGACTAACCAGGTTGTAGAATTACAAACAGAGACAGAAAAAATTATAGGTGTCATTCAACTTGTACATGAGAAAGTGTGACAAGCATTAGACTCTGAAGGACTTACACCTTTGAAAAACATTAGTTCTGAAGTTGCGGAAAATTTGTAGATGATGGAAGAAGAGGTGTGAAAGGAAACTGAGCAGGTAGTGAAGATATTTCAAGATTTTCAAGGCAAGGTCACAATAACGAAAGTTTCATACTAGTGTGGCTCAGGACAAGCCATAGGTGAGTGTTGGGGGATTGTTGGCCCTAGGAAAGGTAGGTAGCCAGAATTACACTCAAGAATATGAATATTTTGGTCGCACTACAGAGGAAGCTATGATAGAGGAGAAAGTTGTGACAAAGGATCCAGTTGCGACAGAGGAGGAAGCTGTGACAGAGGAGGCAGTTGCGACGGAGGAGGAAGATGCAACGAGATCAGTCATGATGGAAGATCCTACGACAGAAGAGAAGTTGCGATTGAGAGAATATGTGACAGAAGAAGAGTATAGCAGTTGAAAAGGATAGCTCAATTAATCATGGGTAAGAAGTCAGTTAGAATAAAGCATGCTTTGGTAATAAATCCTATTTGTATTTTTGGGTCGATAGTGCCTACTGACAGTTGTAATTGAATGTAAAAGAAAATAAATGACAACATGTAGGTTAACTAAATAGAGCCAGTTGATTAAAAAATGTAAAATATTATAAAAGGGAGAACCCAAGATGTGTTCAGGTTCCTCCCTCTTTATCTTATCTAGTTATTGAAGAATTAGAGTGGTTTATTCTCAGAGTTGTATATTAGTAGAGAAGAGATTCGATTCAAGTTGTGTGTTGATCGAAAGTAGAGTGGAGGAGATGAAAACTTTAGATACCTGAGACTACAGAGCATGAGAGGAGAGAAATATGTGTAGATTGAAAAGAAGATCTATAGCAAAGTCTGCAATTTAAGTTCATAGAAGAAAGGTGCTACATATTTATCATGCCATATAAAGAGCGCCTTTGTGGTTTTACCCATATGAGTTTTCGCGTTAAATGTTGTCTTTGTGTGTATTTGATGAGTATAGTTGTGTTGAATGAATGTATGTGGTGAAGAAGTAGATCTCAATGGATTGAATAGCATTTTTTTTAATACATTCTTATATGCATGTGTTGCATTGTTGATAGACAAAATCTGTGATAAGGCTTTATATTGACTGTTGTAAGATCTATCAATGGATAAGTAGATTAATATATTGAATGAACACCCTAAGAAAAGGAAATATAACCCTGATATTTAGTCAAGTGAGTTGGTAAGGTTCCTCTATAGGAATAATTCCAACCTAACTGCAGAAACTTGGTTTTGGCAGTTCCCAATAAGATATCTTGGGTGAGACTGCATCTGTTTCGTAGGTGTTTTCGACTAATCCCCACTTTGTTGGCCCAATATCTTGGGCTTTGTTGATGGACAATCAAGGGTCTGAACTTAGGTCAAAGGGATAAATACCAACACCCCTTCTTCCTCTACTTGAGTATTTTTCTAAATAAATGCAAATGAAAAAACATTCAACAACCCTTGTTATCCCTTATCATTTCATTATTCTCCACTTTTGTGAATCATTTGAGGTCAATATCATGGGGAGATATGACATACATGTTTTAATTATGTGTTTCATACATCTCATCTTCCACCCCAAATTGTTGTTTCCAATTTTAATGCGCAATCATTATTTGTTATGAATAAATGTCCCTCTTTTGACTTCTGTGTGCCTCCCCCTTTCTATATGTTAAATGTCCTCATCTCAGTTGTGGGAGAATTATGATTTATGTAGGTAAGCTAGACTATAATGATTAAAAACAATGAATCCAGTAGTTACCTTTCGATGCTTCACATACCTGAGGGAAGTTGACGTGTATAGTGGTGTGTTGATGTGATGTTGTGGGAATATAATAAACCCACATCATAACTTAGGATAAAATATTTTAATCATTTTTTATTAAATTCCTACCTACTAGCCTAGATGGTTGGAATCCACTTGCACCACATGGTCAACACTTGCCATATATACCCCAAGAATGCTTTAATTCTAATTTTTTTTTGATCTTGTCTACTTTACTAACTTCTAGAATTAGTAAATGTGCATCATGTAGGAAATGTCTTTATTCTACTTTATTCTAGCTTTTATGTGGTTAAGGTAAATCTAGTCAATTAGGAAACTGCTATCTTTTTTTTCCAACCCATCCTCTATTATTTTCTCTCCATATTCTAGGATTAGCATTTTTTTTCCATCATTAATGATAACTCACTCATGATTTTGCTAATTTTTTGTGTCATTGACTGATTTAGGAAGTGATTCAACCACCTTTGGAGGTTTATCATATATGGTAAGTCTGATTTATGAGCTAGCATGAGTTGTCTTCCACCAACTCAATTTTCCTTTATAAGGATGTATTAATATTGTAATAATCAATCAATTCATTATTGGTTCATCATCTATTCAGTTGATCAATAATACTAGGAAAGATATTGGATCACTTCTCTTGTATTCAGTCTCTTATTTTTCTCTTTATTCTTCTTGTGCATACTTGTGAGAATTGTCTTAGTAGCAAGATCTACCTCTTGTGCTTCTTTGCATCAAGGCTCTTTTTCTAATGGTATCAAATCTGCAATTTATACATGGTATCAGAGAGCAAGGTTGTTCAATTTCATCAAAGTTGAGGATCTATTTGTTCTCTCTATCAAAGCGCATCCAGTATCCTATTCCTCTCTGAAGAAGAGCTTGATTTAAGCTTACAATATTGTATCCTAGTTTTATTTGTGTAGGTTGCAGAGAGTATCTTCTTGAGCACATAAAAATATTAGCATGGATTCTTCTTCAAATATGATCCTGAGTCCCTTCAACTATCACAAATGGAAAGCCAAAATTGGCATTCTATTGCACAGTAAGGGAATCTATAGAGTTTCTATGGATTTATAAAATGAACTAAATTTTGTGGTTGAGAAAGCTAAGTGGCATAATAGGTTGGATGAAGCCTATGGATTGGTTTTTCTGTCTATTTCCCCTGATGTTCTATTTCATATAGATGGTTTGACCACTCCAAACCAAGTATGGACCAAACATGAGTCTCTGTTTGGAGTTCACAATGAGTTAAGAGCGCATCAGTTGGAGAATGAGTTATTCTCATTGAGTCCAAGGAATTTCGATTCTATTGAGGTTTTCTTTACCAAATTCAAGTCACTTTTCTATTTATTGAGCAATGTGGGATTGAAAAAAAAGAATATCAACTGATCCTTTCCTTTTTATCAAAATTAGGTCCTGAATATTTAGTTCTTGTGTCTACTTTTCATGCTACTAAGCTTGTTATTTCTAATTGGAAAATGTATTCTTTGAGTACATTCTTTGATTCACTAACAAAGGATCAAGATAAATTGATACAAATGGGTGCTCTTAGATATTATAAGGGCGAGTACAATTCTCTCATAGTTCAAGGAAGAAAGGATATCAAGAAACAAGTTGTGAAAGAGAAGAAGCCAAAGTCAGATATTGAATATGAAAGTTTGAAGTCTACTAATGAAGGTTCAATGAAAAAAGTAAAGAAGAAAGGAAGTACATCCAAGTGTTATTATTGCAGCAAGATATTTCATCCCGAGAATAAATTTTTCCAAGAATAATATGGACAACATGTCTCATATTCTTGAGAAGCACAACATCAAAGTTCCAGATGAACTAGAGAAGCATGTTGAATCTTCATAACACTGTCATAGTGCGTAGTTCCAAGGTGATATAAAATATGACTTGAGTGCCAGAGTTAAATCCTTTCCTCACATATATGATATATATTATCCTTATTATATATAAGAATCATAAATCTCAGTTTCTTTCTTTAATAATCCACCTATCAATCTTTTAGACCCATCTCTCAATAATTGTGTTTTTTCACTAGATATTCACTTGTCTTTAAGAAGCTCTTCCTCACTCCATAATTCTGATTTAGAAGCATATTTGCATGATCATATTCATCTCATAACATCATTCATACCACCATTGTTACCATCCAACATAGCTCTAAATACTCCTAAGACTATACAAACCCCAAGTTCACTAGTTGACTCCGCATTGGTTTCTTATGTAGTGTTACTTATATCAAATGGTTTCAAGTCTTGTATATTTTTCATTGGTTGGTTATATATGATATTATTAATCATTGGAATTATATTACAAATGTTTTTATATATTATAAACAATTATGTTTCACATCTCAAGTCCATTCATCGTTCATATTTTTACACTCATCAGTTTTCCCCAGTTGCTCATAATTTTCCTAGTCTAGCCCTATATCCTCATGGAGACACTAAAATTTTGGTATTTTTTGTTCCATATCATAATATTTATGATATATAATATTTTTTTCAGCCTCATATCATATCTAGGAAGGTTCTACATCAGATTGGAAGAAAAATATGTGATTCACATCACAATTTTGCAGTTATACAAGGAACTGATTGTAATATTGATTGTCTTAATTTTTGTACTCTTTGAGAAGGAGTATGCACAGATATATTTTCTTTTTTAGATTGATTTTTAATATTAGAGTATGATGGAAGGAAGAAACATTCATATAATTCTCCAACTTCATCAGATGATGAGATACAATGATTCTCTCCTTTTCTTTCTTGTAGATTCTACACTCTAGCACATGATCATAGATTTCATGATTTCTTCATCATAGTCTTTCACCAGAAGCACTTCATTCAGATAATTAAATTGAAGATAAAGACACAATTGAAGACATATTTCAAATTTTGTGCCTTGTCCTTTCTTGAGGGAGGATTTTCCCCATGTGGTTTTGCCTCTTTCCTTGGCTTTTCTAGACATGAATAATTGTAAAGATGTTGATGTAATTGTAACTTTGGAATGTATTCACTTGTATTTCTTATGTATTATACCTTGATGTTTATTATGGGATGTGTCTATAATGTAATTGAGTCATTTCATGCCCCGATGTTTTTATCGGGAGTTTCTATATTGTAAACAAGTCATGTCAAGTTAAAGTGGGTAACCCTCCTATTTTTCAAGGGTTAAAGTCCCCGTAGTTCCGGGTCACTAGGGTTGTTAGACTCACCTAGTGAAGTCGGCCCTAGTAGGTTATTGTCAAGTAAAGAATTGGTATAAATAGAGAGTGAGTCTCTCTATTTATCACACACTCACTCACACTCAATTGTAGTGCATAGTTGAGGAAGAAGAAGACACTGGGGCTAGGAAGAAAGAAGGTTACTATTGTCGGGAGATCATCTTACTGTTTTGGGTTTTACTTTTGGTGTTGATTCTATCTCTAAGAAAGTTGAAGGGTTTTCTCCATTTATGGTTTCCCCAAGGAAAAACACATTTTTCATTGTCTCTTGTGTTTGATTGCTATGCTTGTTATTCTCTCAGTTAAAGATCCTAATATAATGCTAGCTTAATGTTAAAAATATAACAAAAGAGTGACCAAAGCCATGTTGTTGGGTTAATCTGGATTTATGTGGGAACGAAATGAAATAATAGAGATAACATCATAAACACAGCCATTTTTCAAAGATAAAAAATATATAGTAAACACATATTCTATTAAATGGCATAAATAGAACAGACTGTAATACAATAGCTAGAATGGTGGTATCTATCTATGAGAAGAGATGTGACTGCTCCGCTCATACATGAAAAGTTGAATAAAAATGAGGAAAAATGGACCTATTTATAATAAGAATGAGGGAGAGAACCCAAAAATTCCAAAACATAACCCTAGAAGATGAACTATTATAACATTTGCAGCCCCAAGGTGGTTAGTTGATTAGCCAACTTCCTGAGTCATAACTTTTGCATACGATCTCCGGTTTGGGAGCTCGATATCCCGTCAGAAAGGTATATATGAGCTTTAAAAATTTATACTAAAGACAAATGCATGGAATTATAGACCATTCCCCCCCCCCCTCCAAGATCGCCAAAAAACATCGTTTAGGGCCTCAAAACGGCCCCAGAAGTTTGGGACCTGATAAACCGTAGAAAAATAACTAGGAGACTAGTACAATGGACAATTTTTTTGAGCCAGTGGAATAGTTAGGTGGCCACCAATTTCATCTTGATCAATCCTCCCTCCTTAGGAAGCAATGGCCTCCATTTCATCAACTCCTGTATCAGATCTCAAACTGTGTGTTGAGATGATCTCCCAGTTCGACATTTGCTGAAGTGAAGAGGTTGCCTTTATTTTACACCTTGAGAGAGCTGTAATTGTTGTACTAAGAAATTTCATTGTGTGGCCTTGCATTGTAAAGGTACACTAAAGGATGAGGGAGCACTGACTATGTTTTCTTCTTGTGTCTAATGATCAGAGACACCCTGTCTAGAGGATGTGGAGGTCTCTGTTATCTGATGTTCTCCTTTAGAGGAAATTATGAAGAAGGATAATTTCCCGGTGTGGGAGCTTATATTCCTACCCTGTGAGACTGTGGTGGGTGCAAAAGTCTATGGGATCCAATAGATTTTTCCTCCCAAGGTGACAATGAAACTATGAGGTCGTGACTCGTATACTACATGATGCTTCCACATATATGGTTGTCCTAAAAAAACATCACAAACTTCAAGAGGGGCCACATCACATAGTATTTCGTCTTTGAAAGGCTCTATGCCATATGGTAGGAGGAATTGTTGAGTAATGTGGATACCTCATCCTCGGTTTATCCAACTGATGTTGTAGGGTTGCAGGTGTGGTTTTGTTGGAAGCTCAAATATCTTGATGACTTCTGTTGAGAACAGGTTCTTTTGGCTTCCATTATCAACAAAAAAATGTAGTGGGTTTCCTTTCACCCACATTTGTGATTGGAAAAGGCGCTCCTCTACCTCTAAATTTTCTGAATCCTCTAATTGAATCTGTGTGGTAGAAAAAATGAAAGTGGGGTCTACATCAATGATCTTCTTCCCATTGTCATGTCCCCTCTCGTCCACCAAAGAGAGAACGCAACCAAGGTGCTGCTAATCCGAGAAATATAGCCCCATGAACGTAAATATAAAAATGCATTGACATAAAACATACACAAATGCATACAATTGTAATTATACAGTGGAGGCAATTCATCAATTCAACACATTAGACATGTTCATCATATTTCATTAAGCAAATACAAATGTAAATATTAACAAAGACAAGAACACTTATCTTGGAAGAAATGTGTCCTACAACCAACTATGTCGCTACAACGTTCCACCCAACCATAGGCCAGTGTGCTCATCAATCACTCAGCAGCACTTCCACCCTCGAGCTTGGAATGATTCCCATAAGGAATAAGGGAACACTATTAGACTCACACATAACCAAGGATACAACAAAAACTCAACCAAGCCAACATAGTTGGGTTTATCATGCTACAAAGGAGTTGGAAAGGTTGAATTCCAAGCTAGTGAGATCAACCCCATAGCTATGGACACCTGCACTAGATCTAGCCTAACTTATAAAACATCTACACACCCAACACAAGGAAGAATCCCCTTCTCTGCTACACAGTCCCTTGGGATATTCCTTCCCTTCCAAAGCAATTCAAGGTGTGCAAAGAAGAAAACCAATCCACTAGATCTGTTTGTGAAGTTCCTTCTCACATTAGGTTTATCAAGTTATTCAGACCCCATTTCCACTCCCAAACCAGCTCAGAGACCAATAAAAATATGCATACACAACAATTACAATTTTGGGATTGAAGGAAAACATCACAAAGGCAAAAATAAGAAATGGAAATTGAGTAAAACAGCCCAGACTATGCAATTCATTTCCCAAAAATGATCTATGGCTTCACATGGGCCAAAACGACACCCTCATTCCCTGAAATCATGGGTCTGTACCCCCCATTGGATGTGCAACACTAAAACACGAAAATCCCAACGATGGGGATGTGAAAACGACCCAAAACATGAAGGATAAAAACTGAGGAGGGTTCAACTACGTGAGAGCTCAACATGAATGAAGGATGGATGATCAAAAATGTCTAGTAGCTCTCCAAAAACATGATGGAAGATGAAAACATGAATGCATGAGAGAATGGACATACGTTTTTTGGGTTTTTACTTGCCCAAAGAGTCAAAACATGTTTTTCAAAAAATGGGTGCTCTACACAATTCAAATTTGGGTTTCCATACCTTACCATCCCATGCAATAACCAACTCAACCAATTTCTAGCAGTAATAAATGATTGGGTGAATAAGACAAGAAAGGTAGTGGACAGTTTGAAGGGTTCTTCCTTTTGACATTTGGATTTTCCCCATTGGCCCAAAGGTTTGAATATCCCCCCCCCCTATCCTTAGGAAATAATGCCCACATCTCATTATTTGTTACATTGACATAGCTGGTTGTAGGTATTTTAATTAAATTTCATATTTACATGATGTCCAAAATTATAATTTGTCAGCTAGCACAAAATACCATTGGCATCGATTTTAATCGTTGAAACATAAAACGCTAAATCGATGGTGGGGATTTTTCCTTTAGCTCCACACCATGATTAATTACAATATATACATCATATACATTTTAGCGCAAACAAGGTCAAAACCGGGGTGTTACACCCATGGTCTGTGGCTGTGGCATTGGGTTTTGAGTTGAAATTGAGATCTGATTCTGAAGATTTGATCTCAACCACCAATGTCTGCTTTGAGTGGAATTAATTATTGTTGTACCAGAGGATTTTGCGGAACTCGTACCACTTCCCGGTGTCCTTATTTTTATTTCCATTCCCCTTCTTTGCTTGTGGTAGGGACTGGTTGTCATTTCCTTGTCTCGTGTTCTGTGGGACAGGGTTTCCCTTTCCTTTCTTATGTGGTGGATTTGTAGGTCCAGAGTCTTTCTTGTTCTTTTGTCAATATTTCTCCTCGATTTTGATAGCATGTTGATAGGAACATCTAAGTGAAGACATATCAAGGAATTCCATCTCATTTTGGATGTACCGATGTAGACCACTACAATATTTCAATATCAAGCGCCGCTTAGAGTCCTTGATACCCAGCTTTGTGCATAAGGTATGAAAGTTGTTGGTGTACTCCGACACCATCAGGTCCCTCTCTTGACGCGGAATGGAACATTTTGTGTACTGGTCATCATAATTTCCCACAGGGTAATATTGTTCCTTCATGAAATCTATGAAAGAGGCCCAAGTGGGATTTGTCTCAAACATTTCAAACTCATCTAATGATTTTTTATCCCAGTAGTGCCCCACCAATTTTTCACATGGGGGGCTCCCTTAAGGAGTACAAAGATGATTTTTTCCCTATCGGAGAAATTGTGGACATATAAATACCCGTAGAACATTCAACCAATTATATATGGAATTTGCATCGATCTATACTTTAAATAAATGAATATCAAAGTTGACTTTTACATTATGTTATCAGTCAACATATACCTACGGTTGTGAAAGGTAATCTCAAGGTAACAACAAAACCACTTTTAGAAAGAAACTGGCTTTTCTTTCCATAGAGGGATCTCTCAAATATAAATATAACAAGGCCAGATATTGGAGTCAACAATTTTAAGTTATGTATAGGGTTGAAACAAAACATATAACCATTGGGATATGGATTCAAAATAGATAAAGATAATAAAAATTTGCATACACAGAATATCAACAAAGGAAAGATAATTATTCAGCTACATTCATTCATTGATTTTCAAGCGATAGGAAAGAAACATGAACAGTCCATTAATATAGAGCATCATAGAATGAATTCCATATCAATTTTAGAGGAAACGTTTGTGGATATCTGAAACAATAGCCAGAGCATACATGTATGAATTCTGAAACTATTATACACTACATTCAGACATGAAAGAAAACAGAATGGAAGGCAAACACTTAGAAAACATTTCACAGGGAAAGAAAGCACAGACTGTAACATATAAAATACATGAATATTTGAAGATAAACTAGCATTTGGCTCTGTAACTTTATTCAAAAAGGTTCTCACAAAACATCAGTCCAATCTTACAGGTTCCAACCCCTGATACCTCAATAAAATTCAAATATATATAAAATAGTTTCTTCCAAGAACATCAAAAACCAACTAACTGTTAATCATAAGTTCTTGTAACCATTTCCCTAATAACTAAGAATAATAATTACATGCTTTCTTTGAAATAACAGACTGCTTGATTATAGCAAAATCTATAACTGCAAGGCACCACGAACAATAGCTTCCCGAGACTGCAACACCTGCCTTTATGAATGTAATATGTATTTGGTTTTCCTAAAATTTTCCACAATTTTCCACTGTTCTATATTTGGAGTGTTGTAGTCTGTCATCTCTCTTATTGACACCTCCAAATCCACATAAGATTCATAAGACACGGCTGGTAATCCTTTTTCAATAATTAAAAACATGTCCAATATTTCAAAGTCTTCTGTCAACTTTTCAACAATGACCTTTCGTGTTAATCCTTTGACTAAATATTCAAACTTAGAATGATCCATGCGATTTTGTACCAATAATATATGATATTGTTCTTGAGAAAACAATCATCCTTCGTCATCCCAAAAATAAGGGAGACCATCATCAAATAAATTTTTAAAATCTGCCTTGAAATCCTTGATTTGAGAAGACATCTGATTCGCTTTATCCTGCACAACTTTCATAAGTTGATGTTTATTGATAAACTTCTTTGCCCATAACACAATAGTTACCCTGTCTTTGATCCCAATATCCTGCAGATTTTGATATGTTAGAGAATTCAAAAAATTCACAACATTATGAGTAGTATTCAGATATTTCTTTTCCATGGTTTCATTTGCTAGTTTTAATCTCTGAGCAGCCAGATTTACCAATGCACTTTCATCATCGATAAAATTTAAATAATGTCTGAATTTAGTGATTTCTACAGACAAAGTATCCCATATCAAATGTTTAGCTCCCTATAAAGAAGCTTTTCCTTTATTTCTCTCTTTTAATTCATTGAATTTTTTCTGTAATTGGCTCTTCTCATTCCATGCTTTATTCTTCTCTTCAATACTTTTATCAAATTCTGACTTGATATTTCATTCTCATCCTTTAACCCTTTAATTTCCACTTCTTTCAAACTTACCTGAGACATGGGAA
Source organism: Pseudotsuga menziesii (assembly GCA_001517045.1). NCBI lineage: Eukaryota > Viridiplantae > Streptophyta > Pinopsida > Pinales > Pinaceae > Pseudotsuga > Pseudotsuga menziesii. The sequence goes on from LPNX010479594.1 coordinate 124,145, forward strand.
ATAGTAAAGCATCTACAGAAAATTCATTTAATGGTTTTTCAACATTAACAAGGGGTTCATCTGTATCAACGAAAGTTTGATTCATCATTTCCTTCATAACCTCTTTTTCATCATTTTGATCTTTATTTAACCTTGCAATCTAAGCTATCATCTCATATTTTTCTGTTTTTATAAGACTTTCTAAGCTATCATCTCATTTAACCTTGCAATCTAATACTTTCTCTTTTTCTTCCTGTAATGTAAACAATTATGAAGATTGAACATGTTTAGTGTTAGGGGCCTTGAGCTTCTTTTTTAACACTGGATTGGTATTATCTTTCTCTTCCAAAAGCTTCTTTGTCTCTTGCACATTATTTGGTTCAGTCCCTAAGCTTATGATATCTCCCTGTAGCTTCTTTATTTGAATCAAATTAGCTTTATTTTCAACTTTCTCATGTTTTAAATGAATTTCCATTTTATCTACAAGAGATTGCAATCTAGTAACTTTCACAATTGCATGTAACAAATCAGAATAAATGACATCTCTAGTTTGTTTGTGGAGCTGTATTTTATCAGGAACATTAATTTTATCCAGCTTCATTTCCATCTCAGACACCTTCTTATCACTTACCACAACAAATTTTAGGGTATTTCTCTCTACATCTCGAGTATAAATTAATTTCCTAACTCGGGGAAGCAGATTCTTAGTTTCCTCCAATGATGGCATTTCTTTATCAGCATAACTCGACATCAGCTCTGTCCTAGATTTATAATGAAAACTAGATTATGTTTTACCTTCATCTCCAAAAGAATATTGTTGCATTTGCATAGACTTTTTCTAAAACAAAACTATTTTATTTAAATCTTCTGAAAATATTTCTTCTGAAATGGTTAGCTCATTCTGAGGATGCGTTTTGATTTTTTTATTCATAACACTAGAATTGACAGACATTTGAACTGTTAAATCCAATTTTTCCCTCTTATCTTCATTAGCTTCTGTCATCCCCTCTTTCATAACTTCTGCATTTTCTTCAAAATTAGACAGATTTGCCATTTTATCTAATCCCTCAACAATTTGATGATCAAATGGCTTGTTTTTGTTTAGTTGCATTCTCTAATAAATAATATGGTGTGGGTCATAATTCATTTTTACTCTTATTGAAAGTCCATAACTTCCAATAATTTCTCAATCACCAACAGAGTGCTTTTGTTCTTAAAAATGAAAGGACCCACCTTGAGAGGGAATTTTACATCAGAAGATTTTTTAAACGCTTAGAAGTGTTACTCTTCTACACACAACCTTTGTCTCATGAACTCTAATGAAAATAATCTTGACGTTAAAAAGGTTGGTAACCTGTATGGTTCTCCAGTGAACCCATACACTCTTATAATAGTAAATTCTTTGTGCAAAAACCAATCTCCTGTTTTGTCCTCTGAAGAAGATTGCAACATGATTCTCATGTCTTCCAATAACCTAGGTAAGACATCATCGAAAATCATGTTATATATTTCAACCATAATCATATTCACAAACTCGAACATGTTGATCTATTTTGGAAGGTCTGGAGAAAACATAGTAGATAAGAACTGTAGCTCTGACACATTTGAACACAATAACATGTTCAACAAATATGACCGGTACCTAAAGAACCTAACTTTAGGGAATTCAACTAATTGGGTATGGATTACTTCGGCTAAAAACTCATCAAAATTGAAACAACATACTGAATTGGATTCATGGTCAGTCGAACCTATACTTAGCAAAAAACCCAAAATGACTTCGTTGACATGCTTATCATCATCTAGACCCAAAATGACTTCGTTGACATGCTTATCATCATCTAGACCCAAAATGACTTCGTTGACATGCTTATCATAATCTAGACCCAAAACCTAACTAACCATTGACATGACGAATTGGACTTCTGTAGAAATTTAGGCCTGCAATAGATTGAATACACTCACAACAATTAACAATTGATCATGCAAATTATCAACAATGGAGACTGAATATGGAGCTGTAAC
>LPNX010479594.1:130537-242646 GCA_001517045.1 Pseudotsuga menziesii
GGGTGCCTAGGAGGCCAGGAATAAAGAAGATTTGATTCCCAAGGCTTTCCCAAGCGCTCCATGATTCAATAATGGCAAGTTTGACCTCTATGGATAGGCAATTGACAACTTGAACATGGTGGGACTCATGGACTAGGCAAATAAGACAAAATAAATGAAATAATGTCTAAGTGGGTAAATACTATGGGTTTATTATTCTAACAACTTCATCTTTGAAAATACTGACATTGTATGGAAAAAAAAACCATCTAATGACTAACCAAATTTTAAAATACTGGACTAGAACTAACATCTTACTTCAGTTTTGCAATTTTTATACAACTCAATCAAGACTTGATCATTAAAGGATTCAGGCTTTACAAGAAAACTATCAGGCAGACTTAACATCCCGCGAACAGCTTTTGTGTCAATTTTACAGAGGATTTTTTAAGTTGTATGACTCATAATAACCCTTTCAGAAGATGAATAATTTTTTGCACACCACTCGACGAATTCAGGGAAAGGTAGGGTTTGTTCAACAGGAAAGTAATGTAGGAAGGAATTGCAGACGTTTAGGATGTCATTTACCTGTGACTTATACTTCCATAAATGTTCTTTTGAGACTGATACACCGCATACTGACAGAATAGGATCAAACACATTCCTTTATCTATCAAATACAACCATTTGTGTGGAATGATAACTTCAGCTCTGTGGTGGCCTTATTCAAAGAGATATTAAGTTTGACACAAATCCTAAATCTGGGAGGATCGTCTTTTGTTTGCATCCCATTGGAGGATTATTTTGTTAGAGAGATAAGTGGTATGAATATGTGATGAAGTGCCACATTCTATATGTTTATATTTGTCATTTATTTACTTCTCAGTTCAGTTATAAATGCATGAATTCAATGTATATAATTATGGATAATTAATGTCAGGACTGCATACATGGCTATGGATGTAAATTGAATAACTGGAACACTATAGTTGGCTTCCAGTATTAAATTTTGAGGCTAGCCAATAAAATTTGAATCATTAGAGTATTTTTTCCGACTTGTTATTGCGCTTACATAGGTGTTGGCATTGTTGGGTCATTTCTTTTTTTATCTTTTAGGACATCTTACATTTGTGAAGAGATAAAATTACTTGTTGATAAGTACTTATTGAATAAAATTGTTTTCAATGGTTGTAATTTATTTCCAGGTTAAACTGCCCTTCTGAAGAATCAAGTAATTTGCTTCAACCTAAAAGAGTTTCAAGCATATTGCCTAAAGGACTGTTGCCTAAGAGGAGGAAGTTTTCACACTAGGATCTTAGATAAATCCATGTTTCTATTATGAACCACCTTGGATCATATCAGATTCCTACCCACAATGTGTTGTTGTTGTCATCTCTAACTAAATATTCATCCTTTACGTCATTCTGAGAGTCAACAACATGCATGACAAAGGATACATTGCAGTTATCACATTCTGATTCAGCATCAGTTCTTAGATTTCCAGACTTATGCCTCATTCGCAATTTTGCATTTTCATGTTCTAAACAAGCATAGCGCTCCTTTAATGTATGTACTTGATTTGATAATTTCAAACAATGAGCCTTCTCCTTCATCAGGTTTAGTTCAAGTTCTTGAGCATGCTCTTCCATCATCTGGTATAAACACAAGCACAATATTGAAAAAAGCATCAAATCTGAAATCCAAAACATAATGTGATGCAAAATTCAAAAGGGTTTGCATTGTGAACACTACCCACTGATATGATCTATAATTATTAAACCGTGTACAAAACAAACTTTTAGAAAGGATTTCAGCATGAATTGTTATCTCCAGAATATGGGAAGCCACTATTACTTACTATGTGAGTCTTTTCCTGGAGACTAAACCATGCTAAGTTATAAGTGATATCTTATCAACTCACATACCATTCATAATACTCTAGAGTCTATACAAAATAATGAAAGCATATCAGTGATGACAAACCAGTCCAGACTTATTCTACTGTACAGGTAAAAGACTATCACACATGTTAATCTCCATTATGAAAAAATTATAAGGTCACTGTTTCAAGATGTTAAAATTATAAATTCAGCTTCCTAACAGTATCCACAAGTTTGCATATAATCCAATAGAATCAATCAAGCATTTTTATAAAATATATCACTTCCTAAAACACATTGATGAACTACATTTCAAAGGACAATAAAGTTAAATAGTACACTTCCTTGACTACAAAAATAGACAGGAAACCCAAGTTAGAGCAAATACAACAAAACCAGCTATGCATCAAAAGCCACTAGCAAGTCTAAACAATAGTAACAGAGACAGTAAAAAAGGGATCTAAAAGTGTACCTTGACTTCCACTCCATGGTCCTTCAACACAATGGCTAATGCTTCTTTATATATTTCCATATGTCGTTCATGGCTTTCAAGCTCTTTCTAATTTAATGCATATTCAATCTCAATGGCTATCCTCTCTTTAAGTTCCTCTTTAGTGAACACTAAAACTGAAGAATAATCCCTATTAATTGATTTCTCTTCCACTTTACCAGGCGCAATCTCAGATGAAAGGCTACCAGATGAACTCTTGTCCTTAGCCAAAGCTAAGTCCATAAAAAGGTCTTAATAGAAGCCACAAAATAGGTAACTAGCAAGGAAAAATTGTCTAAGAAAGAAACTTTTAAATTTTCTAATTGACAACTTAGTTGCACTTCAAAGAAATACATTGTAAGTAAGCGAAGCCTCACCAATGGAATATTCACTCTTTACTTTCTCATCCTTTTCTATCCTGCTGAGCAAACTTTGGGCATTTAAATGTTCCTTACTACTGCCATACTGCAAGAACTTGAACACAATAGTGAGACACAAATCACACTAAAGCTAGAAGCATGAAGAAAAATTCAATAAAATAATATTATTTGCACAAATGACCAAGGAATAGGTCAATGGGACTAGAAAGTGCAATCAGTCAACCATGGAACCCACAAAGTGCTTTCATGAAAAATCAATAATATTTCATTTTGAATCATAGATATTAAAAATATGATTTTCTTGACTGCATTACTAGTATCACACATTGTTTAATACAAATGTATGCACATCTCGGAATTTTGATTCACATTCACAAATATGTGTAAGTCTTAAGTATGATCCCTTTAGTCTTGTGCATTAAGATGTGCATATAAATGCAAGAAACAAATAAGAGGTCCATTTAAGAATAAGAGAAACAACATTTTCCATTTGGTTCAATCTTTTTGTCCATGCCTGTGAATGCTGAAGGTGTTTCTCCCTATCAATTCAAGCAAGTCTGATTATAAGTCATCCAGGAGTTCCTTTATGTGCCTAGTTAGTGAGAAAACCATGAGGGCTAAAGTTTTCCAGTAATAAGATGCAGCATATAATTGATAAGAAAATGTAAATCAATTACTGATATTACAACTTCTAAGATAAAGAGATTGCCTGTAGTTAGATAGATTCTTGATTTTCTATGCTTATTTTTTCGATTATTACTCTTAAAAGTCTATGTTGTATAGTGTCTAACAGCATACAACATGCCAATGAAGGATAAGAAATCAATGCACTGAGAAAGGAAGCACAAGTACCCATGTAATGGTTACACCAATGACAAGAATGGAGTTTATGTTACATGTCCTCCTAAGATGGGCACATTGTTATCAGAATACAATAAATCTTTTATATAAAGATAAATCATTCTCTGTATCCCGATAATGGTGCAGTACATAGTACAAAGTTGTGGCCATAGTTGAAAAAACATAGCTTGCACAAGTACAATGCAATCCACAAGTTCAAAGCTCAGTCCACACAGAAAAATTCAACTGTCTTTTTTTCTCCTTTTGAGTTTTACTTATGTTTGTGGGTATGGTTGGTCATAACCATTCAGAACAATCCCTAGTAGAAGGGCCATTACTAGGAAGGTCCTAGAAGTACCAGGGCACATACTGTAGCAGTTTGCATAAAATTGGGCCCTTTAGGGATCACTCTTCTAGAAAAACTATGCTATAGTTACCCAAACCCAGGTAACCGACATATTACAGTAAGAACTATAAAGAAGATACAAAATCCTTCATATTTCCATAATGGTACATCACACAGTACAAAAACATGGCTGCAGTTGAACAATCAGACCTTGCACAAGGAAAATGCAATCCACAAGTTAAAATTTCCATCCACTCAGGGAAAAACTCAGGTGTCTTTTTTTTCCTTTTAACTGTTGATTCTTTATGGGGGTATGGGTGGAAATCCCCAATCAAAACATTTCTTTATGAAAGGGTTATGAATGTGGAAGTCCTAGATGTCCCTAGGAACATACTGTAGCAGTTTGTGTAAAAATGGAAGCGTATCCCTTTTCTAAAGAACCCACCCTATAAGTAAATAAACACAGGTAACTATGGTATTCAAATAAGAACTATAAAGACATAAAGAAGGCCTTGCCCTTTCGTATAGTGCTTGCATTGCTTCTTAAAAATCCTACAACAATCTGAATAAAGAACAACATCCATTCATTTCTGTGCATTCCTACCACTCTTAGGATTATACTAAATAGAGTCAAAGTTCAAACCAGTTGCTAAAAAGAGGTTTTTGTATTGCTAAAACTAGAAGGAGATAGTATCATAATACTTTGTGATAGTGCATTGTTTCCAATGGCCTTGGAACCAGATGGTTTCAAGTGTTAACAGAAAGTTTTAAATAAATTTTGATCTTGTTTTATAACTCCACATTTTTTAATATTCTTTTGATGTCCCCTCGATATATGGGATAACACTTTCAGCCATCCCTAAGGGCCAAAACCCATCCACGCCATCCCAAAATCTTGCATCACATAGATTATTTATACTGACAAACCAAGAAATGTAAGTAGTAGAAAATAATACATGTTCCTTCATCTTATCTTGAAAAGTGGATGGTAGCATGTTGGGAAATAATTTGAGAAAAACTGGCAGCAACAATTCCATGAATGGAACTATGATGAAGACTGCAAATGGTATAAGCTTGAAAATATCTGTTGTTGTTCTAGTTAGTTGCTGCCTCTCTCTCCATGAAAGATTATTTCCACTTGCAAGCTTTAGTAAAAGCCTGAAAGATATTGTAATGTCAGCCCAAAGAAGTTTAGTTCCAATCCGATAATGTTGGATTGCTTCTAATAAATCATGTTTCCACTGATGAAGTTTCTTGGCCCAATCTTCCATGCTTGTGATACCGATCAGAAAATCAACCAGCCATGAACACGTTTACAAGGGATTTGCACCAAAGATTGATGTGAGTGTGCAATAAAAAACAAAGTTTGAGGTAACCTCAAAAGTCTAATACGAACACACTGGGATAACTTTATTGAATGGTTGACATTACCATATTTCTAAACCTTTGCAAGTTAGCAAAAATTTCCAAGACATTAGCAGATTTTCTATAATGTACTAAAATGGACTATATTTGCCACAACTTAAATAGAAAAACAATATATTAACATTTGTTCTAGATTATTTATGTACAGACATGTTTCTTATTTCATAAGACAAAAAATTGCCATCTAAACTAAAAACTTATGAAAAATAGTTTCATTTCCTAGGGTTTTCCTTGATGAGGGATTGCCATGAAACACAAGAATAGAAAATCCTCTAAATTATTCTATTTAATTTCTTCCCCCAATTTCCATCACTATGGGATTGATCGGTTGTATTTTAAAGCTAAAAGAAGTTAAATGCCATTCAGTATACCAACTCTTGACTGGGCTTGAAACTTAGAACAAAAGTAGAACAATTAGGAATACTGACCTCCAAGAGAAAAACCTAAGCATACATGCAGTGTACAATTAGTGAGTAGTTTTTCTATACAATTGTTAGGAGTTCATAATTCTTAAAACTTGGTGAGTAAAACTTCATGACTTTTCAAACATATATTAAATATTTATTGGTGACATGGAAGCAGCAAAACGAATCAAGAAACTAGAGATGATACTATTACTTTGCATTTGCTATTTCCCAAACCCAACCTATTGCCTGCTATTTGAATAGTCACACCTTAGCTCCAGATTTCATGTTAAGCCCTTTTTGACAAAATTTGTTCTTATAAAAGACATGATGTGTAAAATATGGTAATTATAGGACTCTCAGCTTTATAGAGGACTTGCTTGTTGGGACATGAAGAGAATATTCAGGAAATATCAAACCAACCTCATAAACAGTTCAATTCCCGAAGCAAAAGTCTAGCTAATACAAGTGAGAAATCTCATTATGATTTCCCATCACCTAGTACAATCTTGATTCTAGGACCATTCCATTGGATAAATTGTTCATGGACAACTTCACCAGTATTGTTGATGGTAATGGGTAAACTAGACTTTCAAGTAATGAAGCAAAAGTTAGGATTAGACTAAGCACGTGTGAAGTTTCAACATTGCAGATAAGCTATAACCAAACTCCCACCACTTGACAAAAAATGATTTGATTCTTTATTTCAATAAAAGTTAGCTTTAGTGGTGTGCTTAAGCCATGAACCTCATGAATTCAATGTATCTGAGACATTTCTATTCTTTTCCATTGGACTGATTTCTAAGTCTACTCTATAAGAAATTTGTTTTCTTTAGCAATGTAGGGTGTTCCAAGAAACATCCTGTATTATAATTTATATGTATCATGACCCACTTACTACGAAATTCTTGGGAAGCTTTATAATGGTCCTGAAATTTAACTCATACAGAAAAGGGGTTCAAAACAACTTTTCATTATTCTTAGTGTGCACAATAACAAGAAGCTACAATTCTTATTTGCATCCTCTAAGACGCTACACCAATTATCATTTAGCAATTTATTATGCAATCCTATGACCTTTCTTTTTCACTACCAGGGAAGAAAAAACCCACTAAATTCTAGTCATGTGTGTTCATCCTTCTTTGAACTCACAAAAATTGTCTTCATTCATTTCAATTTTCATTTTGCTTCAAATATGAACAAAATAAGAAATAAATCTATCATACACCCTAATCATCATTTCGTTGTCCTTGACAAGTTGACACAACATATTTCTCAGCCTTCCAAATATCTCTTTGCTCAATGCCTTTTGTAGAAGGAGCAAGTCGACATAAGTCGACTTGAAAGAAGACCGACTTAGTCGATCAACCGACTAAGTCGATGGACCGACCTAGTCGGTCGGCCAAGTAAACACAGTAATTAAGCCTGCTAACTAATAGTTGTGTCGGTTCACCGAACCGACAGGTAGTTATCTTGTAACTGTTTGTAATCTGTATATATTAGGCTGTTGAGCCTCACAAGAACTCAGTTCAGTTCTTTCCTTTGTACGATCTATTGAGAATAATATAATATGTTCATCCTATCTATTCTTGTCTCTTGTATCTGTGTATATTTCTGTATATTTTTGTATGTATTATTGGTAACCTTATGTGATCTGTGAGATTACAACATTGGTCCCGTAGAGGCTCGGAAGTCTACAGAAGCAGAACTAAGGCAGACCATTGAGGAGCAGATTGTCATGGAAACCAACAAGCTGCAGAAATTAGAACGTGAGGCCCACCAGTGGGTTCAACAGGCTCTACCTAACTTGGAGAAAGTTGATAACCTCTGCCCCCACATAAAAAGACTCCTCCAAGCTGCAGACGAGCAAAATCAATTCTTGGGTCCGACCATGGAAAACATAGCAGAAATACCCATGTCTGAAAAGATGTCGATCTTGTCAAGTATCACCACCTTGACCATCGATATCGAGAAGGCATTACAGAGTTGGACCGACTTTCAGCATCAATTGGCCATCACAGCTCCAGCCATTGTTGAAGTCTGCGTTCAGAAAAGACCAACCATCCGACTGCACAGCCCTCAATAGTCGACTTTCAGCATCAATTGGCCATCACATCTCCAGCCATTGTTGAAGTCTGCGTTCAGAAAAGACCAACCATCCGACTGCACAGCCCTCAACAGTAATCAATTTTGGAGACAAATCGATTTTTGTACCTCCCTATTTCTTCGGGACAAAGAAATGTTTTGTTTGTGGGGGAGATGTAGAAGGAGCAAGTCGACATAAATCGACTTGAAAGAAGACCGACTTAGTCAATCAACCGACTAAGTCGATGGACCGACCTAGTCGGTCGGCCGAGTAAACACAGTAATTAAGTCTACTTACTAATAGTTGCGTCGTTTCACCAAACCGACAGGTAGTTATCTTGTAACTATTTGTAATCTGTATATATTAGGCTGTTAAGCCTCACAAGAACTCAGTTCAGTTCTTAGCTTTGTACGATCTATTGAGAATAATATAATATGTTCATCCTATCTGTTCTTGTCTCTTGTATCTGTGTATATTTTTGTATATTTTTGTATGTATTTATTGGTAACCTTATGTGATCTGTGAGATTACAACACCTTTATAAATAATTTGTAACCTAGTCATTAGATTTGCAGTGAAAAACCTCTATCCCTCTATTTTGCATAAGCTCTCTAATATTGTGATGATGCACCTCAATGTCTTTTATACTAATTATGCATTGGATTTTTTTGTCAACTTCTTTGCACTTTGAATAACACAAAGCAATGTAGTTGCTTGCATTTAATAGCTTCTTTCCCTTGTAAATAAGAAAACAAATTGGCAATAAACAGACATTATCCTAAGTTTTTGTTTTCCCCATCCAACTAGAAACTTCATATTATCTACCCCTATATCTATGATGCCAAAATTTATACAATATAATAGCACAATCTTGCATTCATTGTTCCTTTGTATTTGAAGTGCCCACAATCTGTATAACAGATATAGTTTAAAACATAGTGACAAAAGATTGAATGTTCGTAATATGCTTAATTTACCTGTCTAGGCTAGCCTGTTCATTACTAGCATGATATCTTGCAACAAAATGACTATCACATTAAATTATTTTGAATATTCAGAGTAACAAAATATCTGACAGTATTAGGAAAATTTAAGGAATGGATATTAGACAACCAGGACTCTTTCAGAAAGAGAATTCTGTGATGAGACAATTTGGCATATAAACTCCAATCGAAACAAATGATCATTGTGGTTCCAACTTCCAAATAACAGATGTTCCTTCTACTTGTAGTTGTGGAAAGCAGCAAAGATTAAAGAGAACAGATCTCCCATCAAAATTTTGCATTAAAAAACATGCATATAGTGGTTTTCAAATTATTTCAAGTTTATTCTCACAAAAGAGACAGACTCGCTCTTGTAAGGATGGTTGAAGGAGATAGAACCGTCACAACTCTTTATTCGGACCAGGTGGCCTCACACCAACCTCCACATATAAACTACAGATGGAATCCCACCTTTGGCTGATGGCCTCAAGTTTCAAAGAATTGAAGAATCTTGAATGATTCCCATTCACCTCCTTATTGTGGTCATTCATTGGAATTAATAAAATTATTTTATCTTATCTTATCTACCTTCACCTAAAGCTTCAACAAAGCATCAAATCTGGTCAGCTTGAAAATGAGATTTTTAGTGTTAATATTGCAATTTTTATTGCAGAAATGGATTCAATACCTTCAATTACCCTTGGGGCACCCAGATTATGCAAGTACCCTTTGAACAATTTCCTCCAAATTATGACATATACACGAGACTGCTTGGTTGAACCTCTTCACTCTTGATTAATATACAAAACTACTTGTCGGGCATTAATTGTGTTCTCAATCCAAATTATGAGGTCAGAAACAAACTCATTAGGAATTGCATGTATATGAACAATTGCATGTATATGAACAGGTGCCAAAATTCTTACAATATATGGAGAAATTGTAGAACCATCTCCACATCTCTTTCACTAGCAGCCATAAACATAATAGCATGAGGTTTCTATGGCATTCCAGATGTGTCAACTCCATGTAAAAATATTTAGAACAAATAAATAATAAGCTTACAGCACATACCTGTTCATTTTCATCTTGATCAAGGAGAGTGTTCTGAATAATAACCATAGGAGTCTAGATAATTTCTTGATCGTTGACCATCTCTCGCAAGCCCTTCCACTTGCCAAACATCTCCTCGGGAGTTATGCATGCAGCTCCTCACCTTTTCAACTCTTCATCCAGTACTTGCACTAGTTCACAGTGCACCTTTACCCTCTTTGATATGATTGTTTTGGCATGGGCTAAAATAGGTTGCATATTGCTGTACCAGTCGATAGCCCCAACCCCACCTCTGCATGCAAGGCAATGCCACTATCTCTTGGGATCATTCACCTCCTCAAGGTTAAGGTTATCCAGGGATTCAAAAAAACTCTTGAACCACTTGTTCTTCTTTCGAGTTTCATGGGTTACATTACTCCCTTCAGAATCACAGTCATCACTGCTCATTAAATCCTCGTCGCTGTCAAGATTATCAATATATGTTTCATTATCACTGGACTGGTAGCCAGCTCCACTTGTTTCATTAGATGCTTCAACTGATTGCTCAAAAGAAAGAAGTTTAGATAGCATATTACTTCCCAATTCATATTTCCCTTCACTAGCTTTTGCACTGTTGTGTCCAGTACTTTTTCCAGGCGGTGGTGATGCCACTAAAGAATTCAACTTGGTGCCTCCCCATTTCCAACCATTGGCAAGTGGGGGAGGAACAACCAAATCCAACCTGCCCATCTTTCCATGAGTAGACTCTGAGCTATTGGGCCTCCAACTACCCTGCGTTACTTGATCTGCCTTGCCATATTGACCCCAACCACCAACATTTCTTGTTGTGGTGGTCCTATTTTCTGTATTTACATTCCTCTATTGAGGTTTCCCCAAATCCTTCCATCCTCATTGCTTATTACCCTGGTCTCTATCGCTACTAGGGTTCACCCAGCGGCCAGTCTTCTGGTCATCAACATTATAAGATCCGCTTCCCTTCTAAACTCCATTTCTAGGCTTGTCAGTAGAATAAGTGCCGCCCCTTGGCCGGTTTGCAGCAGCAGTTGGAGGAGCCTGGTTCTTGGCCTTGCGAGAGGAAACCATTTCCTAGCCTTCCTCATTCTATTAAGAATATGAACCACCGCTCCACATTCTTATTCGAAGCTAAAATCCGAAACTGTCAGCACTCACAGTGACAGGGGAATAAACACTAACCTCTCCCGAACCACCCATAAACAAAAAACTATGAGCACTCACAGTTACAAGGGAATTCAAGCTAACTTCTCTTCAAACTTCTCTTCACCTCACAGAGTCACAGCAACATCTTTTAAAAGTGGAATCTTGTTAATGTCAATGCGTTTACCCAAAATACTCCCACGATTATCGCGAGTTCGATGATTATCACGATTTTGACTCTGGGGAAGGCCCTAAGTCTTGACTAGTCTGAGAAATGGGCTTCCACGTGGCGCTAAGTGGAAGGGTGTGAATTTGCACTCTCTCGCTCGTACAAAGATGCTTCAATTGGACAGTCAAAGAATCGTATATACATGTAACCAGTGATCAAATTTGAAGGGTGGGTCTTAATTTCAATTAGAAGGGCATTTATTCTTTGAGCCCTTCAAAGATGAAGGGCAATATAAATAGTTTTATTCTCCGAGCCCTTTAAAGATGAAGGGTAATATAAATAGTTGTACTTTATTTGACAAGTATAAATTTATTAAAAAAAAATTTCAAAAATGCAAAAAAGCAAATATTGTTTATTTATATTTTTACAATTTTAAAGAATTGAGCACCTTCTAATATCTATACAAAAATATGACATATTTTCAATAAAACTTAATTTAAATGCATTAATTTGACAAATATGTAACACTAATTTTAGAGTAAGTAACATAACAACTATTCTATAGTATTTTTTTCAAGTTGGAGCACGCTTCATTATACAAAAAAACTATTTAGACTATGCAATAACCATACTGGGGAATTCTCTTGATCTTATGCATAGTGCAAAATGTCGTAACTAGATATAGTCTTAAAGAAAAACTAGAACCATGAGAGAATTACTTACTATTAACTATGTACGAAAGGAAGCCACTAAGCAAAACAAGGCTATAATAAACCTACAACCAATATATACAACCAAAAACTTAATTCAAACTAGAGAGAGGGTAGCAGTCCAATCCCAAGTGATGTAAGAATGATGGGATTGGGAACCTAAGAAAAAATAATACACAACTAAAAAAACAATCAAAAAAATATTGCATACCAAGCAAGTTAGCAACAATATCATCTTAGGGGCCGAGGCATCAAATTTTGTTAATTAACACTTAACGCAACAAAATACATGTATGGGATGGAGGGGCAATGGAATCAAGCCCAAGTCAATTGAAGCCTTGCAACTCACTGCATGTCTAAGTCTCAACAATCTTCCTTTCAAAGTGAACTATAACACCAAAATAAGTTTATTAATGGCATGCTTTGAGAAAGTTCTAGGTGTGAGTAATTAAGAGCTCGAGGTTCTAAAATTTGTTGTGTTTTGTACGAGTCCATGATTCGGTGAATCGAAAGTCACGGGTAGGAAATTTAAGTTATTTAATGAAAACAATTAATTTTTCTACCTCTATGTCGAAACCATTTTACATGTTGATGTGGGTCACTACCCTCCTTATTGTCTTACCAAAAGGCATGAGAATGAGGAAGAAGATGTAAAATTCTGGACTTCACCTTCAAAGAATGCCTTTCATATCACATTGGTAAGGAGTGAAAAGAATATCATGACAATCCAACGTATCAAATATGAGTTGATAGTGTCAATTAAAGACTTATATAGTAAATTTAATATAAGACTTACTTATAGTTGTCTCTTACTCTTTGTGTCTTGACAAATTTGATATTTTATGGATGTCTCTATGCCTTGACCCAATTGATATTATAAGGTGAGGATGTGAATGCATAATAATCCTTAGTTATGTCTATGATATGAGGATTTAAAGAGAATATGATGTAAAGACAAGTGATTTTTATATGTATTTTGGTGGTGAGCGCCCATGAAAAACGTTGTGAGAAACCACAAATATTTGGAAGGACGGACGGAGATTACATCATGATCATGTCACCCATCAAATTGAAGACTATTCTTAATGCAAAAATTGTTATTTTAAATTTCTTAATAACCATTGTGTTTCTTTGGTCCAATTTTTTTTCTAGCTCATTGTTTTTCTATATCAAGTGCCTAGTGACACCTGCCTGTATCAATGCATAAATCGACCTCTGCATAATGTGTGATCCTAGAAGCATGCCATTATTTGTAGTTGCATGCATTGACTGCTATTTATAGTTTCTATGCATCTGTGATATTCATGCACACAATGAAATCTTGTAGAGGAGGGCTCATCAAACTGGCCACTTGAATTTCATTTTGATGAAAAACGAGTGGACATTGGTAGTTAGGTTCACATAGATAGTAGGCACAAAGTTTTGGGCTCGTTTCAGGCCTAGTAGTAGACTGGTAGTTGTTCTTTATTATTACAGTTGTAATCCCTGACACATTGTCACACTTTAGAGTGCAACCACAAATGACTTGGGATTCAAATTCACATCTTGGTGGCCAGTGCCTCGTAGTCGTCAGTGATCATTGGTCATCTTACACAACTAAACACTGAGGGCATGACATGAGTGAGTGAGTGATTATAATTTTATGATATTTCCAATATTTTGATTGATGAGTGGAACTTTATAGCATAGGAATTTCAACATCTTGAGAAATTTATATGGATGGATAATTTCAAATGTTGCTCTTCTATTGAAATGCTGATATAAATTATGTCCTTCTTAATTGGAAGGGTGAAATTCATATTTTATTTATTTTTTGAATGGAAATTTTAATTTTACACTTCTAGGAAGGGCTAGAACCCTTTGGAAGGGCTGGGAAGGGTTCAATTTTGAACATTGAGCGGGAGCTTACTACTCGAATTAATGATTATTATATTTAAAGGAGAGATGTGAAACAACTTATTTCATTCCTTTTTGTTATATTACTTTAGAAAAGCAATTTCTTTTTTTAATGGTATAGGAACAAACTATTCCTTTGTAACAAGATAAATATTCCAAAGTAATAAGTTTTTTTTTAAACTTACTTTACATGTTTTTAACTTTTTGCACTAAAATAAAAAAAAGTTACAAAACTAATAAACAGTGTTTAAGATGCACATATCTACACCATGTGTGAATTTCTTTTTACGAAGTTGAAGAATAAAAACAAAGTTACAAAATTAATCAAGGTTTACGCCGGATATATATACACCATGTGTGAATTCGTTTTTACCAAGTTGAATATTTTCTTATAAATGTAAAATGGAACATGAGATTGCATGAGTGATTGATATGAAGAGATTGATGGGTTTGGTCAATATAGTAAACTTGTTGAAAATGCAAAGAACTATAGCATATGTTTGTTTATGAATGTAAAATGAAGCATGGGATTGTATGAGCAATTTATATGGAGAAATGGATGGGTTTGGTCAATATAATAAACATATCTTTTTCCATCATTTATTTTATTCTTATATATATATAATGAATAATGGTATATTTTGTAATATTTGTATTTGATATTGTTTGGGAGTTTCAAAAAGTTTCACTTATAGACCATAAATTACTGGTATAATATTAGATTGGGTATTTATTGTTAGCTCTAGAGAACTCCATCTCAAAAACTATACCAACCTTGAAGATACAAAACATGAAAAATTTAAAGTGAATGTTCTTGTGAGGGGGATATAATACCTCATCTTATTAAGACTCTATCCAGACGAACATATCTTCTTATGAATCAACAACCCCTTTTCCTAGTTCATCAAACATAGAGTTGTTTTCTATGAAAACATATGCGTAGGAAAGTTTTGTGAAAAGGGTCATAATTTCAGTTATTTAATGAATTGCAACCTTTGGGAAGACAATTGGAATTCCCCATTTATCCATTACATAACTTTTTAGAGTCCAAAAATTGCAATTTTTCATTGTTGGAGTAACAATAAAAATGACTAACATAAATGACTAATTCATATTCTTCTAGCTAGTCATTTTTTTATGCCGTGACTAAATTAGTCATTTATGTTAGTCATTTTTAACTCTATCACTTATTATCTATTCATATTTGTTAATTGATGACTAAATTAGTCGTTAATTTTAGTCGTTTATAGTTCGGTCAATAAAAATTGCTCATATTTAGTAGTATATCACTTGAAAAACCAGTGGTGACAAGAATTTTTAGTCATGTAGTAGCTAATTCCTCATTTTGTACTAGTGATATTGGGATCAAAGACAGGGTAGATATTGTGTTATGGGTGAATAAGTTTATCAATAAACATCAACTTATGAAAGTTGTGCAGGATAAAGTGAATCAGATGTCTTCTCAAATCAAGGATTTCAGGGCGGCTTTTAAAAATTTATTTGATGATGGTCTCCCTTCTTTTTGGGATGACGAAGGACAATTGTTTTCTCAGGAACAGTATCATAGCTTATTGGTACAAAATCGCATGGATCATTCTAAATTTGAAGATTTAGTCAAAGGATTAACAAGAAAGGTCATTGTTGAAAAGTTGACAGAAGACTTTGAAATATTGGACAGGTTTTTAATTATTAAAAAAGGATTACCAGCTGTGTCTTATGAATCTTATGTGGATTTGGAGGTGTCAAAAAGAGAGATGACAAAGTACGACACTCCAAATATAGAACAGTGGAAAATTGTGGAAAATTTTGGGAAAACCAAATACATATTACATTCATAAAGACAGGTTTTGCAGTCCCGGGAAGTTGTTGTTCGTGGTGCATTGCAGTTATGGATTTTTCTATAATCAAGTAGTCTATTATTTCAAACAAAGCATGTAATTATTATTCCTAGTTATTAGGGAAATGGTTACAAGAACTTATGATTAACAGTTAATTGGTTTTTGACGTTCTTGGAAGAAACTATTTTGTTTATATTTTAATTTTATTGAGGTATCAGGAGTTGGAACCTGTAAGATTGGACTGATGTTTTGTGAGAACCTTTTTGAATAAAATTACAGAGTCGAATGCTAGTTTATCTTCAAAGATTCATGTATTTTTTATGTTAAAGTCTGTGCTTTCTTTCCCTGTGAAATGTTTTCTAAATGTTTGCCTTACATTCTGTTTTCTTTCATGTCTAAATGCAGTGTATAATAGTTCAGAATTCAGACATGTATTCTCTATCTATTGTTTCAGATATCCACAAACTTTTCCTCTAAAGTTGATATGGAATTCACCCTGTGATTCTCTATATTAATGGACTATTCATGTTTCTTTCCTATCACCTGAAAATCAATGAATGACTGTAGCTGAATAATTATCTTGCCTTTGTTGAGATTCTGTGTATGCAGCTTTGTATTATCTTTATCTATTTTGGCTCCATATCCCAATGGTTATATGTTTTGTTTCAACCATCTACATAACTTAAAATTGTTGACTCTAATATCTAGCCTTGTTAAATTTATATTTGAGAGATCCCTCTCTAGAAAGAAAAGCCAATTTCTTTCTAAAAGTGGTTTTGTTGTTACCTTGAGATTACCTTTCACAACTTTAGGTATATTTTGAGTGATAACACCTTGAATGTAGTTGCATCCCCGAACCGGCTACTCATTCAAGATGCACTTGCCGATGTCAACATTCGTAGAAGGATTTGGGAGAAAATCTCCATCATTGCGTTCCTCTGTTGCTGGAGGGATTCCTCGAGCAGCAATTTGATAGGATCTCCTACTCTGTCATCGCTCTTTTCTTCCACCATGGGAAGTCATTTGGTGTGGTGAGGGTGATATTCACCAAGTGAAACTAGATCGAGACCAAACATTCTATACCTTGACCTTGTCGGGGACATGCACCAAGAAATAATCAAATATCATATTTATTTCATACCAATGATATGGATTTATGTGGGAAAAAAATGAAATAATAGAGATAACATAATAAACACAGCCATTTTGCAAAGACAACAGAGATACAGTAAACATAGATTCTAATAAATGGGAGAAATAGAACAGACTGTAATACAATAGCTAGAATGGTGGTAGCCATCTTTGAGAAGAGATGTGACTGTTGTGCTCATCCGTGCAAATATGAATACAAAATAAGGAAAAGGGGGGATATTTATAATTTTAATGAGGGCGAGAACCTGAAAAGTCCAAAACATAACCCTAGAAAATGAACCATCATAAAGTTTACAGCCCCAAGGTGGTTAGTTGAACAATCAATTTCCCAGGGTCATAACGTTTGCATACAAAATATGATTTGGGCACTCAATATCTCGTTGAAAAGTTTTATCCAATATTTATAACCTTTGATGAGGGCCAAATGCATGCCATTGGTGACCATTTGTCCCCATGAATCGCCAAAAAACGTCGTTTAGGGCCTCAAAATGGCCTCAGAATTGTGGGACCTGATAAACCGTAGAAAAAATAACTAGGAGACTACCACAGTGGACAATTGTTTTAATCCAATGGAATATGTGGGTAGCCACTGATTTCCATATTGATCAATCCTCCCTCCTTAGAAAGCAATGGTATCCATTGATTCAAATCCCATATCAGATCTCGAACTGTGTGTTGAGATGATCTCCTGGTGCGACACTTTCTGAATTGAAGAGGCGGCCTTTCTTTGATAGCCCAAGAGAGTTGTAATTATTGCACCTAGCACTTTGAATGCATGGAATTTCACTATAGAGGTAGATGAACGGATGAGGGAGCACTGACTATGTTTTCTTCTTGTGTCTGGTGAGCATAGACAACCTGTGTAGAGGATGTGGAGGTCTCTGTGATCTGATGTTCTCTTTCAGAGGAAATTGTGAAGAGGGCTAATTTCCTGGTGTGGGATCTTATCTTTCTACCCTATGAGACTGTAGCGGTTGCAACTGTCTTTAGGATCCAATAGAGTTGTCCTACTAAGGTGACAATGACACTATGAGGTTGTGACTCATATACTGCATGATGTTTTGACATATATGGTTGTCTTAAAACAACATCACAGACTTCAAGAGGGGCCACATCACACAATACCTAGTCTTTGAAATGCTTGATGCCATATGGTAGGAGGAATTGTTGAGTAATGCAGATACCTTGTCCTTGGTTTATGAAACCGATGTTGTAGGGTTATAGGTGTGGTGTTTTTTGAAACTCCAATATCTTGACGACTTCTACTGAGATCAAGTTCTTTTGGCTGTTGTTGTCAACAACAAAATGTAGTGGGTTTCCTTTCACCCACATCTATGAGTGGAAGAGGCGCTCATCTGCCTCTGGCTATTTAGGATCCTCTAGTTGAATCTGTGTGGTGTTGACACAAAACTAGGCGATATGGGTTCTCTCTTTGTTGACACCCAAACCACCATGATATCCCTACACATTGGCCCAGACAGGTTTTACCCCATTTGGAAACACCTAAAAAGCAGATGAAGTCTCACCCAAGATGTTCGAGAGAGAGCTGACGAAACCAAGTTTCTGTAGTATGGAGGAGGACCATGTGTCTACTTAGTGACTTAGCACAACATTATTCCATATATCTAACCATTTATATTGTGCATTAACAAAATTGTGCCATCATTCAATAGATCGCAATAACATAATTGATTCACCACCAAACATTGATGCACAGATAGATCTAGCATTATATCATCATCTAAAGCAGAAAAACATTGCATCAATCACATATCCATGTTGCAGATGCACATTACATTCACATTTGCATCACAAAAAACATGAGAATAGGAAAACAGTAAAAGACACATTGATCCTGCTCAACTTTCATCATGTAATATTAACCTTCCTGACAAAAAACAGATTCTCTAGAACGGTTCCTCTGCTCACATATAGAGATAAACATTCACAATCTCAAATCTTGAAGTCACTAAAACAGAGTGAAAACTAAGAATACCTAACACTTTCAATTCTACATATACTTATAGGCTTGCGCCTTTACATCGGAGGTCCACTTAACTAACTTCTTAACAGATTCTACAAAATAGTGACCATTATCCATAAAATATTATCCAAAACTACAAAAAATGACCAAAACACATAAAATATTTCACTTTTGACTTGTGCGTCATTCCCCACCTTGCACGACATCTTTGACCTTGTGTGGCATCAGCAATATTGTGCAACTATCTTACCCCAAAATTTCCTTCCAATAGGCCCCCAACACAATCATGTGTCTCGCCCTTGCACCACGTTAGCTCAACATGGTGTATTCACTGATCTTTTGCTTGAAGTCCTCGTACTACTGAGTGGTCTCCTTCACCTATTCTTTGACCTTCTCAGCAAGATCCCAGCTTCCTGTTAAATCATGTGCTAATGGATGCTCAACAATCTTATCAGTAACATCCTTTTTACCTTCATGTACTACCTATAGTGCAGAAACTGCCTTGACTAAAATTTGCGCTCCAATGTCTTGGACCTCATCCAATGATGTATTGCATCTCTACTGACGCTCCTATGCCTTTACCACACATTGTTGTAACTCCTTTAGCTCCACATACTTGGTGATCTGAACGACTGGTGGCAGCACTCTTAGCGATGTCTTCACTATTTCCAGCTACCCCTCGTCCTCCTGCAAGTGCGTGGTCAGTTGCTCCAATTGCTCATCCTAGACTACACTACTCC
Organism: Pseudotsuga menziesii; assembly: GCA_001517045.1. Lineage (NCBI taxonomy): Eukaryota > Viridiplantae > Streptophyta > Pinopsida > Pinales > Pinaceae > Pseudotsuga > Pseudotsuga menziesii. The sequence goes on from LPNX010479594.1 coordinate 150,048, forward strand.
AAAATTATGTAGTCACGTTAGTCACTTTGTTTTCCTCTTGTTCCATTTACTCCAACTACGTTTCTAAGTCCTCCATGGTGCTTTATCTCTCTGCTACTTATTATGGCGGTGTGTATGGATGTACTAGTTGCTACAAGTCTGCATTGTCATGCTGCAATTACGCAATGACCACCCCAAGCCATGTTTCTTTCACCACCGCATCCAGCTTCTCTGTGCTCTTGAATACATGTTGACATACATACGAAATTGTACCTTCCAACCGCACTTTGTTGTCCCAGAGATGCATTTTCTCAACCACTAGTCGATCTTGCTCCTTTTTCAACTCCTTAATTTCCTTGGCATTGTTGGCCATCAGCTGCTCTTGTTCCTTTCTCAATGTTTCAAATGATTTCCATGCTTCTACCTCTTTCTCCTACAATCGCAAGAATTGACTACTGATACTTTGTTCCTTGTCTTCCAACTCCTGATTGGTGACCCTCTGCATATGCACCAACGTCTATGTGGACAGCGCATTGATTTCTATGGAAAAATCTTGTAACTACTACAGGGAGGCATCGAGATCCTCATTATTGGTCTCGATCACATGTGGCAGAATTTTCACATTCATGATCTACGACCCAGTGCCTATCGATCCAAGGATCTATAGAGTTGTTACCTCCAGTGCCTTCTTCAAAACTACATCAAATAATGAGTCAAGGTGAGTTCTTACCTCACCAATTCCATCTTGCACTTGTTTCTTCATCTCTTCAGTTGTCGCATTGATTTCGGTTCTAATATATGGCCGCAACGAGTTGGTTCAACTGCGCCTCAATCCCTGGGGTTGCGCTACTTTTAGCACCCTGCTCCTGTGGCTTCTTCATTTTTTACTCTTCAAACACTCACTCTATTTCTAAGTTAGTGGGGTTCTGTAATAAATCTTCATCTAAAACATGGTTGCTCTGCTGGGAAAAATCATGTACATGATCAACTTGTGCATCCACGGGTGGACCCGTCAATACTTCATCTAGGATGACAGGTTCTCTCCATGTTGCGGGCCAATCATCAACAATGGTCTCTATCTTTTCATTAAATAACTTGTATGGTGTTGGTAACCACCACTTCTCTGTGTCAGGTCGTGCCTACACATGAATGGCATACAAGACAATCGCAAACTGATAAATACGTTGTAACTTCATCACGGCCTCCTTAGACAATTGCAAAAATTTCACAACTGCAGCATGCAACACTTCCCAATAGATCTGAAACTAAACATCACAATCCTTGATTCAATCAAATTCATTCACCCACTAGAGATTCTGGTAGCGTGCTCCCTTGCAAACCTTTACTGCATCCACATCCATTCCTTGATAATCTTATGGTTCCATCCACACCACGAGAATAATCAGAATCAACATCCAATTGTATGCGAATGGTCGATGCCCCATCGGGACTGCCAATGTGTCATCTGTCTTTTGGTTCATTAAGAACATTGACCAGTTCATATATAGTCCTTGCGCATTCTGCTCTGTGCATGCAATAATCCCGGAATTACACTGGTTAGGCATGTTCATCCTCACAATCTAACTAGCCAAAATCCGTGCTCCAATGAGAACAGTCAGATGATTTATGTCATCAACACGGTACACCTGTCCATCACGTTGCAAACCATATTTCTTCTTCAGCCTTGCGGCTACCTTCCTATCATTTTCTCTCCCCTTGAAATATTGTGAAGGGTCAAGCCCATCCTTAGGAAACCCTATGATCTCTAAAATGATCACAACGGTGACTGCAACCGGTAGGTCCAGCCACAAAATCCTATCATGGAAGCACGCCAAGAGTTGCTTCGTGCATGCATTTGCTTCATCCAACCACCCAAATTGTGGCATGTTTATCACATCCAACAACTTGGATATTTGCAAACCTCGTGCCTAGTCCTATGGAATGTGTACTATTGGGATGCCTCCAACTTCTACCATAGGTTCATAGGGACCTTTCATGATCTCTTTCGACGCGAGCATATCATGATCATCATACTTGATTTGAATTAGTGCAGGCACAATGTCCATGGTGTAGACCATGCCCTATGCTATCGCCGACATCTTCACTGGGTATTTCTAGTTCTTTGTCATTTTCCTTGGTTTTGCATCAGGTCGCATGGGAGTAACATACCCAAGGATTTCTACAATGGACCCCCCTACGTGGGTTAATTTCTACAATGGATCCCCCATCTACACAAGAGCCTTGTTTCCACCTTTCACACACCTGGGTCACGTGGCAGAAATCTTCAAGCCACTCGGTGTGTCCTTGGGGGAAAGTCTCGAGTCAAGGCTGTCACCTTATTCTTGACTCCTCCGTTTAGGCTCAACTCCTAATGAAGCCAAGGGGGGTAGAACCTATTAAATTACTAAGGATAATTACTTAGTATGGTGATGTTAAACTGAATGAATTACTTAGGAGTTTGAAACTTAACCATAAAAAACCATAGATGACAAGATACAAAATGATCACACGAAAGCACAATGTTGAGACACAATATATATATATATATAGCAAGAATAGTAACCAGTGCCTTAAAATGGAGTCAAAAGAAAATCAGTGTACTTGCATGTGCTTGGAGTGAATGTTTTGCAACTGCCTCTTGGTAAATTTTAATTTAATGTGAAATATGAGTTGATTAAAATTAGGTGAAGGGGTGGACTCCAAATATACCCGAGAGTACTTGGAGTATGTCCAAAACTAAACCTTCATGGCAACCCGCAAGGAACATGTGGGATGAATGGAGTCTCAATGTCTATTGTTCATAACGCACCTGTTAGGGTGTGATAGAGATTGGCACCCCGAGGTCACTTTTCAGGAGTTCCCGATTCCTTTGGGTATTTTTCCACCATAATGGTTTGATCTAGGTGTTGGATTTTCACCTGATGGTTTGTCAATTTGGGAGAGTGAATCCTAATTATTCTAGTCACTCAAGTGCTTTTGATATAGCTTAACTGATCGGATGAACCGTAGATAAGTGCAGAGCATACACACCAGAGTCTTGTCAATTTTAGTAAATTTTGAGATGGGTGTTCTTGTTAAAAAGAAAACCCTCAGGGAACCTCTTTCGGTCCAAGTGGACCTCAATCGGGGAATCGATGGGTTGATTTTATCATGGTTACTGAAACAAATGATGATATCAAATGAAACATAAAAAGATAAGCAAACCACAATTTTCTAATTAGACTACCATGAACCTTTCTTCACCTTTCGACTCAAAAGGAGGCTCATGGGGTAAGTATTAAAGTTACTTTGAAACCAATAGAAATAGAATATGGAATTGATTTTAAATCAAATTATACTACCCTACATATTAGTACTACGCTATATTGAAAAAAGATGAACGAAAAGCAAAAAATGACACGGACTCAAATCCCCCCAAGGGGGATGGGGAATGGGCTCAAAAGAGCCTATTCAGAATTATTTTTATTACCTGTGGTTACAATATCATCAAATTGATAATATTCCTCTTTTTTCTTATACATAATGAAACCAAGAGCTTACAAAGTGCAAAAATTAAAGATTTCAGTCAAAAAGGGAGACCCATGGGGGGATTCAGAAGGCCCAAAAGTCACTTTCAAACAGCAGATCCTCCTCTTTTATTTTATACCTTATAAAAAACAGAAATATTATTAGACTTAAATATTCCCAAAATCACTCTAAAAGTACCTTTGGTTCAGCTTACTTTTAACCAAAAAAAGCTAAGTTAAAACTAGTTAAAAAAGGGTAAAAAGGGAACCAAGGAAAGCAAGATTTCCTTGGGATATTGGCTTTCCTTTTATGCATCCAATATGATGTGCACTGATTTCTAGGTTTATATTTTATAATAGAAAACAGAAATCTAATGCATGCGAGCTACAAATTCTCTTTAAAATTCCATGCAAAAAGGACGATTTCCCTTAAGCTAGATCTAGAATGCTTATGAAACCTTTTAAGAAAAAGATCTAGATTATGGGATTTGAGGAGATATATCTATGTTAAATTTACTTTAAGATAATATATATAAACAATAAGCTGTGAACAAAGTAACCAGGTGAAAAAAGATTGATTTTGAAGGAGGAAAAGGAGAAGAGAAGTGCTTGTTGCTGAAGCAGATCTGCAATGGAAACTTGTTAGTGGAATACAGAGGGGAAATGTATTCACAAATATTTTTGATGTACATTGGATTCAAACTAGATCCACATCTCATTCAATCCTTGCTACCTAAAATCTAAACACACAATCCTGCATGAAACCTCATGAGATCTGGATATATATATGAAAAAGAGACAAGAATTACATCCAAATAAACTTATTAAAGATGTATAATATAGATATTCTAACATATATTCTATGAGATATAAGAAAAACAAGTAACCTTACTTGCCCAACTATACTCCTATTGATCCAGCTGAATCGTTCAAGCCAGATAGGGTTCAGATGCAGAAATTGAGAGAAAAACCGGCAACATCAATAGCCGTAAGACAATGCTTAATCCACACATATGAGAGCATTACACCATTTGGCCTCCAAAGCTTCTTTATTTCAACAATCAAAAGATTACAACTGTATTACAATAGCAAGCCCTTCAATCCAACTCTAACTAGATTGGAAGAGGCAGCCTGAGCTTTATTTATACAAAAAATAGGAGATCCAGCCCAGGGGGGAAAAAATCCCAAGGAGATAGACCACTGTAGCTGAAGGAGAGTCCATCAATGCCTGATCTGTGTCTAACTAAGCCAGATCTGAGTCTCACTGAGTGCAATTGTCAATCGGAGAGCTAATCTGACTGACACCTCAACCTGTTGACTGAAGCATCCACCAAAACTCATCCAGATGAGCCAAAACATGTCGAGGAGAGAGGGAGGGAGAAATTCCCCATAAAGGATGTTGAAGATCAACTCTGGATCTGATTTGATCACCTTCTTCAGTCAAGGATTTCTCAGATCCAATCAATCTGGTTCAGATCTGATTGATTTCAATCAAATTGGCTGAGAATCCACTGATCTATGATTCTGGATTTGCTCCATTATTCATCAATTTATTAATTAAAATAATCAATAATTGATTTTTTGGGGCTTTCTGACCTGAGTGATGGAAAATCACTCAAAACTAGGAAATAGTGGGTCCATGGATTTACATGGTGCTCTTAGCTTGAAAATGAGCACCTACATGACTGAAACTGATTATTTGTCCCACTTTTATTACAAAATCAATTTTTCCAATTAAACTATTAAAAATAGCCTAAGTTTTGGAAAAATTAAATTTTAATAAAAAACACTGAAAAAATTTAAAATTTAAAAAAGTTGAAAAAACCTAGGGGGACTTAGACATGTTCATATGACTCGACCATGATGTCTAGCATGTTTATACATTGACACATAGAATCTAATAACCTCAATAGGTCTAAATGCCAAGCTGACCACCCAAACTTTGGAGGTATGGAGTGAAAAACTCAGAAATTATCAGTCGTTTATTCAACAACCCATAATAACCAAGGGAAAAAACACCCTGGGCTGATCAGATTGACAAATAAAGTCTAAGAGATAGAGTCTTTTACAGAAACTATCATGCTAGAACATTTATTACAATTCCCCCATGGGGTATGAACATGTGATATAGTACAAGAAGCACTTCCTAGAAGTACTTCCAAAGGTCTTCTGAAGTCCGAACAAGTTATCCTTATCCGGTTCACCAGGATCACTTGATAAAAAATCACTAAGTACAACTTAGGTGGTAACAAGCCTCCTCCTATGCTCATTTGGATTCTCTAGTCTGCAGTTTCCTCTGTACTAAGGAGTTGGGTGGGTGTGCCCCTCTCTTCTTCTTCGGAACCGATGAGGATCCCACTCACATGCTTGCAACTTCCTCTTCAATGGCGACTCTGATGACCAGTGAATCCCTCTCACTAGAAATATTTACTGTGACTTGCTCATGTAGCATGTCACACCAATGCCCCAAGTTTTCAATGAACACTACACCCTTACACTGCTCAATAACTCAATTACTCACTGCACTCTGCAACTCGACAACCCAATCACAACACGACTCTCTGCGACAATTCTAAACTTTGTCAATTCTCAATCTTGCATAATGGTGAATTTCAACCACGTTCAACCTCTTCTTATAGCACCTAGTCAATCGCATCCTCATAATGACCAAATCTTCTTTAATCATTTCGACCAAATCAGGCATTAATCACCTGAATCCACCGATGATCCTGTCAATCCAACAGTCGGATCAGCCATAAATACGCGTCGCTTCAACAAGTATTGTTGGTTAACTGCTTTAAATGCCTACATTTATTATTGATTTGACTATGTCACGGCCCTGTGGTTGTTGCGACAAAACTACTTAACTACATTACTAGCTCCTCTACTTGCGCATCCACTTCCTCTTGGTGCGCCATCCTTCTAACTATCATCTCATGTAGAAACAAAAATATTTTTTTTTCATCGTGCAGTGCCTCAAGCATCGTGCAGCTCCAAGCCTATCGTGTAAGGCTTCATCTTGCTATTTTTCACTAACTTTGGTAGCATCTCTCCATATAACTGCTGCAATTGTAATACACCTCCTGAAGTAATGGAATTAATGAGATATGGACCTAGCCAATGCATATGTAAATTGGATGTTTCGTGAACTTGCTATGGTACATTAGTACTAGGTCTCCTTGTTGAAATTTTTTGTGCTTAATGTCTCAATCATGACAAGCCTTTTGTCAATCCTTCTCAATGCGCTAGTGAAAACCTGCAACAAGGAGGTCCTCCTCGAGCTGCACCAGTTGCTTCTCTAGTGCGGCTTCATCGTCCATGCATGTCATTGCTGCTATGCCCAAGCTTGGAAGAATGTAATACATAGGCATGACTGCCTCTTTCCAATACACCAATTTGAATGGTGTCTTCCCTGTCAATCTTTTGCAAGTGGTGCGATATGCCCACAAAACTACTTGAATCTTCAAATCCTAGTCATCATGGTTCATGTTGCATACCTTTGTAAGCACATGATCCAACACCTTGTTGAATTCCTCCACCATCCCATTTGCATGTGGATGATATGGGGTACTCTTCTTATGTTGTATATGAAGCTCTTCTATCAATGCGTTGACTATGCAATTGATGAAGTGACTCCCCTAATCACTCATCAATATCCTTGGGCACCCAAACTGAGTGACAATGTTGTCCAATAGGAACCTCGATGCTTTCGGAACAATGCAATCTACAACATGTATGGCCTCCACCCATCTTGTCAAATAATCTGTTGTTATGATCATGTACCGCGCACCAGTTCTCTTTCTAGGTTGGTTAATTGGTCCCATAAAATCCAAATTCCATTTATCAAATGGTTGCAATGCACCTAAGGTACTAATGGCATCTCATCTCTCCTTGATGGTTTCCCAGTTATTTGACAAACATCGTAAGTCCACGCATAGTGCGCCGCATCACCATCTAGAGTGGGCCACCAAAGCCCTATGTGAAGCACCTTTCTAGAAGTAGCACGACCTCCATAGTGTCCACCAGAAACTCCTGCATCTGCCTCTTCCAATATATTCCCTTGTTTGTGTGGTAGGACACATCGTTGTAAGACCTCATCTGGTCCTAGTTTATAGAGTTTTCCAGCGATGAGAAAGAAATCCGCAACCTTGACAACCAACTTCTTATTCTGGCTTGTAGTGAGTTCCTCTGGTGCAGTTCTCGCTATCAAGAACTGAATTATTTTCTCATAGTACCCATCAACCATGTCGAATCTGAATAGTTACGCATCTTGAAACCCATCTTCAATGTTTTTTGGTTCCTCTCCTGTCTCAATCTACGATAAGTGATCTGGGCCATCATTCAAGAGACCTGGATTCACAATTATCTCAAAATCAAACTCCTAAATAAGTACCCAGCGACATATCTTCCCCCCCAACACAGGCTTATTGACCAGTTATTTTAATGTAGAATGGTCCTTGAACATCTTGAAATTACCACCCAATAGGTAATGGAAAAACTTATGTAGCACATATACCATCGCTAGACCTTCCCTCTATGAGGAAGTATAATTATTCTTTGTGGATGCCACAAATTTCGACTAGAAAAAGCATTTGGGTGATCCAAATCTTCTTCCCCCAGCTAAGCTAGCACAACACCCAGCGCAACTGATGATGCATCAACATGGACATGGAACTCCTTATTCCAATCAGGAAAAACCAGTATTGGTGCAGGCCCCATCTTCACCTTTAGTGTCTCAAAATTGCACTCACACTCCTGACTCCATACAAAGACGCATCCTTCTTCAATAATTGCTCTGTAGGAGCTATGATCGTAGCATAACCATGGATGAACTTGCAGTATTATCCTATGTACCCCAATGTTGCTCTCAGTTGCTTCACATTTGTAGGAGATGGAAAACTCAAAATTAGTGTTTTCTTTGTGGGATCAACCAACACTCCTTACTTGCAAACAATGCGTCCCAACATCATCCCAAACAGTGCATAGAAAATACACTTCTTCGAGTTCAGCATGATATGATGTTGTTGACATCGCTCCAGCATCAGTCGCAGGTTCGCCAAATGGTCCCTGATCAATCCATAAACTGTTCAGTAATCCATATAAACTTGCATAAACTTCTGAATAAAATCCTTGAATGCAGCGACAACAACCCTGGAGAATATCATAGGTGCATTCTTCATTCCAAATGGCATCACAGTGTACTGAAAACAACCTCATTCAGTAATGAATGTTGTCTTATGGCGATCCTCTTTTGTGATCCTGATCTGGTGATAGCCATAAAATCCATCCGTAAAGGAATGCATTTCTTGACTACCCACTCCTTCGAGCACCTCGTCAATGAAAGGTGTCGAAAATGGATCATGCACACATGCATCATTCAATTTTATTAGGTCGACACAAATATGAACCTCAGCAGTCTTCTTATCTTGAACCACCATAGGACTGATCCATTCTGATTCTTCAACTGGATCAATTATTCCAGCATTTAGCATTCTATTGAGCTCAGCTTTGACCCTCTCCTTGTATCATGGATTCAAGTGATACAGTCGTTGCTTTACTGGTTTCACATCAGGCTTCAACGGGATATTCATCTCTCCTAAATCTCCTAGTATTCCCTTCAGCTTAGAAAAATTCATAGGAAACAAATCTTGGAATTCATGCAACAGATCCATGTTCTTTGCCATGGTCTCTTTGTCCTAGTGGTCCCCAATATTCTCAAACTTTGGGTTCTCCTCCATCCCTATGTTGACCTTCCTAATTTTTAATGGTTGATTCATTGGGTCCATCAGTACATCAAGTGCTGCGACATCATGACTCCATTTTGTTTATGGAATATTGATATTTTGTGGGTCATCACCATCCTTAGGTCCTCCAGTCACATTATAACATTACATCATTGACTACATCAGACACTGTGCATGCGAATCCACCGGATATGCAACTAGTCCTACCTTCATAACAACATCATGGATGTGTTACAGTGCATCATGAATAGCTGGATTGGTGTTCGCGAAACTAAAGGTGTGAGTAAAATGGATCGTCAACTCTTCCCAAGTAGTAATCTCTCTATGCAACTCGGCTGATACATACCATGATTGTGGAATCTCATCCAAAATGTGGATAAAGGCATGGACCCACTCATCATTTGGTCACGATGCCCACAAGTTCTGACACTCAATCAGATGATCGCCATGACTACTCCTCCCATCGTACCTTCCAGCATGGTACTCTTATGTGTCGCCAATCAAAATTGTCATCAATCTTTGACACTATGACCATCTAATGATTGACTTATGATGGGTCTCCCATCAAAATGCTGGAGTAGCCTTCAGCACTTCATCCAACTCCACCAATCGGTGTGGTTCTAACACCTTATCTTCAAATTCCAATATAAATTCAGACAACTCAAGAAATCCTTCGTATACTAGTGATTCAATAATCTTGATCACGACTCAACACAATGACTACATAATCAGACCACATTTCCATAGCGATACCTCATGCATGTGATTCTTCCAGTTCTCTAGCGCATCATCAAAGTCAGAAGACATAGAGTTGGATTTGTGTCAACTGAGCTCACCATCAACTATCGGATGGATGTAATCCTCTAATATGTTGTATGCATGATCCCATTCTTTTACAGCTTCGCCCCTCACCATCTCAACATACCTTCTCCCTTCAGTTGAATCCATCACATCAATGACCCTGATGTCGCGATTTTCAAAATTCATAACACGTTTCTTAAAGTTGATCACCATTAAACTATCATTGTCCCATCCAATTCACAACAACGTGGGATAGGAGCCTCCTCCATCAACAACGTCGATAACATAAAAATCAACATAAGTCTTCATCCCTTCGACTTCCACGGTAAGGTCCGGAACTCGCCCAATCGGCTTTACTCTGGCCTAGATATCCAGTCGCAACTACATAGGAAACCAAGCCAACTTTGGGCTCCCCATATTTTTCCATGTCTACTTTATTATAATATTGACGTATGCATTAGAGAGAATTTGAGGTCAAAAATGGGCCTCAAAAGGACCAAAATGTACTATAAAAATCAACCAATTACATTCTAGTAGATGACATCATCCCCCATGGTTGAGGTGGCATTGCATGAGTTAAGAATGTTTATTTGTCACATTTTCTATGGTGGATGAAAACCCATAGTTAACCAAGGGAGTGGTACAAGTACTTTTAAGCCATAAAGTGAAGTACTTATAATAAAAGTCATTTCACACTTTCTCATAAAATAATATTATTGTTATTTTCAAGTAAAGTACTCACAATTCACTTTTTCATAAAATAATATTATTGTCACTTTCAAGTAAAGTACTCATAATTCATAAAAATGTATTTTCACATTTTTTTATAAAATAATATATTGTCATTTTCATGTTTTTTTTTTATTTTAAATTATATATTCACTCAATTGTATTTAATATCATAATGTCAAACTAATATATATATATATAATCCTGTACTTTTAAAATAAATCAAATTCATGAATGATATTTATATGAAATAAATATGTTAGTTATGCATATAAATTAAATTCATTTTTGTTTAATTTTATTTACAAGTTCAAGACAAATAAATGCTAAAGGATAATAAAATTTTGGGAATTTACAATGAATCTTAGTCACATCATTGTAGAGTTATTTTATTAATTTTATTTATAGTTAATTTAGAAAAGTAACTCAACCATGGTTATTTATATTGTGCATAAAAAGTAGTGTAGGAGGTGAGTTGTCATATATACCTACCCCATAAAACCCCTAACTTATAATATTTTAATATATCTTATATTTCTGTAGTACATCTCTTAGGAGGCCCATTTTTTACCTCAAATTCTCTCTAATGATCCTAGATCCAAGATGACTGAATCTACCTCACAGTCTCCAATATGAATATTCATGTGCATTTCTTTTCCTGACTGTTTCTTATGTAAATAGTTCACCATAGACTATTTCCATCCCTTGGTCAATCGATGCAACAGACTCTCAATCTTAGCAAGAGCATCATGATCTCTCGCCAACAATAACCAAATTTCAAAGAAATGTTGCAAGGTACCATGCTTCCATGATGGTCCTGCTACCAAAGTGGAATCAAAATTAGTCGACTTATCATATATAGGTAACTTACCAGGATTTCTTCCTATTGCATCAGGTGCTTCAAAGAATGTGTCTCTTTCAGCATCTACATCAAATTCCACCTTCTTCTTCCCAGCCAGCTGAATTTGTGGATGCAGGCTATCATCTTTCGTCGTCTCTCCTCCATGATTAATGACAACAACATTGACATTTTTCGTTCTTGGTTCTGTTGAAATTGTCACAATAGTTGGTCCCTGATTATGGTTCATCAATGGATTCACAGGTTGATTCACATTCTAATTGGCATTCTGGTTCTAATTCTGAAGTTGATTCTGGTTCTGCAATTGATTCTAATTCTGATTTTGCAACTAAGGAACATTACCTTCCTACCACTTCATGATTATTTGCAAACAATTCTCAACATTGTGATCGATAGTGATACAATACGTACACTACACATGCAATTGTGGACAATCTCTATGATAATGTCCCAATACTCTGCAATTATAACATTTCATTGGTCTATGACCTCATCCTCCTCCTCGACCAAAACGTCCACATCGTCCTCCTTGAAATCCTCTATGGAATCTTCCCTGCTGCTGATACTGCAATTGATTGAATTGTTTTTATGAAGGATTCGGCTATTGTTGAACATATTGTTGTGGCTGAACATATTGTGGTTGTTGCAGAGCCATCTGCATCTGATTATACTGCATTTGTGGAACAAACTACGATTGTAGTTACGACTGTGGTACAAACTACATTCATGATTTCGGCTTTGGTACAAAATGCGGTTGAGGTGGCAGTTGTACCACCTACAGCAGCACTTGTCGTTGTTTTACTATTCAGTCTTCCTATCCCTTTACATAGTACATGTCCATTGTTCTATCTTGGAGTACATCATATGCGCGACAATCCTTATCTTCATGCCCAATAGATTAGCAGAATGTGCAATATAAATTCATCATATTTGTGACCATCTTCTGCATATATCCACAATCTTCATGTCGATGCCCATAAACTTGACAAATACAGAACCATGGCACAATGATGCAACTTAACGGGTTCAACGCTCCTGACAACAGGTAGTTTTGGTAATCCGGGAAGTTGTATTTAGTATGTACATCGATGCGACAACAGGTACACCAAAACTCCTCGCAATGTTCTTTTCCTTTCTTGATATCTTCCAACTGGAGCATCAAGTTCTCTAGCTGCGTCTGGATCTTATTCATCCCAATTGCATTCTCGCCAACTGGTGAAGCTTCCAACTTTATTGCGATCTACAGAGCCTCGCTCCATGTCGTAATCTTTTGCTACATCAATGGTAGTCTGGTATGAGATTTGTTGTTGCCTTTCACACACCTGAGTTACATGGCAGAAATATTCATGCCACTCGATGTGTCCTTGGGGGAAAGTCTTGAGTCAAGGATGTCACCTTGTTCTTGACTCCTCTGTTCAGGCTAACTCCTAACGAAGCCAAGGGGGGTAGACCCTATTAAATTACTAAGGATAATTACTTAGTGTGATGGTGTTATATTAATTAAGTTGTTTAGGAGTTGTTTGAAATTAACCAGTGGAAACAAAAGATAACAAGATACAAGATTTAAAGCAGATAAGCACAGTAATGACACATATAATCGAAAGAAATGATCAAATAAATCACTAGTGCCTTAAATGGAGTCAATAGAGAAAATAATGTGCTTGAATGTGCTTGAAAGAATGTTTTGAAAATGTCTCTTGGTAGATTTTAAATTAATGTGGAATGTGAATGAATTAAATTAGGCAAAAAGGGGACTCTAGATATACTTTAGGGGTACTTGGAGTATGTCCAAAAGTGAACTTTCACGGCTACTCACAAGTTTTTTGTGGGCTGGAACAGAGTCTCGAAGACTATTGTTCATAACGCACCCGTTAGGGTGTGATAGAGATCGGCGCCTGGAGGTCACTTTCCAGTTGTTCCCACTCCTTTGGGTATTTTGCCACCGCTTACAGTTTGTTTGAGGCGTTGGATTTTCGCCTAATGGTTTGTCAATTTGGGAGGTGAAGACTAATTAATCTAGTCACTCAAGTGCTTTTGATGCATCTTGACTGATCGGGTGAACCGCATCCAAGTGCAAAGCATACACACCGGAGTCTTGTCAATTTTAGTAAATTTTAAGAGTGTGTTCTTGTTAAAAAAGAAGACCCTCCAGGAATCTCTTTCGGTCCAAGTGGACCTCAATCGAGAAATCAAGAAGGGGTTAATTTTATTACTTGGATGTGAAAAATAACAATGAAAATGGAATCAGAGATACATAACACCGATTTTCTAATTAGTCCTACCACGCATCTCTTTCCCCTTGCGGGTCAATCGGGAAGTCATGGGGTAAGTAGTATGATTAATTTTGAATTGAAAATATGGAATAATGCAAAATGTTATCAAAGTATACAATCTTGCACATCAATACTAAACTAGAACAGAAAAATGCAAAAAAGTGAAACGGATGCAAATCCCCCCCGGGGGAATGGGGAGCGGGCTCAAAAGAGCCTACTCGAAATGATTCCTTTTTTATTATTATTGGTTACAATATCAAAAAACTGAATTATTCACTTGGTTCCTTTTTATCAGGGATCCAAAGGCTTACAAAAATATTGTAACAAGCTGAAATAAAATCACAATGGTGGGGGAAGCCTCCAGGAAGCTCCGGTTCGCCCAAGAGTCAAAAAAAAGGCAAAGTCTCCTTCTGTTTTTTGTTAAACCTGATAACAAATAGTGAAAAATTAAAATCAAATGTGCCCAAAAACATTTTGAAAGTGTTTTGGGTCACCACACAAATTATCAAAAAAAAACTAAGTAAAACTTGTCAAAAAAGGGCTAATCTAGTTTTTCAAAAAGGAATCAAGGAAAGCAATCTTTCCTTGGGATCCTGGCTTGATGTTTGGGAATCCAATGAGATATGAAATTTTCTTGCAGAATATGAAACTTTAAATAATAGCAAGGGAAACTACCTTATTATCAAGCTACAAATTTCCTTTATAATGCTTGCAAAAAAGAGGGTAATTTCAGCTAGATCTCTTCAAATATAACTTTATATGCAAAAAGGAACTGAGATCTAAACTTAAGAAATGATCTTAATAACTAGATATATATGTGATTTTCTTAATGAGACATATCTAAGCAATAAGATTCTTTAATAGTAACCAATTTGAAGAAAATTTAAGATTTTGAAGGAGGAAGAGGAAAAGAGAAGTGCTTGTTGCTGAAGCAAATCTACAAGAGAAACTTGTTAGTGAAGCATCGAGGGGCACAATATTCACAATATTTGTTGGAAAACCAGTGGAATCAAACCTGACCACAACTCTTCCAATCATGGAAAACCTGTAAGCTAAACAACAAATCCTGCAAACAAAACCATTAAATATGAAGATACATATGAGAAGTAGATGATATAGCATGAAAATAATCATATTTAGCATGCAAATATTAGCTCATTCAAACATATGTAGAAAAATAGGAGTAAGTAATCTTACTTAAAATGATCTATTCCTATGATTCCAATAATCATTCAGGTAGACAACAGTTTAATGCAAAAATTGAAAAAAATAGCAGTTCACCTCAAAAGAAGCATGATAATGATGATCCACACATGAAAAGTACTCCACAATTTAGCCTCCAAAGCTTATCTTTATTTCAAAAATTGATGATCAATACAATATTACAATATCAAGCCCTTAAATCCATCTCTCACTAGCTTGGAAGAGGAAATATGTGCTTTATTTATAACAAAAACCTAAAAACCCTAGCCCAGAGGGGCGCATGCATGACTGAAGGAGAGACTGCAGTTGATAGAGAGATAAGCCAAGCCTGATCAGATGATGAAATGTGCCTGAACTGATGATAAAATGAGTTTAACTGGACTAGAACTGCAAATTGGAGTGACACCTCACTCAGTTAACCGAACCAACCAACAAATAACTCCTAGCTTTGATCCACACGTGTGGAGGAGAGAGAAGGGAGGACACAACCCTAGATTTGCATGTGCTTGTTAGCTCCTCTTCAATCTTAGTTCATGCCTTCAGTCAAGGAATGGTCATCTCTAGTCAATCTGAAGCCAATGAGACTAAATTCAGTCAAAACGGAGCAAAATCCATTGATTTAGGAATTTTAGATTTGCTCCATTATTTAATTAATTTTTAATTAAATTAATTAATATTTGACTTTTTGGGGATTTTCTCAACTGAGTGATGGAAAAATCACTCAAAACTTAAGGAAAATTGGGTTTATGGGTTTACCGAGTGCTCTGAGTTATAAAATGAGCACCCCCACTTTTAACCCCACTTTTATTACAAGACCAATTTTTCCAATTAGACTATTAAAAAATAGCCTAAATCTTGTGGAAAAATTAAAATTAAAAAAACTTAAAAAAATAAATAAATAAATAAAAACCTAGGGGGACTTAGACATGTTCATATGACTCGACCATAATGCCTATCATGTTTATACATTGACACATAGACTCTAATAACCTCAATAGGCCTAAATGCCAAGCCAACCACCCCAACTTTGGAGGTATTGAGTGAAAAACTCAGAAATTATCAGTCATTTATTCAACAACCAATAATAACCAAGGGAAAAAACACCCTGGGTTGATCGGATTGACAAATGAGATCTAGGAGACCGACTCTTTTACAGACATTTATCATGCTAGAACATTTATTACAACTCCCCGAAGGTGGTATGAACATGTGATATAGTACAACAAAGTTTCCCAGAAGTAAGACTGAAGGTCTTCTGAAGTCCGAACAAGTTATCCTTGTCCAGTTCACCAGGCTCACTTGATAAAAAACGAGTAAGTGCAACTTAGGTGGTAACATCTGGCTCCAACTGTGGGACGTGTGCTTGATCTGGTCTTTAAGGCAAGGAAAGGATATGAGAACACAAGAATCTCTGATTTGGAGCTCGACATCCCATTGGAAATGTATATCCGAGCTTTACAACTTTTGAATGGGGCCAAATGCATGCCAATGAAAATAAATTGCCCTCCCCCTAAATCACCAAAAAAAGTCGTTTAGGGCCTCAAAATGACCCCAAAAGTTTGGGACCTCATAAACCATAGAAAATATTAGGAGACGGCCACAATGGACAATTGTTTTGAGCCAGTGGAATAGGTGGGTGACCACCGATTTCCATCTGTATCAATCCTCCTTCCTTAGGAAGCAATGGTATCCATTGCGTCAAATCCTATATCATAGCTTGAACTATGTGTTAATATGATCTCCTGGTGCGACATTTGCTAAAGTGAAGAGGCTACCTTTCTTTGACACCCCAAGAGAGTTGTACCAAGCACTTTGATTGCATGGCCTTGCACTGTAGAGGTACATGAATGGATGAGGGAGCACTGACTATGTTTTCTTCTTGTTTCTAATGAGCAGAGACACCCTGTGTAGAGGATGTGGAGGTCTATGTGATATGATGTTCTCCTTCAGAGGAAATTGTGAAGAGGGGTAATTTCCTGGTGTGGGAGTTTATCTTCCTACCCTACGAGACTGTGGTAGGTGAAAGTGTCTCTGGGATCTGATAAAGTTGTCGTCCCAAGGTGACAATGACATTGCGAGGTTGCGACTCATATACTACATGATGCTTCCACATAAATGGTTGTCCTAAAAGAAAATCATAGACTTCAAGAGGGGCCACATCACATAGTACCTCATCTTTGAAAGGCTTGATTCCATATGGTAGGAGGAATTGTTGAGCAATGCAGATTCCTTGTCCTTTTTTACCCAACCAATGTTGTAGGGTTGCAGGTGTGGTGTTATTGGAAGCTCCAATATCTTGATGACTTATGTTAAGATCGGGTTCTTTTGGCTATTGTTGTCAATAACAAAATGTAATGGGTTTCCCTTCACCCACATCTGTGAGTGGAAGAGGCACTCCTTTACCTCTAACTCTTTAGGATCCTCTAGTTGAATATGTGTGGTAGAAACAGTGAAAGTGGGGTCTGCATCAATGATCTGCTTCCCATGGTTTGCAGCTATGGAATTGGGTTCTGAATTGAAATCAGGATCTGATTCTGAAGATTGATCTCGTCCACCAATGTCTTCTTTGAGAGACATTCATTAGTGTTGTGCCAGGGGATTTTTTGGAACTTGCACCACTTCCCAATTTCCTTATTTTTCTTTCCATTCCCCTCCTTTTCTTTTGGTAGGGATTGGTTTTCCTTTCCTTGTACTATGTTCTACAAGCCAGGGTTTTCGTTGGCTTGATTCTATAGTGGGTTTGTAGGTCCAGAGTCTCACTTGTTTTTTTGTCGATATTTCTCCTCAATTTTGACAACATACTGATAGGCACATCCAAGTGAAGAGATGTCAAGGAATTTCATCTCAGTTTGAATGTACCGATGTATATCACTACGATATTTCAGTATTAGGTGTCGCTCATACTCCTTATACCAAGCTTTGTGCACAAGGTATGAAAGGTTTTGGTGTACTTCGACACCGTCTAGTCCCTCTCTTGGTGCAGAATTGTCCGTTTGGTGCACTGGTCATCATAGTTTCCCACAGGGTAATACTGTTCCTTGATGGAATCTATGAAAGAGGCCCAAGTGGAATTTGTCTCAAACATTTCGGACTCATCTAATGATTTTTTCTCCCAATAACTACACCACCAATTTTGGAGATGGGGGACTTCCTTAAGGAGCACAAAGGTGATATTTTCCCTGTTGAAGAAATTATGGATAGAGAAATACCGTTCTAGAACATTCAACCAATTATCTATGGCATATACATTGACATGGCCTTAAAATAAAGGAATATCAAAGTTAACTTGTGCCTTGAAGGGAGTTACATCCCCAAACCGGCTGCTCGTTGAAGATGCACTTGTCGCTGCCAACATTTGTAGAAGGATTTGGATGAAATTATCCGTCATTGTGTTCCTCTATCGCTCAAGGGATTCCTCAAGCAATTATTTGATAGGATCTACTGCTTTATCGTCTCTCTTTTCTTCTGCCATGGGAGGTTGTTTAGGGCGGTGAGAGTGATCTTCACCAAGTGAAAATAGATTGAGACCAAACTCTCTATACCCTGACCTTGTCGGGGACATGCATTGAGAAACAATCAAAGAGAAAATGTCTTTGGTACCACTAATCCAAATTTATGTGGGAATGAAATGAAATAAAAAAATATAACATCGTAAACATAGCCATTTTGCAAAGATAATAGATATGCAGTAAACACATATTCTATTAAATGGTGAAAAATAGAACAAACTGTAATACAATATCTAGAATGGTGGTAGCTATCTCTGAGAAGATATGTGACTGCTACGCTCATGCATGAAAATATGAATACAAAATGAGTAAAATGGGCCTATTTATAGTAAGAATAAGGGTGAGAACCCAAAAATTCCAAAACATAACCCTAGAAGATGAATCCTCATAAAGTTTCTGGCCCCAAGGTGGTTAGTTGAATAGTCAACTTCCTAGGGTCATAACTTTTGCATACAATATCTGATTTGGGTGCTCAATATCCAGTCGGAAAGGTATATCCAATTTTTACAAGTTTCAAATGGATAAAAATGCATGATGTTGGCATCATTTGGCCCCCTGAATCGCCAAAAAACGTCATTTAGGTCCTCAAAACGGATCCAGAAGTTTGGGACCCGATAAACCATAAAAAAATAACTAGGAGACTGCCACAATGGATAATTATTTTGAGCCAGTGGAATAGGTGGGTGGCCATCGATTTCCATCTAGATCGATCCTCCCTCCTTAGGAAACAATGGTCTCCGTTGAGTCAAATATCGTATCAGATCTTGAACTATGTGTTGAGATGATCTCTATGTGACATTTGTTGAAGTGAAGAGATTTCCTTTCTTTGACACCCCGAGAGAGATGTAATTGTTGTACCAAGCACTTTGAATGCATCACCTTGTACTGTAGAGGTACACGAATGGATGAGGGAGCACTGACTATGTTCTCTTCTTGTGTCTGATGTGCAGAGACAACCTGTGCAGAGGATGTGGAGGTCTTTGTGATCTGATGTTCTCCTTTAGATGCAATTGTGAAGAGGGATAATTTCCTAGTGTGGGAGCTTATCTTCCTACCCCGCGAGACCATGGTGGGTGCAACTGTCTCTGGGATCTAATAGAGTTGTCCTCCCAAGGTGACAATGACACTACAAGGTCGTGACTCATATATTGCATGAAACTTCCACATATATGGTTGTCCTAAAAGAAAATCATAGACTTCAAGAGGGGACACATCACATAGTACCTCGTCTTTGAAAGGCTTGATGCCATATGGTAGGAGGCATTATTGAGTAATGTGGATACCTTTTCCTTTGTTTATCCAACCAATGTTGTAGGGTTGTGGATGTGGTTTTTTTGGAAGCTCCAATCACTTGAGGATCTCTATTGAGATCAAGTTCTTTTGGATACCATTGCCAATAACAAAATGTATTGGGTTTCCCTTTACCCACATCTGCTAGTGGAAGAGGCGCTCCTATGCCTCTGACTATTTAGGATCCTCTAGTTGAATATGTGTGGTAAAAATAGTGAAAGTTGGGTCTGCATCAATGATCTACTTCCCATGGTTTGCGACTTTGGTATTGGGTTCGGAGTCGAAATCAGGATCTGATCCTGAAGATTTGATCTCGGCCACCAATGTCTACTTTGAGCGACATTCATTAGTGTTGTGCCTAGGGATTTTGTTGAACTCGCATCACTTCTCGGTGTCCTTATTTTTCTTTCCTTTCCCCTTATTTGCTTCTAGCAAGGATTGGTTGTCGTTTCCTTGTCTCATGTTCTACTGGCCTAGGTTTCCCTTTCCTTTCTTCTGTGGTGGATTTGCAAGTGCAGAGTCTCACTTCTTCTTTTGTCAATATTTGTCTTTGACTTTGATAGCATACCGATAGGCACATCCAAGTGAATATATGTCAAGTAATTCCACCTCAGTGTGGATGTACTGATGTAGACCATTGATATATTTCAGTATCAGGTGCCGCTTAGAGTCCTTGATACCCAGCTTTGTGTGCAAGGTATGAAATTCATTGGTGTAGTTCGACACCGTCTAGTCCCTCTCTTGAGGAAAAATGGTCCATTTGGTGTACTAGTCATCATAGTTTCCGACAAGGTAATATTGTTCCTTGACAATATCTATAAAAGAGGCCCAAGTGGGATTTGTCTCAAACATTTCAAACTCATCTGATGAGTTTTTCTCCCAATAAGTACCCCACCATTTTTGGACATGGGGGACTGCCTTAAGGAGAGAAAAGGTGATCTTTTCCCTATCAAAGAAATTGTGGAAAGAGAAATACCCTTATAGAAAATTCAACCAATTATCTATACCATCTACATTGATCTGGACTTCAAATAAAAGAATATTAAAGTTAAATTGTACCTTGAAGGAAGTTGCATCCCCGAACTGGTTGCTCGTTGAATATGCACTTGCCACTACCGTCATTTGTAGAAGAATTTGGGTGAAACTATCCATCATCTTGTTCCTCTCTCGCTAGAGGGATTTCTTAAGCAATGATTTGATAGGATATCCTTCTTCATTGTCTCTCTTTTCTTCCACCATGGGAGGTCATTTGTGGCGGAGAGAGTAATATTTACCAAGTGAAACTAGATCGAGACCAAACTCTCTATACCCTAACCTCGTCGGGTACATGCACCAAGAAACAATCAAAGAGAATATTTCTTTAATACCATTGATCCAAATTTATGTGAGAACGAAATGAAATAACAGAGATAACATCATAAACATAGCCATTTTGCAAAGATAACAGAGATATAGTAAACACATATTCTATTAAATGGAAGAAATAGAACAAACTGTAATATAATAGCTAGAATGGTGGTATCTATCTCTAAGAAGGGATGTGACTGCTACGCTCATCTATACAAAGATAAATACAAAATGAGGGAAAAGGGGCATATTTATAATGAAAATGAGGGAGAGAACCCAAAAAGTCCAAAACATAACCCTACAATATGAACCGTCACAACGTCTGTAGCCCCAAGGTGGTTAGTTGAACAGTCAACTTCCCGGGGTCATAACTTTTGCATACGATCTCCAATTTGGATGCTCGATATCCTGCGGGGAAGTTCTATCCGAGCTTCACAAATTTCTACTAAGGCCACATGCATGCTGATGGAAAACATTTGGCCCCCCGAATCGCCAAAAAACGTCGTTTAGGGCCTCAAAACGGCCCTGGATTTTTGGGACCCGATAAACCGTAGAAAAATAACTAGGAGACTGCCACAATGGACAATTGTTTTGAGATAGTGGAATAGGTGGGTGGCCACTGATTTCCATTTGG
Organism: Pseudotsuga menziesii; assembly: GCA_001517045.1. Classification (NCBI taxonomy): domain Eukaryota; kingdom Viridiplantae; phylum Streptophyta; class Pinopsida; order Pinales; family Pinaceae; genus Pseudotsuga; species Pseudotsuga menziesii. The sequence goes on from LPNX010479594.1 coordinate 171,922, forward strand.
ATCAATCCTCCCTCCTTAGAAAGAAATGGTCTCCATTGCGTCAAATCCTGTATCAGATCTCGAGTTGTGTGTTGAGATGATCTCTTGGTGTGACATTTGTTGAAGTGAATAGGTTTCCTTTCTTTGACACCCTGAGAGAGATGTAATTGTTGTACTGAGCACTTTGACTACATAGCCTTTCCCTGTGGAGGTACACTAATGGATGAGGGAGCACTGACTTTGTTTTCTTCTTGTGTCTGATGAAAAGAGACACCCTGTGCAGACGATGTGCATGTCTCTGTGATCTGATTTTCTCCTTTATAGGAAATTGTGAAGAGGGATAATTTCTTGGTGTGTGAGCTTATCTTCCTACCCTACGAGACTGTGGTGGGTTCAACTGTATCTGGTTTTAATCCAAAAAATCCCTCAATTAGCTCTACATGACCAACCCCACCCAAAGACATCCATTTTACCCTCTCCATTGACCCCCACACCTTTGTAAAGGCTCAAAAAACATAAAAAGGGCTTAAAAACCCCTAAAAATAGCCAAAATAGCTCTCAAAGGGGCTAAAACCTCCAAAAGGAACTTAAAAGCCCTAAAAGAGCTAAAGAATGGCCGAAAGGGGCTAAATCCTTGACCCAAGGGCTTAGAACCCTAAAAACCTCAAAAATGGCTATAAATACAAGGGTAGGGGTCACTTTCAAAACATTCCTCATTTTTCCTATCGTTACTCTACCCATGTGAGTGCTTTGAGACCCACATCTCTCAAACCATTCACCCTTCTCCTCCATTTGCTCTATTGCTCCATTATCCAAAACCCCATTCCATTGAGAGGTAGCATCTTAAGCTAGGGCATGGTGGCACATCTTCCAGCAAGATCATAGGTATAATGATGTCAATACTTTCTTATTGTTTACTCTAGTTGCTTATAGCTTGTTTTTTGCTAACTTTTTCATTGTAGGGTTTTTTCTTGTTCATTTCATTAACAGCGTGCTACAGGTTCTCCATTAAAAACTTGTTGCGGGTTTTGCTTTCACCCATAGAAGCTCTATCCTTCTGTCCTATAGATGAAAGGTAGGTGTTTTAGCACGTAGCTAAGGCATTTTCCCGGCTACATATTGGCGACCATACCAGGTCGATCCCACAGGATCCTTGGGCTTTTTTTTTTAGACCTTTTGCTTAGTTTGATAAATCTTTGCTTATTTAGGTTGATAGATATTTTTCTTTCATTTTTGTTATTGTTTCAGCCACAGTACCAGTTACTGTTGGTCATTATTTTATTTGCAAATCATTCAACTATGCAAAAACAGTCGAACCGAATTTCTAAAAATTCACCTCTATTCGGTCTCATTTTCTGCCCAATTAGTTGATCCATTTGCAAATTTGCCCACGGTTAGGAGTAAAAGGGCTTGCTTCCAAAGTTGGTTTTCAATCGTTTGAGGTAATTCCTCATAGTTTTATCACAATACGCCCTACAAAAATAGGTCCTCTATAGGTGTGTGACCCTTTTTTTTACTTTGTATGAGCAATTTAACTTTTTAGGCTTGCCTGTTTGCTGCTATTTGGACTGTCAGTGCGGCCCAGCCGCCACTGTCCAGCAGCCTATTTCTTTCTGCAAACTTTTTTTGTAAATTGTATTTTGATTTGGTTAGTTGTTAATACATATGAATCTGTTTTAAGGCTTAGCTAAAATATTGTAATTTAATTTTCAGTTTTTTCACTTAAAGAATTGGTAATTAACCTCTTGCTAAAGCCCTTCCTCCTCTACCCATTCATCACCCTCCAGGGTATTCTAAGATAAGATGAAGGGTCAAGCTTGTATAGTAATAGGAACTTATACTTGTTATTGCTTGAGACCACTAAAAATAGGTGACTTGGAAGGTAGAAGGGGTGGCAGGCCCAGGGGGGCTCATGACGTTCACATCCTCCCTATTGAGCGACCTGAGGATCTACGGGTGGGCTTAGTCCCACTGTGTTGAGAGCCCAGCACTCTTTCCTGGTCAAAGAGGAATATAGGCATAAGGTAGTCACCTATCATGTTTTCAATAGTTCAGCATTCATTATTTGTATGTTTCAAGTTTTCTGTTTCAAAAAATTCACTGGTTTCATAACAGGTTCTCATTTTGTAATCTCCATAGCAAATCAGAATCATTTGTGAAGTATTCATAAACCATAATTGCAGTCACCAAACTAATAACATAAAATAATTTAAAAATGTACAATATTTCATACATTAAACATGCAAACAACCACACCAAGTAAGCTAACCAAACTCAGTTCATGACGCTAAGCCAACCATTAAAATATATCAATTTACATTAATTCAAATACTTGTAGTATTTGAGGACATAAGTCCCTGACTGCCTTAACCATGGGAAGTACTTGGGCTCAGCCTTGAAACTCAATTTGAGGAGTACCACGGGAACCCCAAAGAAGCTGGCTATTGAGAGGAATTGCCAAGCGAAATGGGCAACGACCCCTACTGACTAACTAGATCTCCTATGAGAAAAAATCCAAGCGATGTCTACTGGAAGTCTTGGTGGTTGAGTGACCACCTGAAAGATAATAGGAAGCCGCTAAAACTGGGGTCCAAAACATCACTACTGGATTACACCATTTGATCTACCAACTAGACACAATTGATCCCCCATGCTCTTCTTCATGCCTAAGAGGTGATCCACCAGAGTTCAGGTCCTTGAACCAACACCATTGAGACCATTCTTGATGACTCTCTACACCATCAGAAGGCCACATAGCCTCTGACTCAAAATTAGACTCATATCAATCTGAACCCAACTTACATACTGCACCATCTAGCCCCATGGCTGGTGCAAACCCGGATCCATTTTATGGAATGATCATTGGCAGTGGACCCATGTCCATACCTCAATTCAACACCAATACCCTTACAAGTGGTATTAGTACTTCCATGCAAACTGTCCTAACTCAACTTCCTCCACTGGTACTTACCAATCAAACTGCCCCAACTGTTATACTTGGGAGTAGTGGCTCGTCCACTCACACTGTCCCACCTTTCATACATGTGTGCAGTGGCCCTTCTTCTCACACCATCCCACTTGCCATACCTGGGGGCAGTGGCCTGTTCACAACTGTTCCACAAGTATCCCAGTCATGCAAGGACATCATGTTCTCATGAACCCCACTACCATTGCAAGTCCTTCCCATATCAACCTTGGGTCCAACCTACCTTTCATGGCATGCCTCAACTTCCCTGACTTGGCCAAGTTAACCAATGACCCTATCTATCATCAAACCTTTTGGCCTCCCATGCCAACCAAGCTCCCCTCATACATCCCCAAGTTTGCATGGAAGGCAGGGGAGTGCCCCCAAAACCATATAATGACATTTCACCCATGGTGCTCATCAAATAGCATTGTAGATGATTCGATCAGACTCAAACTTTTCCAACGCACCCTCACAGGTGTTGCAGCCAAGTGGTACATCGACCTACCACAAGCCCAAGTACCCAGAATTTAACTCCTTGGCCTTTATGTTCCTATGGTATTTCCAGATCCCCGTCAGATATGATGAAGGGGTGGAAATATTGCAATATTGTCACCAAAACACTATGACCCACATAAACGACCACATCCATGAGTGGCGGCGATGTCGCAGCTTGTGCAAGATCAAGCTTGATGACAATATCTTTCATGATTGGCTCTTAAAAACATTGTTTCCACCCATAGCCAAGGATGTCTCCTCTGAATGTCCCCAAACAAAGGAAGATGCCATTCTAAAATCCCAATAGTTCGACCTCATTTGCACACAGTCAGGATACCTCTATACCATCATTCCAGACGCTCCCCATGCAAGCACCTCCTACTAGGATGCGTCGGGGGAATCTCATGCTGCAAATGGAATCATAGGCTCAGTTTCCCACCAAACACAACATCACGTGACACCACCCATGATGCCTCCACACCTGAGCAGCATACCTAGTGTTGCCTACCCACACCAAGATCCTGATTATTCAAGAATGATATCTCAATCCAGAACTACAACCTCCTATACACAACCTGCACCACAGGTGCAGGCCCATGCACCTTCCTAGCCAGCACAACAATCACCAATCACCTATGGCCATGTCCGCTCTCAAGGTACTTAAAACATGTGCAACATAGCGAAAATCCTTACTAGCCGCCCTCGGTGTCGTAGATCCCTCTAACTCCAAATTTATCACATTTGATTTGGACAACAGAGAGCCTAGAATGCCATCAACCATCACCTTCCAAATTCCAGTGTTGATTCAAAATTTGGTCGTGCACCGATGCATTATTGACAAGGGGGCATCAACTTGCATCATGTCAACCTTAGTCTGGAAGAAATTTGGATCCCCTATCCTACAGCCATCCACCACAACAATGCATGCCTATGATGGCCACCCCACTAGAGCCCAAGGCATCCTTCTGCACATCCACATCTCTTTAGCAAGGAAGAGCATCCTAGTTGACATAGAATTTGTCAACGCTCAGTTGGACTACAACCTTCTCCTAGGACGTAGCTACATGTATGATATGCAAGCTATGGAATTTACCATGTTCCACTAAATGATGTTCCCTCATGATGGGAAAATCGTGACCATTGACCAGTTGACTTATCATGATCCACAAGCACCAACAACACCAGCTAACGTTATTCCCACTATCTACATCGACTTCGACATCACCACCACCCCCATCATGCTGAATGTAGGAATGGGGTTGTTCGTCAACACCTCTATGATGACTTCCTTCCCCTTAGTATCACCACCATCTCTGCCAAGTGATACTGTGGATTTGTGCATGCTGTCATCCATCACTACTGTACTATAACCCCATCCATAGATGTAACCTCATCATTAGCCGCAATACCATCAGCAGCCACAACCTCATCCGCAGCCACAATACCATCAGCAGCCGCAACCTCATCCATGACCACAACATCATGTATAGCCACAACCACCAACGCATCCCCAAACATACTCACCAGGGGACTACTTGGGTTCCTCCCCAGTCCACACAATTCTCTTCCTATTTCCTCCGCCTGGAATCATGAGTAATCTAGTAATGGCCACCTTAAAATTACCCAACTTCACATTGCGGATTCCTGTATGGTACCTCGATCCACCATCCCAACCTCCGATGCCCCAAGTCTTGTTAACCCCTCTTCAACCCATCGTGGTTGAATCATGCCCCCCTCACAGACACAAAAACCACCTTCTGTACCCACACCAGCCCCGCCTCATTTAAATAGGGAAAGGGGCAAGAACACTAGACCGGTAACCGAACCCCGATAGAGTCCTCCTCGTGTCGTGTGTGACGTACAAGGGCATGCAACTTAAAACTACCCTAACATTCCCATGCTCTACACACACTTAGATTCCATGGATTCAATAGAGAACATCCCTTTGGTTGTCCTCCCAAGTGGGCCAACAGCCAAGAACAAGTCTTTGAGGACAAACCATGCATGTGCCCTTTACAGCTTGTATGGACATTATTCTCACCACTTCCAAGACTTGGCCAAGTTTTGAGATTCCCTAAGCAATCTTCAAAAACATTCCCTTGAATACAAAATTGCAGTCATTGAGGAGATCCACCCTCTGGTTTCATCCTCTACCACCACAAGCATTTACATGATCTCTAACTCCAGTAGTCCTTCTATCTCCTCACCTGTGGAAGATCCACCTGATCTATCTCGACGCCACTTTCGCGATGACAGAGAGATCTCTAAAATCACCACCATTTTTACACCTTTTCACTTAGCCCATGGCATGGAGTCAGGTCTTCCCATTGAATTCCAGACTCTTCCCCCACATACTTTGCACCAACTACGGAGTCTCCAAGGAAAGGTCAATTTCCTTCGTGGGAGGTCTTATGCCTAAGTCGCTCACCATGAAGCACTTGGGGCATAGTTTTTATTTTTTTTCTTACATCATTTTTTACCATGAGTCGATGACCCCCTCCAGTTATTGTTCCACGTCTAGTCGTAGTGATGATTCCATTGTAGAACTCCATTGCATCATTTTCACATGAGCAGGTGGATCTAACACATCCACCCTGCCCCTGCGCCGGTGGAATCCCACTGGAGGGTGCGGTCCCACTTCTGCACATGCACATAGTATGTTGCACATTTGATCTAGATACCACTATGCTAAGCATACCTTTTAGGTCACTAGACCTTACTCAAGGTCGAGGCCTCTTCGTATCTCCTCGGTTGCACAATGTTCTCAGGTAGAGAAACAACCTTTAGACTGCATCCCTCCCTACTGATTCCTTGGGCCATTTCCCAGAGTCACGTCAATTTTTTTGTCACCACGCGAATCACATGTTGTACATTGATCTAAATCCGTACCCATAGGCCTCCATTTGGTCTAGTTTTTCCCCATGCACCACCGCACCAAGGGCAGCATCACTACCTTCTAGTCAAAGCCATCCAGAGACCATTTGAGATGCCATTTGCATCATCGAGTTCAGTTTTTCATCCTCTATATTTCGACGATATGCTTGTCTTGTGCTCTCACTATGATTTTTGGGCCACTGTCTGAAAGTCACCCCGATTTGTGCACCATCACGCGAGTCTCTCTCGATATGTATTGGAATGTTCACGAGCCATCTTCTCCATCCATACTACATAGCTGGCCACCTTTAACCGCTATCCATTGTCCCACAAGGGGGCATAATTAGTGTCCCCTTTCTTGGTTGACCATAATGGAGTTTCTGTTAAGCTCTTTTCTGACTCCTAAAATAATGAAAATATTGTGGAGCGCATTTTCTTCCTCTCCCGCTCATTAAAGTATCGAAAAGGGCATCTACATAGCGTTGTTTATCTCCTTTTGCAAACTATGAAGACTACCATATGAAAAGGACCACCTTGGCACATTCAATACAAGACCATTCACCTCTACATCCTTTTATGCTTTCTCAGGTAGAGGGGTTGCACTTTACGAAAAGCTCATCAGGGTTTGTCTTTAAGCTCTTTTCCAGCCTTCTCATAAAGAAAAGATTGCCGAGCAAACTTGGTTTCATTCATGCTCATAAAATTATCTAAATGACCATCTAGTCAGTACAGGTTTAACCTTTTCTAGCCTGATTGGACTACCAATGGTAAAGAAGTCTCTCATCCCCTAAAGGATGGGCGAGCTCTCCTATGTACACTTTTATCCTTTTTCGAGCACAGGAGACTATGAATGAAAAAGAGACCCCACTGGAGTCTTCATCATGCTTTCAAACTCTCTAAAATTGAAAGAACCATTGAGCATTTACTTTCTTGGGCTCACTAAAAATCCACGAGATCATACTATAATGGTGTCTTTAGAAACCACCCCACATGTAACAATTTGTAAGCATTCCCACTTTGGGTCACCTTTGTTCAGAGTATTCTGCAATGAATCTTCCTTGGATCCCATGAATACCAAAAGTGTCTACCTCCCCTTAGTTTTTCCCATCTGCAGTTACATTCCTGGTATTACATCTATGATCCCTCTCCTAGGATTCAGTTTCATTTGCTTCTAGGTCATCCCTGCCGTCATACTCTGAACAAAGGAAGTTTGAGTCCTCTGCACTCCCCCTGCCCCTGTTTCCCAATTCAATGTGTTAGTCCCCAGATTGCCTCATACCCTTGGTTATCTCCCCCATGCTTCTTATCAAGGAAACACCATTGCCTTGGTTAGTTGCAGGTCTCCCTCTATCGATTACAACACATCTATTCCAGAGGATAGACCCAAAGGTCCCTGTATCCTGGTTTCATTAACCTCATTGATGAGTTCCTTGGACCACTTAAGAGGATTCCTTAGTGCCTCTTGAGATGGTTGTATCTCACATGCTCGACTTCAACAACCATCATCGCAACATTGAGATTTGTACAAGGTATTGGTCCATGAAATATTTGGTTGAAGACCCCAGTTGTCACCTAACTCTAGCACTTTGGTTAGTCTATTACGGGACCCAGATAGGTTCATGTCCCTTGTGATTTCTAGGTTACGTTGGAGACAGTGTTCAGAATCCCTGGCATTGCTTCTATATAGATTTGTGATTGATGCAGCATAGTGTACCACAGAGACTCTGACTCTCAGTCAGTAAGTCCCCACAGTTATGTACCATCCTAGATTCAACAGGTCATCAGTTATGAAGATATAGCATTCCATGATAATTCCATGGGTCCAATGTATCAGTTCTTCATATCAGTATTGTACTCAGCCTCTAATCGAGGAAACCATTATGTAACACCAGTTGTATATGATCGGATCTTGTATTATAGAGATTTGATCGCATGATTCTTGTTTACATTCTTACGAGCATGGGGATGCCTGACTCATCCATATACATGTCACACATTATTTGTATCTCACCCATTGATGGGAACCATATTAATAAAAAAACCAAAATCCACCATGTCCCATCCCAGGAAGCACCACCTCTCCCCAGAAAATCCTATGATGTCTGTCGGCCATACCATGAGCTCCTTCCCTCACACATCAGGGGGAAATTTGTTAACCCAAAAAATCCCTTGATTAGCTCTATATGACCTACGCCACCCAAAGACATCCATTATACTCTCTCCATTGACCCCCACACCTTTGTAAATGCTTAAAAACATAAAAAGGGCTTAAAAAACCCTAAAAAGAGCCAAAATAGCTCTCAAAGGGGCTAAAACCTCCAAAATGAGCTTAAAAGCCCTAAAAGAGCTAAAGAATGGCCGAAAGGGGCTAAAATCCCAAAAAAGGGGCTAAAATCTTGACTAAGGGCTTAAACCCCTAAAATATGCAGAAAAGGCTATAAATACAAGGGTGGGGGTCATTTTCAAAACACTCCTTCTTTTCCTAGCGTTACTCTACCCATATGAGTGCCTTGAGACCCACATCTCTCAAGTCATTCATCCCTCTCCTCCACTTGCTCCATTAGCCAAATCCACAATCCATAGAGAGGTAGCTTCCTGAGCAAGGGCATGGTGGCCCATTTCTCCATAGATAGAAGGTATAATGGTTTTTTCTTGTTGTTTAGTTTGTAGCTTAGTTTCTCTGAGCTAGTTTATTGCTAACATTTTTATTGCGGGGTTTTACTTGTTCATTTCTTTAACATGTGCTACAGGTTCTCCATTAACAACTTGTTGCAGGTTTTGCTTTCACCCATAGAAGCTCTATCTTTTCTTCCTATAGACAAAAGGTAGGTGTTTCAGCACATAGCTAGGGCCTTTTCTCAGCTACATCTGGGATCCGATAGAGTGTCCTCATATATGGTTGTGCTAAAATAACATCACAAACTTCAAGAGGGGCCACATCACACAGTACCTCGTCTTTGAAAGGCTTGATTCCATATGGTAGGAGGCATTGTTGAGTAATGTGGATACCTCATCCTTGGTTTAGCCAACCGATGTAGGGTTGCAGGTGTGGTGTTGTTGGAAGCTCCAATATCTATTATGGGACCCAGATAGGTTCATGTCCCTTGTGATTTCTAGGTTACGTTGGAGACAGTGTTCAGAAGCCCTGGCATTGCTTCTATATAGATTTGTGATTGATGCAGCATAGTGTACCATAGAGACTCTGACTCTTAGTCAGTAAGTCCCCATAGTTATGTACTGTCCCGGATTCAACAGGTCATCAGTTATGAAGATATAGCATTCCATGAGAATTCCATGGGTCCAAGGTATCAGTTCTTCATATCAGTATTGCACTCAACCTCTAATCGAGGAAACCATTATGTAACACCAGTTGTATATGATCGGCTCTTGTATTATAGAGATTTGATCGCATGATTCTTTTTTACATTCTTACGAGCATGGGGATTCCTGACTCATCCATATACATGTCACACATTATTTGTATCTCACCCATTGATGGGAACCATATTAATAAAAAAACCAAAATCCACCATGTCCCAGCCCAGGAAGCACCACCTCTCCCCAGAAAATCCTATGATGTATGTCGGTCATACCATGAGCTCCTTCCCTCACACATCAGGGGGGAATATGTTAACCCAAAAAATCCCTCAATTATCTCTACATGACCTACACCACCCAAAGACATCCATTATACTCTCTCCATTGACCCCCACACCTTTGTAAATGCTTTAAAACATAAAAAGGGCTTAAAAACCCTAAAAAGAGCCAAAATAGCTCTCAAAGGGGCTAAAACCTCCAAAATGAGCTTAAAATCCCTAAAAGAGCTAAAGAATGGCCGAAAGGGGCTAAAATCCCAAAAAAGGGGCTAAAACCTTGACTAAGAGCTTAAACCCCTAAAAAATGCAGAAAAGGCTATAAATACAAGGGTGGGGGTCACTTTCAAAACACTCCTTCTTTTCCTAGCGTTACTCTACCCATATGAGTGCCTTGAGACCCACATCTCTCAATTCATTCATCCCTCTCCTCCACTTGCTCCATTAGCCAAAGCCACAATCCATAGAGAGGTAGCTTCCTGAGTAAGGGCATGGTGGCCCATTTCTCCATAGATAGAAGGTATAATGGTTTTTTCTTGTTGTTTAGTTTGTAGCTTAGTTTCTCATAGCTAGTTTATTGCTAATGTTTTTATTGCAGGGTTTTACTTGTTCATTTATTTAACATGTGCTACAGGTTCTCCATTAACAACTTGTTGCAGGTTTTGCTTTCACCCATAGAAGCTCTATCTTTTCTTCCTATAGACAAAAGGTAGGTGTTTCAGCACGTAGCTAGGGCCTTTTCTCAGCTACATCTGGGATCCGATAGAGTGTCCTCATATATGGTTGTGCTAAAATAACATCACAAACTTCAAGAGGGGCCACATCACACAGTACCTCGTCTTTGAAAGGCTTGATTCCATATGGTAGGAGGCATTGTTAAGTAATGTGGATACCTCATCCTTGGTTTATCCAACCGATGTAGGGTTGCAGGTGTGGTGTTGTTGGAAGCTCCAATATCTTGATGAATTTTGTTGAGATCAAGCTCTTTTGGTTGTCGTTGTCAAAATAATGTAGTCGATTTCCCTTAACCCACATTTTTTGAGTGGAAGAGGCGCTCCGCTGCCTCTGACTCTTCAGGCTCCTCTAATTGAATCTATGTGGTATAAATAGTGATAGTGGGGTTTGCATCAATGATATGCTTCCCATGGTCTATGGCTATGCCATTGGGTTTTGATTTGGAATTGGGATCTGATTATGAATATTTGATCTTGGCCGCTAATGTCTGATTTGAGAAACATTCCTGGTGTCCTTTTTCTTTCCATTACCCTTCTTTTCTTGTGGCGGGGTTTTGTTGTCATTTCCTTGTCCCATGTTTTGTGGACCAAGTTTCCCTTTCCTTGCTTCTGCGGTGGGTTTGCAGGTCCATAGTCTCGCTTGTTCTTTTGTCAGTATTTCTCCTCGATTTTGACCGCATACCAATAGGCACATCCAAGTGAAGAGATGTTGAGGAAGTTCATCTCAGTTTGGATGTACCGATGTAGACCACTACGATATTTTAGTATTAGGTGCAACTTAGAGTCCTTGATACCCAACTTTGCATGCAAGGTATGAAATTTTTGGTGTACTCTGACACCATTTGGTCCCTCTCTTGATGCAGAATGGTCCATTTGGTGTACTCGTCATCATAGTTTCCCATAGGGTAATACTGTTCCTTGACGGCATCTATGAAAGAGGCCCAAGTGGGATTTGTCTCAAACATTTTGGACTCATCTAATTAGTTAAGCTCCCAATAAGCACCCCGCCAATTTTGGACAAGTAGGACTGCCTTAAGGAGCACAAAGGTGATCTTTTCTTTGTTGGAGAAATTGTGGATAGAGAAATACTCTTCTAGAACATTCAACTAATTATCTATGGCATCTGCATTGATCTGGCCTTCAAATAAAGGAATATCAAAGTTAACTTGTACCTTGAAGGGCATTGCATCCCCAAAATCATTGCTCGTTGAATATGAACCTGGTGTTGCTGATATTCGGAGAAGGATTTGGGAGAAACCATCCATCATCTCGTTCCTTTCTCATTCGATGGCTTCCTTGAGCAACGATTTGATAAGATCTCCTGCTCTATTGTCTCTCTTTGTTTCTGCCATGGGAGGTCGTTTGAGGCAGCGAGACTGATCTTCACCAAGTGAAACTATATTGAGACTAAACTCTCTATACCCTGACCTCATCGGGGACATGCGCCAAGAAATAATCAAAGAGTAGATTGATTTGATACCACTAATCTAGATTTATGTGTGAATTGTTATGAAATAACATAGATAACATCATAAACACGGCCATTTTGCAAAGATAACAAATATACAGTAAACACATATTCTATTAAATGACGAAAATAGAACAGACTATAATACAATAGCTAGAATGGTGGTAGCTATCTCTGAGAAGAGATGTGACTGATGTTGCCACCTTTCACACACCTAGGGGGGAACGTGGCAAAAATATTCAAGCCACTTGGTGTGTCCTTGGGAGAAAGTCTTGATTCAAGGCTATCACATTGTTCTTGACCCCTCCATTTAGGCTCAACTCCTAACGAAGCCAAGGGGGGTAGACCCTATTAAGTTACGAAGGAAAATTACTTTAGTATTATGGTGTTAAATTGAATAAGTTGCGTAGGAATTTGAAATTAACCATAAATAACCATAGATGACAAGATGAAAAATGAGCACAAGAAGCACAATGCTGATACACAATATATATATATATATATATATATATATATATATATATATATCAAAAGATTTAAACAAAGAACCAGTGCCTTAAAAATGGAGTCATAAAATAATCAAATGTACTTGCATGTTCTTGGAGTGAATGTTTTGCAATTGCCTCTTGGTACATTTTAAGTTAATATGAAATATGATTGGATTAAATTAGGCGAGGGGGGACTCCGGATATATGCAAGGGGTACTTGGAGTATGTCAAAAAATAAACCTTCACGGCTACCCGCAAGGAATGTGTGGGCTGAATGGAATCTCTAAGACTGTGTTCATAATACACTCAAGGGTGTAACAAATATCGTCGCCTCAAGATCACTATCCAGGAGTTCCCACTTCCTTTGGGTATTTTGCCACTGTTTACGGTTTTATCGAGGCATTGGATTTTCGCCTGATGATGGTTAATTTGGGGAAGATGAAACCTAATTAATCTAGTCACTCACATTTCTTTTGATGCAGCTTAAATGATCGGGTGAACTACAGCCAAGTGCAGAGCATACACACCGGAGTCTTGTCAATTTTAGTAGATTTTAAAGGATGTGTTTTTAGAAAGAAAAACCCTCCAGGAACCTCTTTCGGTCCAAGTGGACGTTAATCAGGGAATAAAGGAGGGGGTTGATTTTAGAAATATTGTTTGTAGAAATTAATGACAAGCAACAAAAAAAGAAGAAAACCACAGGTTTTCTAATTAGTCCTACCACGCATCTCTTTCCCCTTTCAGGTCAATCGGGAAGTCATGGGGTAAGTATTAAAGTTACTTTGATACTGCAATATGGAATATATGATAAAGTAATCAAATTATATTATTCTGCATAAATGAAACTAATCTAGAGCCAAAAAGTAAGAAAATGCCAAAACAGAAAAAAGGACATGAATCCCCCCATGGAGGATGGGGAATGGGCTCGAAAGAGCCTATTCGGAAATAATTTTTATTATAAGTCATTACAATATCAGAAAACTGATATGAATCCTCTTGGTTCTTATACAGAATGAAACCAAGACTTTACAAAATGTCAAAATTAAAGAATACAATCAAAACGAGAGACCCCTGGGGGGATTCAGATGGCCCAAAATTCACTTTCGAATAGAAGCTTCTCCTCTTTCTATTAGACCTACTAAAAAACAGCAAGCTTATTAAAATGAAATATTCCCAAAATCACTTTGAAAGTACCTTTGGTTCAGCTTACTTTAAACCAACAAAAAGCTAAGTTAAAACTAGTAAAAAATGTAAAAAAAGAACCAAGGAAAGCAATCTTTCCTTGGGATATTGGCTTGTTGTTTGGGCATCCAATAAGATGTGCACTGATTTCTGGATTTTATCTTTTAAAATAGAAAACATAAATCTAATGCATGCAAACTACGGATTCTCTTTAAAGTGCCATGCAAAAAGGACGATTTCCTTAAAACTAGATCTAGAATGCTTATGAAACTTTTAAGGAGCAAGATCTAGATTATGAACCTTGAAACAATAGATCTATGTTAATTTTTACTTTAATATAATAGATCTAAATAATATCAAAGCTTGTAAACAAAGTAACTAGGTAAAATTTTGATTTTAGAAGGAGGAAGAGATAGAAAGAGTGTTGGAAGCCTGGGAAAGTTGGGCTTTGGAGTCTGCTTTGGTGGAACACTGAGGGATTATTTCCTCAAAAAAGATCCTAAAGATGAGGAATATTCAAACTAGCTCAACCCCTTCTATAAGTGATATCACATGCAACTTAGAAATCCTTGCACAAACAGATGGTTAAAACATGGGTGTTACTGGAAAAAGATAATTAGAAAGCATGCAATTAAACTTAAAATACATGCAACTCCAAGAGATCTGAAACTAGAAAACAGTAAGAGCATAAATAAAACTAGAATGATCTCTTACCCCAACCGGAGGGATCTCTCCTTCAAGGCCAACAATTAACCAACAAAAAGAAAAGATCAATAATACCGATTATACCTCATAAGCACTTGACAATCATCATCCACACATCAAAAGCTGTTAAGAACCTATGTCAACCCCCCTCTTTATTTTGATAGTATATTTTGTTAGATGCATATGCTTAGTAAGTCATCCCATTAGTATGTTGTATTATCCCACATTCATGGGGAGTAAGTAAAAGTTGTTAAGTTGTCCAGTTAATATGTTGCATTATCCCACATTCATGAGGAGTAATAGTTGTTTAGATTAGAATTAGTATATAAGTATATGTTGAGGCTAATGAAAGCATCGAAGATTTATTTTGTATTGATATTGCTCAAAGGAGGTTGCCCCCTCGAAGTGGCCCACGATCAATAAAATCTCTTTTGTGCTCCAATATTTTTGTTATATCATGCATTTTCATTGTTTATTGCGGGAGGTTCTCCACATCTAGTATCAGAGCACTTTCTTGGGCTTGTTGGGTGGAATTTCTGGAAAAAAAAAATTATGCCATGCTTCCTGACACTGTGAGCCTTACATTTGTTCTTCTTCTGTAGCGGTATTATTCATCCGGATCTGGGATTAAACCCTATCCACTTAACTGTGGGAAGTACTTGGGAATAGCCCTAAAAATCATTGTGAGGAGTACCACAGGAACCCCAAAGTAGCTGGCCATTGAGAGGACCTGTCAACCGAAAAGGGAAATGACCCCCACTAGATTGACTAGATTCCCATCTGTGAGGAAAACCAAAGAGCTGTCGTTTTTGGCCAAGTGGTTAGCAGTTTTACCTACACCATAAAATGAGGAGTACTGCCCCAATACTCAAGCCTGAGATAGCCTTGGTGGCCGAGTGACTACCTTTGAACCATTAGGAAGTTGAATATACCTGGGGTCCATATCTATTTACAGTTGATAATGTGCAAAATTCCATAATTGTCACAGATCATTTACTCCATTTTTGGTAGATAAAGCACAGCTTTCTAGCACCGCCACAGATCATTTCTTCAAAAAAAAGCATAAATTTCTATTTTTTAGCCATATATTCCTTGATTTAGCTTTGTTTCCCTTGAAACTTCACTATAACACTCGTAATACCATTCTGCATATTCCTTCCTTGAGGACCCTATCCCCAATTTCACTTCCTGAAGGCCTAAATTTCACTTTTGTCAATTTTTAGGGTTTGTCATAACTTCTATGATCCTGACCTAATCGCCTTCAAATTTCCCCACGATGTTCATTTTCCATTTCTGCTTCATTATCCATCTCTAACAAATTTTCCAATTCCTTCATCCCACCTCTGAAATTCAAATTTTCTGCTTCTTGTCCCTAAGAAAGTGTCCAAAACCCCGTAAAACCTCAATTACCCCCCTGAATTTTTTCCAAATCACAAATCTCCTTTTCTAAAACCCTCTCCATTTTTGTTTTTCTACCCATTTCCTAAATAAATAAATAAAAAACCTGCTTATGGTTGTCACCTGCGCTAGAGAAAATAAACAAATGGAAGAAGAACTTGCCGCTATCAATTCCAAACTTGAGGATCTAGATCAAAAATTTCTCGGCCTCCATCTTCAGCATTCACCCATGAACAACCACTTCTAGCCTAAGTTTTCTACAGACACTGGTTTCTCATCGTCTAACAACTTCCGCGGGCCAAAGATGGATTTTCCTTACTTCAATCGTGATGGTCCGACTGGATGGATTTATAGGGTAAAACAATATTTCAGTCTACATAACACTTTTGATGTCAATAAAGTCCCACTTGCATCCTTTCATTTGGAACATGAAGCACATCAATGGTTCCATTGGTACATCAAGGCTCATGCAGAGCCAAACTAGATAGATTTTTCTGAACTCCTTTTACATCGATTTGGCCCTAGTGCTTTTGATGACTTCATAGGAGAACTCACCAAACTTCGCCAAACTAGCACTGTGCGGGAGTATCAGACAGAATTTGAGAAACTAGCCAAACACATCGAGGGATTTCCTGATGCATTCTACCTAAGTTGTTTTATCAGTGGTATGAAGGATGCAATACGATCTAAGGTTAAAATGTTCTACCCCAATACAATGATGGAAGCCCGAGGGTTGTCTAAGTTAGCAGAGGACAAGATTTGGGCTCAACAATGCTCCAAATCCACTCTCGTTCCATTTAGACCTATGGTTCCCCAAAGAACCCAAATTCCGCTAGCTCCTAGAACCACTCCTATCAAGCATTTATCTGAAGCAGATATGCGAGAACATCAGGAAAAAGGGATTTGTTATAATTGTGATGAGAAATTCACCAGGGGACATAGATGTGTTGAGCAAAATTTCTATCTCTTGAATGTAGATTCTCCACCCACACCTAAATTTTTTTATGATGCTCAGGATCCAATAGATGATGATGGTGACATTCAACAACTTCCTGCTCCAGAAGACCGACCAGAGATATCTCTCCATTCCTTAGCCCGAGTCACCACCCCACAAAGCATGTGGGTTAGAGGGTTCTTCAAAAAAATCCTTCTTACAATACTCATTGATTCTGGTAGCACTCACAACTTCATTAACCCAAGGATCGCCAAATAGGCTGATTGTTTTATCCACCCTTGCTCCAGCTTTGAAGTCATGATTTCCAATGGGGGCACCTTACCTTGCAAAGGGAAGTGTCGTAATGTGTGCATATCTATGGGGGATTATAACTTGCGCTCTAACATGTTTTCCTTGCCCTTAGGTGGATGTGATGTGGTTTTGGGTGCTTAATGGTTACGCACACTTGGACCCATTCTATGGGATTTTGCTGAACTTTGGATGCAGTTTTCAATCAATGGTACCAAACACACATTGTGGGGCTTACAACCAGGCTCTCTCAGCATCATCAATTCGCATCGAATGCAAAATATTCTTAAGAAAATTTCACATGGTGTCATCACTCAGCTCCATTTCATTCAGATGCAACCTTCAGCAGTCTCAACTACTCCAGTGGATCTCCAACAAATTTTGGATCGATATGCATGTGTGTTTGCTAAGCCAGTGGGATTTCCACCTTCACGACCTGAGGACCATCGTATTATGCTCCTTCCTGGAAGATTTCCTCCCAACATAAAGCCCTATCGCTACCAATTTCACCACAACACAGAAATTGAGATGCTTGTTCACGACTTACTGAAGCAAGGTGTTATTCGCCCTAGCACTAGTTCCTTCTCTTCATTGGTCCTTCTAGTCTAGAAAAAAGATGGGTCATGGCTACTTTGCATCAATTTTTGAGCACTTAATCACATCATAATCAAGGATAAGTTTCCAATTCCCGTTGTTGATGAGCTTCTGGATGAGCTCGATGGTATTGGTGCTCATTTTTTCTCCAAGTTGGATCTTCGTTCTAGGTATCACCAAATTTGGGTCCATGAGGATGATATCCCTAAAACATATTTCCGCACACATGATGGCCATTATGATTTTTTGGTCATTCCATTTGGCCTCACAAATGCCCCTTCCACTGTCACATGCCCCAATTTTGCAAAAGTAATATTATCTTATTTTATTTTATTTAAAGACATTATGTTAAATTTTATGCTAAGTTGTAATTGATGACTCAGCAGAGTCAAGGATGTTGAATGTATTTTTGAATATTTTAATTATAAATAAATAAAAGTGGAGACAACAGCTTAGGAGAGCTATTAAAAGAGTGTTTACTGGTCAAGTTGGTGGAGGAGACTGGGTGGAGAGCAAACAGACATGTGGCAGCATCCTCAAACACTTCCAACTATTGTAGGTGGAAACCTCCCTACATTTGGGGTCATGATCCCCCAAGAAAGTGGGATCAGAGCAGGTGGCTCAATTAATGAATAACTGACCCAAAATACCTAGGCAATCTTATAAAAATGCCCATTGAAGAGAGTTGAGGCTGCTCATTCTAGAGAAGTGATCATTCAGGAGAATGAACTTTAGAGAATTCAATGGAAAGGGAATTTGTGGAAAGAGTTTGAGGGGTTAAACTATTGAGTGATCTAGTGCAGCTTTTCAACTGAAGGATCTTACTGCTGTGTGCAAAATCATTACGGAGTCATTAGAATAGTTTATTGTTTGCTTGCTCCACTAGTTCCCAACCAAGGAGACCAGGAACAGGCTCGGGGGTCCTGAGGAGATGTTGTTTGAGTGCTCTCCAAAAGTTGGTAGGGAGGAACGGCCTCCTAACGCTGTTGTTGTCCAGCTTAATCAGGTTCTACAATCTTTTTTTTATACTGTGTTAAATGATAAAAAGTGAATCTGATTGTTATGTTAAATGTTTAGTTGCAAATATTAGAGTTAGTAATCTTATAGATATTTGAAAGAATGAACCTAAATTAGATGTAAAATAGTCCTAACTTGTGTTTTTCCACATATGGAAGGACCAGACCGTACTCCAGCACAGGAAGTGTATTTAAAATATATGAAGGATATGATAGGAATCTGAAATGAATAGATGTATTATGCATTTCATAATATCAGAGTAATCTATTTCTGTATGTAAGTTGTTATCAGAAAAGAACATTGAACTGTTATTTATATTTATTGTTTAAACCAGCTTGCTGATGTAAGTATGCTAGAAAATAAATAGCCATAACTCTTTACAGGTAGCAGGTTTATCATATTAATAAGTTATTCAAGTAGATAAGTTAGTTTCTTACACAGTACTTTATTTTGTTAGTTTCTTACACAGTACTTTATTTTGTGATTAAAATCAAAATATGCAGGAGGGTAAACTATGATATATTTTATATATATATATATATATATATATATATACTTTTCCTTGTAATTATATTTTTAACCTGTAGCAGAGGCCGTAGAAATAACTCAGACAAACCACTTTATTTTATTCTGCTAAGTAAAGATTTAAATCAGAAATACTTAGTTTATTTACTGTTAATAATAACTGACTATATCCACAATTATTCGAACCTCAAGTAGAGTGTTATTATCATAATTAAATTATAAAGAACAAACAAGTACAGAGTTTACGTACATCTTATCAAAGAACTTTAATAAACCCTATCTGTATTTTATTAAATTAAAACAACTAAAATATGATAATAAATGTTTATTTATAAAAAGAACTATTTCTTTTAACCTATACAAACAAGTTATACTTGTAAAAGAAAATACAGGGTCGTAACCTTAATAACAAACAAAATAAGTAAATGACAATCATTTAAGCGATAATCCAATTATTTGGATTATTTATTATTAAACAACTAAACTATTATAAATTAGTACAGTCCTTTAAGGACACTGAAAGGACAATTATAAATATAATTGGAAATTTACACTATATACCTATAACAATAATTAAATCAATTAAACTAAGTAACTAAAGCTTAAAGAACAAATTGAAGAATTTATTTTACACAAGGGTTACCTACAGGAAACCCTAGCTCGAATTTATGAGCATGTAGGTAAATAATTATATAATATGATGGAATAATAGTCTTAAGCCATTAATAATATTCTTTAGGCAAAATAATCAATATACAACAAAATTTCTATTTCACGGGCGAATAGGGTAAAAACCCTAGTTTACAAAGTCACCATAAGAGCTTAAAGATAAATTGAGTCTAAGCTCGAAGGATAATCTTTATGCTTTAAAAGAAACTGTGTATTGCTTGACAAGCCGTAAAGGCTTTAAATATAAACATTGTACAAAAACGAGAAACAAACATTTACAAGTCACGACTTGAGCCGGAGTTACCCTATTGTAAGCAAGGGTTTAAACAAAAATCAAAACTAGTAAACTGAAGAACAACAACCCAAGACTGGGTAACAACCATGCCGTAACTTTTTCCAACTGGAAACTGTCCCCTAAGGACTGCACAAGCAGGGAAAGCCATTTGATAACTAGGGCTTACCCGTAGTCAGAGCGTCGGTCCTTTTGTGAAGTGTTTTCTATCAAGGGTTATGTGAACTATCACCTGCAAAATGAAAATCAAATTTCAATTAAAAACTTGCTTTTAGAACTAAATACTGAAAACAAAATATAGTTTTAAAAACTCTCAAATGCTTACATTACCTGGAGGTGAAGGTTATGGAGCCACGAAGGACAAACAGCACCACAACCAGCGTAACAAGAAGCCAAACCTTCATACTCACAGTGACAAAGACGACGGGGACTCATGTACAAGCCACACTGACAGCAATAGCAAGAACAAGCATGAGCAATGGCCACGAAAAAACTAAACAATGAAGCTGGAGCTGTCACCAACAAGCAAGGCGTGAAAATGAAAATCTCAAACCCTACGACGAGGGCAATGCTTTAACCAACAGTAAGCAAATATTAACCTATCTCCATAATGATAGACCACGGATGAACAAGAAAGAGCCACATACAAGTCGTAAGCCTTATTCTATGAATCTCAACAAACCCTTACAGAGATAAAAACTCATAGTACAAAGAATGAGTTATGAAACTGAATAGTGGATGCTGAAACAACTCAAATCAAGACTCATAGCACAACTAGCAACCAGAAGGGTATCGTGGCCGCCATGAGAATGGTTGCAGAGCAGCCCGAAGGCCCAAGAACCACGGAGAGAAATGACAAAGAGTAGGGTTACAAATAATTTATATCTCTAATGCACGGACATGAGAAGTCCACGTGCCCACTAGAAAAATTAAACAATGCATGGGTCGAGCTCTATAGTCACCTACATGACAATAATTTACAATTATTTATATAATAATCCATGAACAAATAATGCAGGAACTATATTGATCAATCATTTATAAATTTCATCGTTCACATAATATGTTTATAACGTAATGTTGTTTGGGAGTTAGATAACAAGAAACCTCGGATCGTTGATCAATCGAAGGTATAGTAATCATATAGTTCGATACTATTATGATCGTTTATATTTGATTTATAAAACAAACCCTTTACTCATAAACCAATCAGTTTGGGGTGGAAATGATTCCTCAAATCATTTACAAATGTCGATATTATAATGTGAACATTATGATTACCATGTTTATCCACGTTAAAATATAATAACTATTTGTTTAATGTAAAGTCCAAGATGAAATGTGCAAAATCATAAAACAACTATATATTTCTATGTTTCTATATATATTATGGTCAACGCAAGGCTAGACTCCTCTAAACGCATAACTCTAGTGGAGTTTATGATAAAAGTTGATTAGCACAATAAAGATTAGAATCATAAACTCTTTACAACATCAATGTTGTTTAGACTTGTTTAGGAGCTTCAAATTAAATGGCAGAATTGTATGTTTATAAACATAATAATAAGATATATATGTAAAACCAACATTTGATTGGAAATAAACAATAAAGATGGCTAATATGGTAAAAGAATATATACAGAACTCTTTTACATAGTCTATTTGGGATTAGACTTTAATAGTCATTGGTTGTTTCTCAACATGGCATTTTGCTGGTAAATTACCATGTCTTTATACTTATTAGAATGATTTTATGCTTACACAAAATAACTGGTGCTTAGCATAGGATAGAAGGTTGATATTTATAGAAACATCAACCTTAGAAGTTGTTGGTAGACAGTAACTTAATACAATTAAAGTATTATAGGACAATAATAATTTAAAATGGATTGATCCTTCTCGAGTCTATAATCAATAGAACCTCATGGTTTGACATAGATTTAAGAGATGTAGACAACCGCATTTTCTTATGAAAAGACACTATCGTTTTTACACTAATCAACTTAACTGTCAAAAGTTTACAGGCTGTAAGTTTCCCTACAGAAGTCAAATATTAAACAACTTGATACTCAAATAAGTGGTATGATAATGTATAATAACTCAAAGTACAATCAGTATAACGTTGCAAGTAATGCTTATTAAAGTAGAAGTTATCAAGCAACTAAGATTACAAGTTTAGATCCACATAAAGTATTTTACTGTCACTATGTACGATAAAGAAAGAAACTCAATCATCTAAACTTTGTTTACAAGAACAACTGAAGAAAACAAATTGTTTTTACCTCACGGAAGTTTGTTTGAAGTATAGCAGCTTATTTACTAAGCTTATTAATTGCAGTTAGAAATATTGTTGGATACTTTATTAAATTAAAAACGTTACTTGATCATTCATACCTGTAAACCTGTAAGAACAAGAAATCTTTCTGCGTTAGCATAAATGCTAAGTAAGCCCGGGATTTCAAAGTCATATTCCACCTACTGGTCATAAAGAAAACTCATCAGTAAAATGAAATAAAACAATGCGCAAGTTAAACTTAATCTTCTTACAAAAAGGAAACTGCTGAGTTAACATAATTGAGATTATGTAATACTAATCTTTTAACTGTTTCTTTTATTGCTAACCTTTAGCTATTAGTAAACCGCAGTTTCAGCATTTTATGTTATCTCAAAATTTTAATTTTTTGTGAAAATTTGGGGTTTTGACATGTGGTATCAAAGCACAAGGTTCAAACACTAGGCCTTGATGAATCCCAACTAGCTTTTATGAAACAGTAAATTGAATTATTACGCTGATGTACTTTCTTTTAAATGTTATTCAACAGAGAAATTGTTTTCTGAAGTTTAACAAACAGGTATGGAAAGTCTGGAAGAATATGCAGAGGAGGAATCTCCAGTTACTGAACCAGGAAACTTACCAAGAGATCCTATACCAAAGGACTTAACTACCAATTCCTCAGAACTATTACAAACTGTAAAAGACCTAAAATCTGAAATGGAGTCTGTAAAACGAGAGAATGAAAGGATTCTTAGTGCTTGGGAGGAGCTGAATCAGATCCTAACAGAAAGGTTTCAAACTGAGGATAGGGGTAGAAAAACCGAACCAGAAGATACAAGTCATCAACGTAAATATGAAAAGATGAAATATACTAAAACTGAAAGTAATTCATCTTTAGAGGTGTTTGGTGAACAACGAAATTACCATTCTACTAGTGATAGTAGTGATGATAACCAGTACACTAAAAAGAGGAAATACAAATTTTATGAGGAAATTTCTGGGGAATTCAAAAAGATAAAACCACCAACATTCAATGGAGAGACTGAGAAGGGGAAGGAAGTTGAATCCTGGTTATCTGAGATGAAGAATTACTTCCAAATATATAACTATTCTAACCAGTTAAAGGCTAGAATGGCTATCTATAACCTCTCAGGAAAGGATGACATTTGGTGGCAGGACTTGAAGAGATTTAAGGGAATAAAAGAGAAAAATGTAAATTGGAGTACCTTTAAGAGGTATTTTAAAAGGAAATTTCTGTCTGAGCAATATTATGAAGAGAGAGCAAAAGAATTTTATGAGTTGAAATTAGGATCAATGACAATGAAAGATCTAAACAGCAAGTTCTTAAGTCTAGTTAGGTATGTGCCATACCTTGTAGATGAGAAACCAAAGGTACAGCGATTTCTCAGTTGTCTACCTTATCATATTAAGGACAGGATTGAATATGACAATCCAAAGACTTTGGAAGAAGCTATGAGGAAAGCTAACTTTTTTTTTTAACATAATCGGAAGAAGGAAAGCTTGGCCAACTGGAAAGCCAAGAAAAATAATAACTAGTATGAACAAAAGAAGAAGGATTTTGTGCCCAACAAAAATTCTAAGAACAATAAGGCTAGAAATTATCCTAATAATAAGAACTTCCAAAGAAATAAGAATAATACACCCAGCAATCAAAATAATTCTAAGGGTAAAGAAATTGCTAATAATCATGGAAATTTTACCAAGAACTTTGGGCGCAAAGAACCTATAAAGTGATGGGAGTGTAATGGCCCACACTATGCTTCAGTATGTCCTAATTGGAAAAAGACTGTTAGCAATATTCATACCATACAGGAGGAGATGACCGTTGGGGAATTAGCGAGGACTATGCCCAGAATCAACGCAGCCTTGGAGAATCGACAAGCAGAATATCAAACTTCCATGGTGGAAGTAGAAGGTATGATAAATCAAACCCTTGTAACTATTTTGATTGATCTAGGAGCTAGTCTCAGTTATATTGCACCTAAAATGGTAGAAAAATGTAATTTACCTGTTGAAAAATTTGAGAATTCTTGGTTGGTTCAGTTAGCCACTAGTGCTAAAAGAAAGGTAACTTGTTTTGTAAAAGAATGTGCAGTAGTTATGGATCATTTTGAAACTGTTGTAAAGCTTAATGTATTGCCTCTTGGTTCTTATGATTTGCTGATTGGTATGGACTGGTTAGAACAACATAGGGTAATTTTAAATTGTTATGATAAAACCTTCACATGTTTAAACAGTCATGGAAAACCAGTAAGTGTAAAAGGAATCCCTAGAAAAACCACCATAAGGCATATTTCTTCCCTACAACTTAAGAGAGATGTTAGGAAGGGATGTAAATCTTATGCAGTAACAATAACTGATGAGGAGAGTCTAATTAAGACAGATAAGATAAAATTGGAATACATACCGGTCTTAAGAGAATATGTTGATGTATTCCCTGAAGAAATTTTGAGACTGCCTTCGAAAAGGGAATTGGATTTCACCATTGAGCTGGTACCTGGTGCAGTACCTAGCTCAAAGGCCCCTTATCGAATGAACATACTAGAACTTAATGAATTAAAGTCTCAATTAAAAGAACTAATTGATAAAAAGTATATTCGACCAAGTGTGTCTCCCTGGGGGGCACCTGTCATCTTCGTTAAGAAAAAGGATGGAACCATGCGACTTTGCATAGATTATCGTCGGTTGGATAAGATGACCATTAAAAATTGATACCCGTTGCCCCGCATAGATGATCTATTTGATCAACTATGTGGAACCATGGTGTTTTCGAAAATAGATTTAAGGTCTGGATACCATCAAGTCAGGATTAAATATGAAGACATCTTTTAGACAGCATTCAGAACTAGATATGGTCATTACGAATTTGTCGTCATGCCATTCGGGCTTACTAATGCCCCAGTTGTTTTTATGTGTTTAATGAACAACGTTATGCATAAGTATTTAGATAAGTTTGTGGTCGTGTTTATCGAAGACATTCTAATCTATTCAAAAACTAAAGAAGAACATAAAGAACATTTAAAGATTGTGTTACAAGAGTTGCGAGATCATCAACTCTTCGCAAAATTTAGTAAATGTGATTTCTTCAAGGATAAGATTCAGTACTTAGGTCATGTGGTGACCAAGGAAGGGATTTCAGTAGATCCTGAAAAGATAAGGGAAATCAAAGATTGGCTGGTTCCTAAGGATGTGACGTATGTTCGGTATTTTATGGGCATTACCGGGTACTATCAGAGGTTCATTGAAGGTTTTTTGAGGATTGTGAATCCGATAACTTCTTTGCAGAAGAAAGGAAAAAAGTTTGACTGGAACCAGAAATGTGAGGGAAGCTTTAAAAAATTAAAAACTTTATTAACCTGTGCACCTATTTTAAGAATAGTTGATCCTAATAAAGAATTTGTAGTATGCACTGACGCCTGCAATGATGGCTTAGGCGATGTTCTGACTCAAGAAGGGCATGTTATTGCCTACGAGTCAAGAAAATTAAAAATTCATGAAAAGAATTATGCAACTTATGATCTGTAATTAGCAGTTGTTATACGTGCTTTAAAGATGTGGCGACATCACCTAATTGGAAGAAAATTTATTTTAATGACTGATAATAAAGGATTGAAGTATCTATTAGATCATCCTAATCTAAATGCCAGACAAGCTAGGTGGTTAGCTTTCTTAAGTGAGTATGATTTCGAAATTCAGCACATTAAAGGAAAAGAAAATAAAGTTGTTGATGCATTAAGTAGGAATGCAAGGATGAATTTTGCAGTAGCTATCAGCACTTATGCTACAGATTTGGATGAACAGCTTAAAGAAGGAATAGAACAAGATGAAATTTACTAAAGTTTACAAGCTAAAACTAAAGAAAATACAACAGAAATATTAAGTAAAGGATACAGTTTAAATGCAAAAGAATTTTTACTGTATAAAGACAGGATGTATGTACCTAACGTACCTAAAGTTAAGCTGTTAATTATGGATGAAATTCATAAAAATCCATACTCAGGTCATCCAGGCTATCAAAAGACTATAACTATGTTAAGAAAAGAATATTTTTGGCCAAATATGAAGACTGAAGTAGCAGAGTATATCGCTAGGTGTTTTAAATGTCAGCAGGTGAAGACTGAACATCAACACCCAGTTGGATTACTTCAATCATTACCCATTCCTAGCTAGAAATGGGAGATAATTAGTCTAGATTTTATTACTGGACTACCTAGAAATCAGAATCAAAATGATTCTATCATGGTAGTAGTTGATAAGTTAAGCAAAGAAGCTCACTTTATACCTGCTAAAACTACTTATAAAGCTGCAAACATAACTAATATTTTTCTAAAACAGATTTTTCGATTGCATGGAATACCGAAAGTAATAATCTCATATAGAGATCCTAAATTTACAGGAAACTCTTTGAAGTCTTTGTTTAAAGGGTTAAGCACTACATTAAATTTTAGTACTTCTTTCCATCCTCAAACAGATAGACAAACTGAAAGAGTAAACCAAGTACTAGAAGATTTATTAAGAATGTATGTAAAAGATCAGCCAGGTAAATGGGAGGATTATTTGCATCTGGTAGAATTTGCTTATAATAATCATTACCAGACATCAGTCAAATTTAGTCCTTTCAAAATTGTGTATGGACGGACAAGTAATAGTCCTATCTCTTAGAGTAATCCGATGCATAGATTGGTATTAGGTCCTGAACTGTTAAAAGAAATGGAAGAAATTGTAAAACAGGTGCAAGGTAATCTGCAGGTTGCACAGGATCGGCACAAAAATCAAGCAGACTTAAAAAGAACTCCAAATGAGTTTCAGGTAGGTGAACATGTGTTCATCAAGGTAAGGCCCAAAAAGAGCTCTCTGAGATTGGGGAGTTTTGCAAAACTAGCACCTCCTTATTGTGGTCCATTTGAAATTATGTCTAGGATTGGAAAAGTAGCTTATCAATTAGCATTACCACCAAATTTAAGAGTACATAATGTTTTTCACATTTCTGTATTGAAGAAATATGTTCATGATGCTACTCATATTAACTAGAATGATGTACAGGTGGAACCAGAAGGATATTTTCTGGTGGAACTGGGGTGTATCCTCGGGCGGAGGGAGATCACACTTCGGAACCTCACCATTGGACAGTTGAAGGTGCAATGGAAGCACCTTAGTCCAGAAGAAGCCACCTAAGAATTGGAAAGTAATATGCGAGATGCATATCCAATTTTGTTCTAGGGGAGTTCTAAGGATGAAGAATAAATAACATCGAGGACGATGTTATGTTCTAAGGGGGTGTGTATGTCACATGACCCAATTTTACAAAAATAGTATTATCTTATTTGATTTTATTTAAATACATTATGTTAAATTTTATGCTAAGTTGTAATTGATGACTTAGCAGAATCAAGGATGTTGAATGTATTTTTGAATGTTTTAATTATAAATAAGTAAAAGTGGAGACAACAGCTTAGGAGAGCTGTTAAAAGAGTGTTTACTAGTCAAATTGGTGGAGGAGACTAGGTGGAGAGAAAAAAGACATGTGGCAGCATCCTCAAACACTTCCAACTGTTGCAGGTGGAAACCTACCTACATTTGAGGTCATGATCCCCCAAGAAAGTGGGATCAGAGCAGGTGGCTCAATTAATGACAAACTGACCCAAAAGACCTAGGCAATCTTATAAAAATGCCCATTGAAGAGAGCTGAGGCTGCTCATTCTAGAGAAGTGATCATTCAGGTGAATGAACTTTAGAGAATTCAATGGAAAGGGAATTTGTGGAAAGAGTTTGAGGGGTTAAACTATTGAGTGATCTAGTGCAGCTTTTCAACTAAAGGATCTTACTGTTGTGTGCAGAATCATTACGGAGTCATTAGACTAGTTTATTGTTTGCTTGCTCCACTAGTTCTCAGCCAAGGAGACCAGGAACAGGCTCGGGGGTCCTGAGGATATGTTGTTTGAGCGCTCTCTAGGAGTTGGTAGGGAGGAACGGCCTCCTAACGTTGTTGTTGTCCAGCTTAATCAGGTTCTACAATCTTTTTGTTTTACTGTATTAAATGATAAAAAGTGAATCTGATTGTTATGTTAAATGTTTAGTTGCAAATATTAGAGTTAGTAATATTATAGATATTTGAAAGAATGAACCTGAATTAGATGTAAACTAATCCTAACTTGCGTCTTTCCACATCTGGAAGGACCAGACCGTACTTCAGCACAGGCAGTGTATTTAAAATAGATGAAGGATATGATAGGAATCTGAAATGAATAGATGTATTATGCATTTCATAACATCAGAGTAATCTATTTCTGTATGTAAGTTGTTATCAGAAAACATCATTGACCTGTTATTTATATTTATTGTTTAAACCAGCTTGCTAATGTAAGTATGCTAGAAAAGAAATAGCCATAACTCTTTAGAGGTAGCAAGTTTATCATATTAATAAATTATTCAAGTAGATAAGTTAGTTTCTTACATAGTACTTTATTTTGTGATTAAAATCAAAATTTGCAGGAGGGTAAACTATGATATATATATATATATATATATATATATATATATATATACTTTTCCTTGTAATTATATTTTTAACCTGTAGCAGAGGCCGTAGAAATAACTCAGACAAACCACTTTATTTTATTCTGCTAAGTAAAGATTTAAATCAGAAATACTTAGTCTATTTACTGTTAATAATAACTGACTATATCCACAATTATTCGAACCTCAAGTAGAGTGTTATTATCATAATTAAATTATAAATAACAAACAAGTACAGAGTTTACGTACATCTTATCAAAGAACTTTAATAAACCCTATCTGTATTTTATTAAATTAAAACAACTAAAATATGATAATAAATGTTTATTTATAAAAAGAACTATTTCTTTTAACCTATACAAACAAGTTATACTTGTAAAAGAAAATACAGGGTCAAAACCCTAATAACAAACAAAATAAGTAAATGACAAACATTTAAGCGATAATCCAATTATTTGGATTATTTATTATTAAACAACGAAACTCTTATAAATTATTACAGTCCTTTAAGGACAGTGAAAGGACAATTATAATAATATAACTGGAAATTTACACTATATACCTGTAACAATAATTAAATCAATTAAACTAAGTAACTAAAGCTTAAAGAACAAATTGAAGAATTTATTTTACACAAGGGTTACCTGCAGGAAACCCTAGCTCGAATTTCTGAGCCTATAGGTAAATAATTATATAATATGACGGAATAACAATCTTAAGCCATTAATAATATTCTTTAGGCAAAATAATCAATATACAGCAAAATTTCTATTTCACAGGCGAATAGGGTAAAACCCTAGTTTACAAAGTCACCATAAGAGCTTAAAGATAAACTGAGTCTAAGCTCAAAGGATAATCTTTATGCTTTAAAAGAAACTGTGTATTTCTTGACAGGTCGTAAAGGCTTTAAATATAAACATTGTACAAAAACGAGAAACAAACATTTACAAGTCACAGCTTGAGCCGGAGTTACCCTGCTGTAAGCGAGGGTTTAAACAAAAATCAAAACTAGTAAATTGAAGAACAACAACCCAAGACTGGGTAACAACCATGCCGTAACTTTTTCCAACTGGAAACTATCCCTTAAGGACTGCACAAGTAGGGAAATCCATTTGATAACCAAGGCTTACCCATAGCCAGAACGTCGGTCCTTTTGTGAAGTATTTTCTATCAAGGGTTATGCGAACTGTCACCTGCAAAATGAAAATCAATGTTCAATTAAAAAATTGCTTTCAGAACTAAATATTGAAAACAAAATCTAGTTTTAAAAACTCTCAAATGCTTACATTACCTAGAGGCGAAGGTTATGGATCCACGAAGGACTAACAGCACCGCAACTAGCGTAACAAGAAGCCAAACCTTCATACTCATAGTGATAGAGACGACGGGGACTCATGTACAAGACACACTGACAGCAGTAGCAAGAACAAGCATGTGCAATGGCCACGAAAGAACTAAACAACAAAGCTGAATCCGTCACCAACAAGCAAGGCGTGAAAATGAAACTCTCAAACCCTACGACGAGGGAAATGCTTTAACCAACAGTAAGCAAATCTTAACCTATCTCTGCAATGACAGACCACGGATGAACAAGAAGGAGCCACATACAGGACATAACCCTTATGCTACGAATCTCAACAAACCCTTACAGAGATAAAAACTCACAGTACAAAGAATGAGTTATAAAACTGAATAGTGGAAGCTGAAACAACTCAAATCAAGACTCGTAGCACAACTAGCAAACAGAAGGGTATCCTGGCTGCCATGAGAATGGTTGCAGTGCAGCCCGAAGGCCCGAGAACCACAGATGGAAATGACAAAGAGTAGGGTTACAAAGAATTTATATCTCTAATGCATGGATAGGAGAAGTCCACGTGCCCACTAGAAAAATTAAACAATGCATGGGTCGAGCTCTATAGTCACCTACATGCCAATAATTTACAATTATTTATATAATGATTCATGAACAAATAATGCAGGAACTATATTGATCAATCATTTATAAATTTCATCATTCACATAA
The DNA here is from genome assembly GCA_001517045.1 of Pseudotsuga menziesii. Lineage (NCBI taxonomy): Eukaryota > Viridiplantae > Streptophyta > Pinopsida > Pinales > Pinaceae > Pseudotsuga > Pseudotsuga menziesii. Next base: position 202,981 of record LPNX010479594.1, read on the forward strand.
TATGTTTATAACATAATGTTGTTTGGGCATTAGATAACAACAAACCTCGGATCATTGACCAATCGAAGGTATAGTAATCATATAGTTTGATACTATTATGATCATTTATATTTGATTTACAAAACAAACCCTTTACTCATAAACCAATCAGTTTGGGGTGGAAATGATTCCTTAAATCATTTACAAATGTCGATATTATAATGTGAACATTATGATTACCATGTTTATCCACGTTAAAATATAATAATTATTTGTTTAATGTAAAGTCCAAGATGAAATGTGCAAAATCATAGAACAACTATATATTTCTATGTTTCTATATATTTTATGGTCAACACAAGGATAGACTCCTCTAAACCCATAACTCTAGTGGATTTTATGATAAAAGTTGATTAGCACAATAAATATTAGAATCATAAACTCTTTACAACATCAATGTTGTTTAGACTTGTTTAGGAGCTTCAAATTAAATGGCAGAATTGTATGTTTATAAACATAATAATAAGATATATATGTAAAACCAACGTTTGATTGGAAATAAATGATAAACATGGCTAATATGGTAAAAGAATATATACATAACTCTTTTACATAGTCTATTTGGGATTAGACTTTAATAGTCATTGGTTTTTTCTCAACATGGCATTTTGCTGGTAAATTACCATGTCTTTAGACTTAGTAGAATAATTTTATGCTTACACAAAATAACTGGTGCATAGAATAGGATAGAAGGTTGATATTTATAGAAACATCAACCTTAGAAGCTGTTGGTAGACAATAACTTAATTCAAGTAAAGTATTATAGGACAATAATAATTTAAAATCGATTGATCCTTCTCGACTCTATAATCAATAGAACCTCATGGTTTGACATAGATTTAAGAGATGTTGACAATAGCATTTTCTTATGAAAAGACACTATCATTTTTACACTAATCAACTTAACTGCCAAAAGTTTGCAGGCTGTAAGTTTCCCTACAGAATTTAAATATCAAACAACTTGATACTCAAATAAGTGGTATGATAATGTATAATATCTCAAAGTACAATCAGTATAACGTTGCAAGTAATGCTTATTAAAGTAGAAGTTATCAAGCAACTAAGATTACAAGTTTAGAGCCACAGAAAGTATTTTACTGTCGCTACGTACATTAAAGAAAGAAACTCAATCATCTAAACTTCGTTTACAAGAACAACTGAAGAAAACAAATTGTTTTTACCTCATGGAAGTCCGTTTGAAGTATAGCAGCTTATTTACTAAGCTTATTAATTGCAATTAGAAATACTGTTGGATACTTTATGAAATTAAAAACGTTACTCGATCATTCATACCTGTAAACCTGTAATAACAAGTAATCTTTCTGCGTTAGCATAAATTCTAAGTAAGCCCAGGATTTCAAAGTCAGATTCCACCTACTGGTCATAAAGAAAACTCATCAGTAAAATGAAATAAAACAATGTGCAAGTTAAACTTAATCTTGTTACAAAAAGGAAACTGCTGAGTTAACATAATTGAGATTATGTAATACTAATCTTTTAACTATTTCTTTTATTGCTAACCTTTAGTTGTTAGTAAACCGCAATTTCATCATTTTATGTTATCTCAAAATTTTAAATTTTTGTGAAAATTTGGGGTTTTGACATCCACATTCCAGGAATTAATGAATAAAATATTTCGGCCCTACTTGCAAAATTTCATTCTAGTCTTCTTTGATGATATCCTCATCTATAGTAAAACCTGGGCTGAGCATCTCCAACATCTGGATCTTGTACTGTAAATTTTTTGTGATCATCATCTATGTGCCAAACAATATAAATGTGTTTTTGGGAAGAAGGAAGTAGAGTATCTCGAGCATATTGTTTCAACACAAGGGGTTCATGTTGATCCTTCCAAAATCGATGCCATGAAAAATTGGCCACATCCTGAGACCTTAAAGAGCCTTTGTGGGTTTTTAGGACTTACTGGATACTACCTCAAGTTTTTCAAGGATTATGGGAAGATTGCAGCTCCATTAATAGCTCTACTGAAAAAGGATGCTTTTTCATGGTCACCTGTCGCTGAGTGTGCATTTGAGAAACTAAAAAAAGCTATGTGTACCACACCTGTTCTAGCTATGCCTGATTTTTCCAAACCCTTCACTATTGAGAGTGATGCTTGCAACAATGGACTTGGTGTTGTCCTCCTCCAAGATGAACATCCCATTGTGTTCACCAGCAAATCCTTGTCTGGTAATAATTTAGCCGCCTCTACATATGAGAAGGAAATTATGGCTATTTTGCATGTTGTACAGAAGTGGCGTCCATACCTCTTAGGGAATCATTTATGCATCAAGACTGATCACCAGAGTCTAAAATATTTCCTGGAACAACGAGTCTCATCCCCAACACAACAAAAATGGGTTAGCAAACTCATGGGTTATGACTACAAGATCACTTACAAGAAGGGTAAGGACAATCTTGTGGTGGATGCTCTTTCCTGCACATTTGATGCCCATGCTTCTCTTTCAGCTATTTCTATGCCTATTCCAAATTGGTTACAATCTGTTCAGCAAGGCTATGTCAATGACTTGTCCTTATCTCAAATCATCCAACTGTTGGCCATTAATCCTTCTCTTGTACTGCATTACTCTTTGGATGGTTCTTCTCTGAGATACAAGGGTCTCTTGGTGCTTCCCCAGAGTATAGATCTCCACCAGGCTGTCTTCTATGAACTCCATGCTTCTCCAGCAATAGGGAACTCTAGGGTCCTCAAAACGTATGAGTGGGCACAACGTAACTTCTTTTGGAAGGGAATGAAATAGGAAATTCAACAGATGGTTGCTGAATGTGATACCTGCCAGCACCACAAGGGTGAAACTACACTCCTCCCCGGCTTTCTCAAACCCTTGCCCATCCCTACAAGGATTTGGATAGATATTTCGATGGATTTCATCAACAAGCTCCCTAAATCTGGAGGGAAGACTGTAATATTAGTTGTGGTTGATCGGCTCTCCAAATATAGTCATTTTTTTGCTCTCAGCCATCCATATACTACCTCCTCAGTCGCACAAATTTTCATGGACCAGATATTCTGTCTTAATGGCATCCCTTCTTCCATTGTCTCAGACTGCGACGCAACCTTCACAAGTCATTTTTGGACCGAACTCTTTCACCTCACTGGCACCAAACTGAAAATGAGTTTCAGATATCACCCATAAACAGATGGTCAAACTGAAGTCACCAACAAATGCTTGGAAAATTATCTTTGTTTCTTCACCTTTGAATAGCAACATCAATGGGCAAAGTGGCTCCCTTTCGCTGAATGGTGGTACAATACTTCCTACCATTAATTCCTCTAAAATGACTCCATATGAAGCTATTTATGGGCAGCCACCCCCAATGCTCCTTCCATACACCCCCCATAGTTCACCAGTTCAGACAATTGACATGGTTCTTTGAAACTGGGATTAGATTCTCCACATTCTACAAGAGAATCTTCACATGGCAAGAAATTGCATGAAGCAGCAAGTCGATCAACACCGTTCTAAATGCACCTTTCAAGTTGGTGATATGGTATTTCTTCATCTGCAGCCTTACAAGCAATCCTCCCTGAAACTCAAAGGGCATCAAAAGTTGGCTCCAAAGTTATATGGGCCATATAAAGTTCTTCAGAAGATTGGGTCTGTTGCTTATAAATTGGAACTTCCTCCTTCTTCTCACATTCACCCAGTATTTCATGTCTCTTGTCTCAAGAAAGTGATTGGAACCAACATCAGAGCACAAACTATTTTACCAGAGCTGGATACGGAAGGATCCATCATTTTGGAACCGGATGCCATCCTCAATCAGCGCACTTGTCAACTTCGCTCTTAGGCCATAACATATGTCTTAATTCAGTGGCACGGCATGCAACCAAAGGATGCTACGTGGGAACCTCTCCTTCAGATTCAGCAGTAGTTTCCACATCTAAAGCTTTGAGGACAAAGCTTTTTCTAAGAGGGAGGGGATGTTAAGAACCCGTGTCAACCCCCCTATTTATTTTGTTAGTATATTTTGTTGGACACATATGCTTTGTAAGTCATCCCATTAGTATGTTGTATTATCCCACATTCATGGGGAGTAAGTAATAGTTGTTAAGTCATCCAGTTAATATGTTGCATTATCCCACATTCATGGGGAGTAAGTAATAGTTGTTAAGTCATCCAGTTAATATGTTGCATTATCCCACATTCATGGGGAATAATAGTTGTTTAGATTACAATTACTATATAAGTATGTGTTGAGGCTAATGAAAGCATCAAAGAGTTATTTTGTATTGAGCTTACTCAAAGGAGGTTGCCCCCTCAAAGTGGCCCATGATCAATTAAATCTCTTTTGTGCTCCAATATTTATGTTATATCATTCATTTTCATTGTTTATTCTAGGAGGTTCTCCACAAAAGCATTACACCATAGATCTTACCTCCAAATCTTTCTTTATTCCAAAATAGTAAATAGTACAATAACAACATCTCTTTAATCTAGCTCTAACTATCTCGGAAGAGGAAAACTGAGCTTTATTTATAACAAAAACTAGAAATATAGCCCAGGGGGGCACAATTCCCAAGGAAAGATAGAGTGCAGCTACATGTGGAGTCAATCTGAGTTGAACTAAATCTGATTTGAGTCTCACTAAGTGCAACTATCAATCAAAGATCTAATCATCCTAACACCTCAACTTGTTATTTGAAACATCCACCAAAACTCATCCAGATGAACCCACACGTGTGGAGGAGAGAGAGAGGGTGCAATTCCCAAGATTGCATGTTATGGTGCACTCTCTGTTCATCCCAGATCACCTCCTTATGTCAAGGAATGGTCAGCTCCAATCAATCCAAAGCTTATGTGACTGATTTCAGTCAAATAGGAGCAAATCCCATTGATTTAGGGTTTGGGGTTTTCTCCATTATTTAATTAATTTATCAATTAAAATAATCAATATTTGATTTTTAGGGTTTTCTAACCTAAGTGATGGACAAATCACTCAAAACTTAGAAAAAAGTGGGTCTATGGGTTTACATGGTTCCCTAAGCTTGAAAATGAGCACCCCCATGACTGAAACTGATTTCTGAGCCCACTTTTATTACAAGACCAATTTTTCCATTTAGAATATTAAAAAATAGCCTAAGTTTTGTGGAAACATTAAAATTTTAAAAACTTAAAAACATTAAAAACATTAAAACCTAGGGGGACTTAGACATGTTCATATGACTCGACCATAATGCCTAGCATGTTTATACATTGACACATAGACTCTAATAGGCCTAAATGACAAGCCGACCACCCCAACTTTGGAGGTATTGAGTGAAAAAATCAGAAATTATCAGTCGTTTATTCAATAGCCAATAATAACCAAGGGAAAAAACACCCTGGGCTGATCGGATTGACAAATAAAGTCTAAGAGACCGAGTCTTTTACAAACACTATCATGCTAGAACATTTTATTACAACTCCCTATGGGGTATGAACATGTGATATAGTACAACAAGCACTTCCCAGAAGCACTTCAGAAGGTCTTCAGAAGTCCGAACAAATTATCTTTGTCCATTTCACCAGGCTCTCTTGATAAAAAACCACTAAGTACAACTTAGGCGGTAACAACTGCTACGCTCATTCGTGCAAAGATGAATGCAGAATGAGGACAAAGGGGCCTACTTATAATAATAATGAGGGTGAGAACCCCAAAAGTCCATAACATAACCCTAGAAGATAAACCATCATAACGTTTGTGACTCCAAGGTGGTTAGTTGAACAGTCAACTTCCTGGGGTCATAACTTTTACATACGATCTATGATTTGGGCGCTCGATAGCACGTTGGAAAGGTCTATCCGAGCCTTAAAAAATTTAAATGGGTTCAAATGCATTCCAATGGAAACCAATTACCCCCGCCCCCCCCTGAATCTCCAAAACACATCATTTAAGGCCTCAAAATGGCCCAAAAGTTTCACACCTGATAAATCGTAGAAAAATAACTAGGAGACTGCCACAATGGACAATTGTTTTGAGCTAGTGGAATAGGTGGCTGGCCACTGATTTCCATCTGGATTAATCCTCCCTCTTTAGGAATTAATGGTCTCCATTGCGTCAAATCCCATATCAAATCTCGAACTATGTGTTGAGATGATCTCCTAGTGTGACATTTGCTGAAGCGAAGAGGTTTCCTTTCTTTGACACCCCAAGAGAGCTGTAATTTTTGCACCGAGCACTTTGAGTTTGTTGCCTTTCATTGTAGAGGTACATGAATGGATGAGGGAGTACTAACTCTATTTTCTTCTTATGTCTGATGAGCAGAGACACCCTCTGCAAAGGATGTGGATATCTCAGTGATATGATGTTCTCCTTCAGAGGCAATTGTGAAAAGGGATAATATCTTGGTGTGGGATCTTATCTTCCTACCCTGCGAGACTATGGCATGCGCAACTATCTATGGGATCTGATAGAGTTTTCCTCCCAAGGTGATAATGACACTGCAATTTCATGACTCATATACCGCATGACACTTCCACATATATGGTTTTCCTAAAAGAACATCACATAATTCAAGAGCAGCCACATCACACAGTACCTCATCTTTGAAAGGCTTGATTCCATAAGGTAGGAGGCATTATTGAGTAATGTGGATACTTTGTCCTTATTTTATCCAACTGATGTTGTAGGGTTGCGGGTGTGGTCTTGTTGGAAGCTCCAATCTCTTGATGACTTCTGATGAGATCAGGTTCTTTTGGATGTTGTTGTCAATTCCAAAATGTAGTGGGTTTCCCTTAACCCACATCTACAAGTTGAAGAGGCACTCCTCTGCCTATGACCCTTCAGGCTCCTATAGTTGAATCTATGTGGTAGAAATAGTGAGAGTGGGGTCTACATCAATGATCTACTTCCCATAGTCTGTGCCTGTGGCATTGGGTTCTGAGTCAAAATCGAGATCTGATTCTGAAGTTTTGATCTCGGCCACCTATGTCTGTTTTAAGTGGCATTCATCAGTTGTTCCAGGGGATTTTATGGAACTCACACCACTTCCCAGTGTCCTTCTTTTTCTTTCCATTCCCATTATTTTCTTATGGTGGGGACTGGTAGTCATTTCCTTGTCTTGTGTTCTGCGGGCCATAGTTTCCCTTGCCTTGCTTTTGCGGTGGGTTTGCACATCAAGAGTCTTGCTTATTCTATTGTCGATATTTCTCCTCAATTTTGACAGCATACCAATAGGCACATCCAAGTGAAGTGATATCGAGGAAGTCCATATTAGTTTGGATGTACCAATGTAGACCAATGTGATATTTTAGTATCAGGTGCCGCTCAGAGTCCTTGATATCTATCTTTGTGCGCAATGTATGAAATTTGATTGTGTACTCTGAAACCATCTGGTCCCTCTCTTGACGTAGAATGGTCTGTTTGGTGTACTGCTCATCATAGTTTCCCATGGGGTAATACTGTTCCTTGACGACATATATAAAAGATACCTAAGTGGGATTTGTCTCAAACACTCTTGAATCATATGATGATTTTTTCTCCCAATAAGTACCCCGCCAATTTTGGAGATGGGGGACTGCCTTAAGGAGCGCAAAGGTGATTTTTTCCCTGTCGGAGAAATCGTGGACATAAATACCCTTATAGAACATTCAACCAATTATCTATGGCTTCTACATCAATCTGGCCTTAAAGTAAAGGAATATCAAAGTTAACCTTTACCTTGAAGGGAGTTGCATCCCCGAACCTACTACTCGTTGAAGAGGTACTTTCATTTGCCCGCATTCGTAGAAGGATTTGGGTGAAACTATCCATAATATTGTTCCTCTGTTGCTGTCATGTTCCCTCAAATTGACCATTAAAAGTGTTGACCATGCTAAGTTCCTAGGGGCTCAAGTTGTTATTAATTATTCCTCCTAGGATAAATTTTTACTAATAATTGTTCTAAGGCATGTATTTAATTTTATTTCAGCAATTTTATTTATTATGCAGAATAATGATGTGGAATTAAGGCTGCCATGTCAGGAGGGTGCATTGGGGAGAGCTAGTCAACTTTCCTTGGTAAAAATAAGAAATTCCATGACAAAAGCAATCAAGAGAATAAAGGGAAGTTTCCTAAAAGTAGAAAAAGAAGAAAGAGGTAAAAGTAGGAAAGTTTTTTAAGGAAAGAAAGAGTTTCCTTATGAGCCAGGAAAAGCAGAAAGTTGTCATAACTCAAAAGAGGCATATTTTGACTAAGGGAGGGTGTAGTTTCTAATTGTGAAGGATGATTTGGAATTAGAAACAATTCCACATGGTCCTACTTGCCTAATTTCCCAAAGGGGGCGCTTTTGCGGCTAGGGTTAGGTCACCCATGGGGTTGACTTGCTCTCACAGGTCACCATTGCCCTCAACTTACTAAGTAGGTCATCCATAAGTCCATAAAAGATAAATTCAAACCCATTTCTTCAGTTTGGTTGATGATTTGATATTTTGGTTATGCTATGTGAGCATACTCTCTGAGTGTTGTGCCTCAGACCATTGGGTGATGATCCCCAAACCCCTCCTCCCTTCTCTTCCATCTCCCTTTCTCTTCTATTGCAGGTATGGAGTGCTACATTGCAGACATTGAAGTATGATCAGAGTTATTTTCATCCTCCAACACGTTCAGGTTGAGATATGGTGAAGCCCATGCTTCACCTATGCTCACAGCCTCTTTTGTCGGTCATGTTTTGGGCCTCCTGCCCCTTTATTTTGGAAGCCTCTTTGTAATGGTAAGTCAATAATGTTATTTCTGTTATGTACCATAAATATATTCTAAACATTACATTTATCAGGTTGATATATCTCAGACCCTGAAGAATATTATCTCAGCTTCATAAAAACATCCTATTTTATCAGTGTATGGGGGGATTGAGTGAATATGAGTGTTGTAATGAATATTTCATGATCGGGAAGGGATTGAGATAAGTATTCATGTTCAGAGATATCATATTTATATCTTTTATAAATATCAAGTTTCACATAATTTGATTTAACATGATTTAATAGTTTTTTTAAGACCCCAGCTAGATTACTAGTTTTTAATAACTAATTTTACTGAAATTTATGCAAGATAGGTTCTGCTAACCCAAATTGAGCTATGTCAGTTCTTGTAGATCAATAATAGACCCACCTTCCCATATCAATCTCCAGAACCATTTTTGGTTTGGGTTGTACCACTCTTTGCATCCCCCTCTATGCAGGCTCTCTCTTGACCAAAATAGCCAGAAATCCCCAAATTCACCCAAAGCACCTATAACCTTCCAGAACTTCAATAAACTATATAAATACCTTTTATATAATAAATTAAGGCTGTAACAAACCTCTATAATTTTTCCGAAGCCTCTGGTTGAAGCAGGAAGAACTACTCTCCTTAGTTGCACGGTTTGGCTGCCTAGAAGCGTGGTAGTAGGTTTCCGCGGCGCGGATTCTGAAACCTAAATGGAAAAAAATATAAATGTGTTAGGGGAGATGAAATTCAATGTCTGACATCCCTTTTCTTGATGCTCATTGATCACTCTTGTCCTCTGCAAAATTTTCCCGAATAAACCATTATTTTGCCAATTGGAGAAGGCTCTGTGTGGACCCCTTAAACTTCAGAAATATTTAAGAAAACAATTACAGAATTAGAGTGTTCAGGTCTATACACCAGACTTGGGACATTACAGTGGTATCAAATCTCTTTCCTTGGATCATCCTGTGGAAAGAAATCTCTCACTAAAGAAATTTGCAGCCATGTCATACTATGAGGATGACTATGATGAGCAGTATGAAGAATACTGCAGAAGATATGAAGAAGAAGAAATCCTCTATGTTAATGGTGAATATTCCAACTCTCTAAGAAATTTGTTCCAACTCTCTAAGAAAAGAAGAAGAAGACAGAACAAAAGGTGAATATTCCTCCAAGCCATCAACATGTTCAAGACTTAAGAGTTTGTTTGGTTTTCCTTCAAAAGGAGCTTCTAAATATTGTGACATGAGTACCACTAAAGATGAAAAAGTCACAAGTTTCTTGGAGGACAATAGAAATGAAGTGGACAAAGATATCCAGAAGATGAAGTGCAAATCACCACAAGTTGGTTGCATAAGAGAAGAAGTTGAAGAGGAATCCACTTCAAGTTTCTTGGTGGGTGATCTCCAGATCACTACTCAAGGTTTTGGCTCATGTATGGGTGGTGAGATATATTTTAGATCTGATCCAAAAGAGAAACACAATTCATATTTACAGTCACCCCTTGAGCCTCACAAGGAAGCAGAAATTGAGCACATCTCAGTAGGGTGTGAACCAGAGAAATGGGTGGGTGAACAAGCCATCATAATTCCACCACATAAGGAGGAGAACATAACACATGGAAATTTATTAAATTCTGATTTCTATGTGTCATTTTGTAAGTCTGATATGGCAGCCACTCCCAGTGAAGAGTTCAGAATGGTTGAGCCCCCTAGTGACGAGGTTCAAAATTCCAGTGAAAAAAATGAATGCAATATGAAGGATAAAACTTTGAGAGAATATCTTTCTGGTGCACCAAGGATGAATGAGCACTTAAGTTGAAGCCCAAATTATGTTGTTGAGCACTTAAAATATGAATATATTGCAGAAACAACATATGGATCAGATTTCAAAACCTCGAGTGCACTGCATGAAATTGATCTGGTGATGGAAAATGAAGAGGAGGAACATCTACAAGAACCTCATCTTCTTGCAGGGTCATTGATGATGGATGTACAGAAGATCCAAGAGGCCCTAAAAATTATCCATGACACTCATGCTTCAGTGTCAAAGATGTGTTGGGAAGCTTCTTTAATGGAAGACCAATCTTCCTTTGAAGCCATGGAGAATATCCAGAAAGCAATGTCCACAATCAAAGGTAATTTCTCACAATTGCTTTCAGATAAAAATGACATGTTTGAGCTTGTTGAGTTATTGCAGGAAGCATCACTACATAATGAAGAAAGTATTTTCATATATGAAGAAGAGAACTACAAGCTCAAAGGTGATTTTTTGGCCACCCAAGATTCTTTGAGATACACTCAAAGTGCCCTCTTAGAATCACAAATGAAGATAGAACAATTCCAACAAGAGTGGAAAGAATTGACTGAATCCTCAATCTTTCCTGAGAGTCATCCCTTTTGGGTAAATGGCATGGAGGAACCTCATGATTGGGTGGACCATGAGGAGCATTCTATTTAGTATGTGCTTAAAGAGTGTGCAGAATAGTTTTATGAGAACCAAGCACTTGATTTCTTTCCAAGGAAACGTGAGTTGTTCCTTGAAGATAGACACTCTCCCATGGAAGAGTGGGATGAGAGCACCCAATTTGGTCTAGACAATAATGAAAAAATTTCAGCCATAAGTATGATTACTGAAGGTTGCAAACATGCAAAGAAGGTTCACAGTTCTTTCCCACATGTCATAGATTCAGAAACACCAGTGGGGAATGAACAGTGGGTGAAGAAATGTTTTTGGTTTGTGTCACATGCACAACATGGGGATCATGATTTGTCCCCATGGGAGATAGATCCTATTGCAGAAGAGATGGATCATTATAGATCATATAAATCAGCAATAACTATATCTAATTCATCCACTGGATGGTTGGATAGAGGAATCATAGAAGAGGAAAATATGGAAGGTAAAATTTTTATGTCTTGTTGCAGAAAAATGTTTTTAATATTGCTGATTTTTCTATGATTTACAAGAAGCAGAAAGGGCATGTGTGTGCAGCCACTTTTGAAAAGAAGGCATCAATTATACACATACATTCAATGTGTGGGTCAATTGATGGATTTTTGCACCCTTGTATCAATAGCAGAGAGTTGAGCCATTGGATGAAGAGGGGAGCACCTGTTGAGTTCCATAGAGACATATTTGGAATGAAGACCTTGGGAGGGAAATTTTTTTATTTCTACAATAATTCTTTTGTTGTGACTGACATTGTCTTGACATGTGAACAGCAACAAAGACTTATTTTGCAGTTATTATATACCTCTCGTATACATGCACATGAGATGCATTCCGATTTTCATGTGCTTGAGAAGTTTGAGGTCAAGCAATATGAAGATCAAGCACTTGCATGGTTCCTAAGAGATTATGAGTTGCCTCTAGGAAAATTTTGTACAATTTTGGAGGAGGCACATGATCACACTGTCACTCGGAAAACTAATGGAGGAATTTGTGGATCCATTATCTTGATTGATGAGCATTGTGGGGATTTGGATCACAATTCTTCACCCCACACTTCTATTTCAGTCACATCATGTGGGGATGAAAATTGGGTGAAAGGATTTTTGCTATTGATGCCACAAGGGGAGCTTGATATTTTCACTCTTCTAGTTGAGGTATTGATGGTCAAACCATATGGTTTGAAAAGTGCATTACTAGTAGCTGAATTATTCCCACCTGAATCATTTAGCATGAAATTTTGTCCTTCCATTGATTGGGTGGCTAGACACATGATTGAGATCTGTGCACTAAAGGGTAAAAATCTTGTTTGCGTCAATGGAGAGACATTGGACACATCAAAGAAATTGTATGAACAATGGAATCAGCATGTATGGCTGCTATATGATGCTTTCAGTATACATGGAGGGACATGGGATAACCTCCTGTGTATTCATAAGAACAGTGGCCTAAGTTCCAGTGCTAGCTTGCGCATGGATTTTCATACTTTAGAGAGGCTCAAGATGATTTGGTCCTACATTAAGGAATTCCATGTTTGGTGGGAGAGTTTAAAAAATGTTCAGTTTGGCATGGGGAGAGATGAGCTCCCAATATGGTGGTATGATTTTCATAACCTCATTTTCCTCCTCTACAATGATAAAATTCTGTTGTTTTTATTGATCGGTGGAAGGAGGCAGATAAAACCATGGGATCCAGGCATTCTTAGGAATGACAGAGTTCAAAAGGTGGCAGAAAAATTTGGGTCCTTGCAGAGGAGGCAATGGGATCCAAGAATTATGCTCAGTTACTTTAACTAGGTTGGAAATTTTGCTAAAGGAAGTGGTATCAAAAAAAATTGGCTATGATTAGAGTGGTGCAGAAAAAACATGGTGGAAAAATTTGCAACACTCGGTGGTGCTTCTGCTTGAGGACAAGCAGATTTGGGAGGGGAGGACTGTCATTTTCCCTCAAATTGACCATTAAAAGTGTTGACCATGCTAAGTTCCTAGGGGCTCAAGCTATTATTAATTATTCCTCCTAGGATAAATTTTTACTAATAATTGTTCTAAGGCATGTATTTAATTTTATTTCAGCAATTTTATTTATTATGCACAATAATGATGTGGAATTAAGGCTGCCATGTCAGAAGGGTGCATTGGGGAGAGTTAGTCAACTTTCCTTGGTAAAAATAAGAAATTGCATGACAAAATCAAGCAAGAGAATAAAGGGAAGTTTCCTAAAATTAGAAAAAGCAGAAAGAGGTAAAAGCAGGAAAGTTTTTTAAGGAAAGAAAGAGTTTCCTTATGAGCCAGGAAAAGCAGAAAGTTGTCATAACTCAAAAGAGGCATCTTTTGACTAAGGGAGGGTGCAGTTTCTAATTGTGAAGGATGATTTGGAATTATAAACAATTCCACATGGTCCTACTTGCCTAATTTCCCAAAGGGGGCGTTTTTGTGGCTAGGGTTAGGTCACCCATGGGGTTGACTTGCTCTCACAGGTCACCATTGCCCTCAACTTACTAAGCAAGTCATCCAAGGGTATATAAAAGATAAATTCAAACCCATTGCTTCAGTTTGGTTGATGATTTGATATTTTGGTTATGCTATGTGAGCATACTCTCTGAGTGTTGTGCCTCATACCATTGGGTGATGATCCCCAAACCCCTCCTCCCTTCTCTTCCATCTCCCTTTCTCTTCTATTGCAGGTATGGAGCACTACATTGCAGCCATTGAAGTATGATCAGAGTTATTTTCAGACTCCAACACGTTCAGGTCGAGATACAGTGAAGCCCATGCTTCACCTATGCTCACAGCCTCTTTTGTCGGTCATGTTATGGGCCTCCTGCCCCTTTATTTTGGAAGCCTCTTTGTAATGGTCAGTCAATAATGTTATTTCTGTTATGTACCATAAATATATTCTGAACATTACATTTATCAGGTCAATATATCTCATACCCTGAAGAATATTATCTCAGCTTCATAAAAATATCCTATTTTATCAGTGTATGGGGGGATTGAGTGAATATGAGTGTTGTAATGAATATTTCATGATCGGGAAGGGATTGAAATAAGTATTCATGTTCATAGATATAATATTTATATATAATATAAATATCAGGTTTCACGTAATTTGATTTAACATGATTTAATAGTTTTTTTAAGACCCCAGCTAGATTACTAGTTTTTAATAACTAGTTTTACTGAAATTGATGCAAAATAGGTTCTGTTAACGCGAATTGAGCTCTGTCAGTTATTTTATATCAGTAACATACCCACCTTCCCATATCAATCTCCAGAACCATTTTTGGTTTGGTTTGTACCACTATTTTGCATCCCCCTCTGTGTAGGCTCTCTCTTGACCAAAATAGCCAGAAATCCCCAAATTCACCCAAAGCACCTATAACCTTCCAGAAATTCAATAAAATATATAAATACATTTTATATAATAAATTAAGGATGTAACAAACCTCTGTAAGTTTTCCAAAGCCTCTGGTTGAAGCAGGAAGAACTACTCTCCTTAGTTGCACGGTTTGGCTACCCAGAAGCGTGGTAGTAGGTTTCCGTAGCGTGGATTCTGAAACCTAAATGGAACTAGATATAAATGTGTTAGGGGAGAGGAAATTCAATGTTTGACATCCCTTTTCTTTCTTCTCATTGATCACTCTTGTCCTCTGCAAAATTTCCCCGAATAAACCATTATTTTGCCAATTGGAGAAGGCTCTATGTGGACCCCTTAAACTTCAGAAATATTTAAGAAAAAAATTACAGAATTAGAGTGTTCAGGTCTGTACACCAAAATTGGGACATTACAGTTGCTCGAGGGATTCCTTGAGAAATGATTTGATAGGATCTCCTACTCCATCATATCTCTTTTATTCCTCCATGGGAGGTCGTTTGGGACGGTGAGAGTGATATTCACCAAGGGAAACTAAATCGAGACCAAAATCTCTATATCCTAACCTCATCGGGGGCATGCACCGAGAAACAATCAAAGAGAATATTTCTTTAATACCATTGATCCAGATTTATGTGGGAATCTATATGAATTAACAGAGACAACATCATAAACACAGCCATTTTTCAAAATAACAAAGACAGAGTAAACACATATTCTATTAAATGGCGGAAATAGAACAAACTGTAATACAATAGCTAGAATGGTGGTAGTTATCTCTAAGAATATATGTGACTTCTATGCTCATCCATGCAAACCTAAATACAAAATGAGGACAAATGGGCCTATTTATAATAAGAATGAGGGTGAGAACCCCAAAAGTCCAAAACATAACCCTAGAAGATGAATCGTCGTAAAGTTTGTGGCCCCAAGGTGGTTAGTTGGACAGTCAACTTCTCGGGATCGTAACTTTTCCATACAATCTCTGATTTGGGTGCTCGATAGCCCATTGGAAATATATATCTGAGCTTTACAAATTTTGAGTGTGACCAAATGCATTCCTGTGGAAACTATTTCATCCCTTGAATCACCAAAAACGTCATTTGGGGTCTCAAAATGGCCCCCGAAGTGTGGGCCTCGATAAACCATAGAAAAATAACTAGGAGACTGCAACAATGGACAATTGTTTTGAGCCAGTTGAATAGGTGGGTGGCCACCGATTTCCATCTGGACCAATCCTCCCTCCTTAGGAAGAAATGGTCTCCATTTCCTCCAATCCCATATCAGATCTCAAACTGTATGTTGAGATTATCTCCTGGTGCGACATTTGCTGAAGTGAAGAGGATACAAGTTTCTTTGACACCCTGAGAGAGCTATAATTGTTGTACTAAGAACTTTGACTCTGTGTCCTTACATTGTAGAGTTCCTTGAATGGATGATGGATAACTAACATTGTTTTCTTCTTCTGTCTGATGAGCAGAGACACCATGTACAGAGGATATGGAGATGTCTGTGATCTGATGTTCTCCTCTAGACGCAATTGTGAAGAGGGGTAATTTCCTATTGTAGTAGCTTATCTTCCTACCTTGGGAGACTATGGCGGGTGCAACTGTCTCTAGGATCTGATAGAGTTTTCCTCCCAAGGTTACAATGACACTACGAAGTCCTACTCATATACCGCATGACGCTTCCACATTTATGGTTATCCTAAAAGAACATCACAGACTTCAAGAGGGGCCACATAACATTTTTCCTTGCTTTGAAAGGATTGATTCCATATGGTAGGAGGCATTGTTTAGTAATACGGATACCTCATCCTTGGTTTAACCAATCGGTGTTGTAGGGTTATGGGTGTGGTGTTGTTGGAATATCCAATCTCTTGACCACTTCTGATGAGATCAGGTTCTTTTGGTTGTCGTTGTCAACAACAAAATGTAGTGGGTTTCCCTTCACCCACATCTACACGTGGGAGAGGCGCTCCTCTGCCTCTAACTCTTCAAGCTCCTCTAGTTTCAACAGTGACAGTGGGGTCTACATCAATTATTTGCTTCCCATGGTCTGTGGTTGTGGCATTGGGTTCTCAGTTGGAATCAGGATTTGATTCTAAAGATTTGATCTCGGCCACCAATGTCTTCTTTGAGCGGCATTCATCAATGTTGTGCTAGGGTATTTTGTGGAACTTGCACAACTTCCTGATGTCATTTTTCATTCCATTCACCTTATTTTCTTGTGGTGGGGACTGGTTGTCCTTTCCTTGTCTTGTCTTGTCTTGTGCAAGTCAAGGTTTCCCTTGTCTTGATTCTATGGTGGGTTTGCAAGTCTAGAGTCTCGCTTGTTCTTTTGTTGATATTTCTCCTCAATTTTGACAGCTTACCGATAGGCACATCCAAGTGAAGAGATGTAGAGGAATTCCATATCGGTTCGGATGTACCAATGTATACCACTGTGATATTTCAGTATCACGTTCTGCTGAGATTCCTTGATATGCATATTTTTGTGCAAGGTATGAAAGTTGTTGGTGTACTCTAACACCGTCTTGTACCTCTGTTAACGGAGAATGCTCCATTTGGTGTACTAGTCATCATAGTTTCCCATGGGGTAATATTGTTCCTTGATAGCATCTATGAAAGAGGCCCAAGTGGGATTTGTCTCAAACATTCTAGGCTCATCTTATGAGTTTTTCTCCCAATAAGTACCCCACCAACATTGGACATGGGGGACTCCCTTAAGGAGCGCAAAGGTGATCTTTTTCCTGTCAAAGAAATTGTGGACATAGAAATACCCTTCTAGAACATTCAACCAATTATCTATGGCATCTGCATCGATATGGCCTTCAAATAAAGGAATATCAAAGTTAACTTGTACCTTGAAGAGAGTTGAATCCCCAAACCGGTTGCTCATTGAAGATGCACTTTCTACTGCCGACATTCATAAAAGGATTTGTGTGTAGCTATCCATCATCTCGTTCCTCCATTGCTCGAGGGATTCCTCAAGTAATGATTTAATAGGATCTCATGCTCTGTCGTCTCTCTTTTCTTCCGCCATGAGAGGTCGTTTGGAGTAGTGAGAGTGATCTTCACCAAGTGAAACTAGATCGATACCAAACTCTATATACCCTGATCTCGTCGAGGACATGCACCACAAAACAATTAAAGAGTAGATTACTTTGATTCCACTCATCCATATTTATGTGTGAATCATTATGAAATAACAAAGATAACATCATAAACACAACCATTTTGCAAAGATAATAGAGATACAGTAAACACATATTATATTAAATAGTGGAAATATAACAGACCGTAATACAATTTCTAGAATGGTGGTAGCCATCTCTGAGAAGATATGTGACTTCTACAATCATCCATGCAAAGCTGAATACAAAATGAGGAAAATAGGGCCTATTTATAATAAGAATGAGGGCGAGAAGCCCAAAAGTCTAAAACATAACCCTAGAAGATTAATCGTCATAAATTTTGTGGCCCCAAGGTGGTTAGTTGAAAAGTCAATTTGGGCCCTCGATAGTCTGTTGGAAAGGTCTATCTGATATTTACAACTTTTGAATGGATCCAAATGCTTGTTAGCAACCATTTGGCCCCACGAATCACCAAAAAACGACGTTTAGGGCCTCAAAACAACCTCGAAAGTTTGGGACCCGATAAACCATAGAAAAATAACTAGGAGACAGCCACAATGGACAATTGTTTTGAGCCAGTGGAATAGGTGGGTGGCTACCGATTTCCATCTAGGTCAATCCTCCCTCCTTAGGAAGAAATGGTCTCCATTGTGTCAAATCTCGTATAAAATCTTGAACTGTGAGTTGAGATGATCTCCTGGTGTGACATTTGCTGATCACAAACTTCAAGAGGGGCCACATCACACAGTACCTCATCTTTGAAAGGATTGATGCCATATGGTAGAAAGCATTGTTGAGTAATGTGGATATTTCGTCGTTGGTTTAACCAACTGATGTTATAGGGTTGCAGGTGTGGTGTTGTTGGAAGGTCCATTCTCTTGACAACTTCTGCTGAGATCAGGTTCTTTTGGCTGTCGTTGTCAACAACAAAATGTATTGGGTTTCCCTTAACCCACATCTGTGAGTGGAAGAGGCACTCCTCTACCTCTTACTCTCCATGCTCATCTAGTTGAATATATGTGCTAGAAACAGTGATAGTGGGGTATGTATTAATGATCTGTTTCCCATGGTTTGTGGCTCTTGCATTGGGTTCTAAGTCGGAATTGGGATCTGATTCTGAAAATTTGATCTCGGCCACCAATGTCTACTTTGAGAAGAATTCATCAGTGTTGTGCCAGGGGATTTTGTGCAACTCGCACCAATTCCTAGTGTCCTTTTTATTTCCATTCCCCTTATTTGCTTGTGGAAGGGACTGGTTTTCCTTTCCTTGTCCTGTTTTTTGCGGGTCAGGGTTTCCCTTGCCTTGCTTCTACGGTGGGTTTGCAGGTCCAGAGTCTCGCTTGTTGTTTTGTCAATATTTCTCCTTTATTTTGGCAGCATACTGATAGGGACATCTAAGTGAAGAGATGTCTAGGAATTCCATATCAGTTTAGATGTACCGATGTAGACCCCTGTGATATTTTAGTATCAGGTTCTGCATAGAGCCCTTGATACCTAAATTTTTTCTCAATGTATGAAAGTTGGTGGTGCACTCCGACACTGTCTTGTCCCTATCTTGACATAGAATGATCCATTTGGTGTACCGATCATATCAGTTTCCCACAAGGTAATACTGTTCCTTGATTACATCTATGAAAGAGGACCCAAGTGGGATTTGTCTCAAACACTTCTCCCAATAAGTACCCCACCAATTTTGGACATGGGGGACTGCCTTAAGGAGCACAAAGGTGATATTTTCCCTGTTGGAGAAATTATGGATAGAGAAATACCCTTCTAGAACATTCAACCAATTATCTATGGCATTTTCATCGATCTATCCTTCAAATAAAGGAATATCAAAGTTAACTTATACCTTGAATGGAGTTGCATCCCTGAACTGGCTTCTCGTTGAAGATGCACTTTTCGCTACCGGCATTCGTAGAAGGATTTGGGCGAAACTATCCATCATCTCATTCCTCTATCACTCGTGGGATTTCTCGAGCAACGATTTTATAGGATCTCTTGCTCTATTGTCTCTCTTTTCTTCTATCATGGGAGGTCATTTGGGGCAGCGAGAGTGATCTTAACCAAGTGAAACTAGATCGAGACTAAACTCTCTATACCTTGACTTCGTCAGGGAAATGCATCGAGAAACAATCAAACAACAGATTGTTTCGATACCACTGATCCAGATTTATGTGTGAATCATTATGAAATAACATAGATAACATCATAAACACATCCATTTTGAAAAGATAACAGAGGTGCAGTAAACACATATTCTATTAAATGGCAGAAATAGAACAGACTGTAATACAATAGCTAGGATGGTGGTAGCTATCTCTGAAAAGAGATGTGACTGCTACGCTCATCTATGCAAAGATTAATACAAAATGAGAAAAAATTGGGCCTATTTATAATAATAATGAGGGAAAGAACCCCAAAATTCCAAAACATAACTCTATAAGATGAACCATCATACAATTTGTGGCCCCAAGGTTTTTAGGTGAACAGTCAACTTCCCGGGGTCATAACTTTTGCATCCGATCTCCAATTTGGGCACTCGATATCCCATTGGAATGGTATATACAAGATTTAAAAATTTCTACTTGGTCCAAATGCATGCCAATTACCACCATTTGGCCCCCTGAATCACCAAAAAACGTATTTTAGGGCCTCATAACTACCCTAGAAGTTTTAGACCCGATAAACCATAGAAAAATAACTA
Source organism: Pseudotsuga menziesii (assembly GCA_001517045.1). Classification (NCBI taxonomy): domain Eukaryota; kingdom Viridiplantae; phylum Streptophyta; class Pinopsida; order Pinales; family Pinaceae; genus Pseudotsuga; species Pseudotsuga menziesii. Next base: position 223,381 of record LPNX010479594.1, read on the forward strand.
GGATACTGCCACAATGGACAATTGTTTTGAGACGGTGGAATAGGTGGGTAGCCACCGATTTCCATCTGGATCAATCCTTGCTCCATTGTGTCAAATCTCATACCAAAATTCAAACTGTGTTTTGAGATGATCTCTCAGTGCCACATTTGCTGAAGTGAAGAGGTTGCCTTTCTTTGACTGTGTGGCCTTGCACTATAGAGGTGCATGAATGGATGAGGGAGCATTGACTCTGTTTTCTTCTTATGTTTGATGAGAAAAGACACCCTATGTAGAGGATGTGGAGGTATTTGTGATCTGATGTTCTCCTTCAGAGGTAATTGTGAAGAGGAATAATTTCCTAGTGTGGGTGTTTATCTTCCTACCCTCCAAGATTGTGGAGGGTGAAACTATCTCTGGGATCCAATAGAGTTGTCCTCCCAAGGTGACAGTGACACTGTGAGGTTGTGAATCATATACTGCAAGATGCTTGCACATATATGGTTATCCTAAAAGAACATCACAGACTTCAAGAGGGGCCACATCACACAGTACCTTGTCTTTGAAAGGCATCATGCCATATGGTAGGAGGCATTGTTGAGTAATGTGGATAGCTCATCCTTGTTTTATCCAATCGATGTTATAGGGTTATGGGTGCATTATTGTTGAAGCTCCAATTTATTGATGGCTTATTCTGAGATCAGTTTCTTTTGGCTGCCATTGTCAACAACGAAATGTAGTGGGTTTCTTTTCACCCGCATATGCGAGTGGAAGAGGCGATCCTCTGCCTCTGACTCTTTAAGATCCTCTAGTTGATTATGTGTGGTAGATACAGTGATAGTGGGGTCTGCATCAATGATATGCTTCCCATGGTCTACGGTTATGGCATTGGGTTCTGAGTCATAATAGGGATCTGATTCTAAGGAATTGATCTTGGACTCCAATGTCTTCTTTGAGCGGCATTCATCATTTTTGTGCCAAGGGATTCTATGGAACTCGCACCACTTCCCATTATCCTTATTTTTCTTTCCATTCCCCTTCTTTTCTTATGGTTTGGACTTGCTGTCCCTTCCTTTTCTCATTTTATACAGGCCATGGTTTCCCTTTCCTTGATTCTGTGATGGGTTCCAGGTACAGAGTCTCACTTGTTCTTTTGTCGATATTTCTCCTCGATTTTGACAACATACCAATAGGCACATACAAGTGAATATATATCGAGGAAGTACATCTTAGTTCGGATGTACCGATGTAGACCACTACGATATTTTAGTATCAAGTGCCTCTTAGAGTCCTTGATACCCAGCTTTGTGCGCAAGGTATGAAATTTGTTGTACTCTGACACCGTCCATACCCTCTCTTGACCCAGAATGGTCGATTTGGTGTACTAGTCATCATAGTTTCCCACAAGGTAATATTGTTCCTTAAAGGCATATATGAAAGATTCCCAAGTGGGATTTGTCTCAAACATTCTAGACTCATCTGATGAGTTTTCCTCCCAATAAGGATCCCACCAATTTTGGACATGAAGGACTTCCTTAAGGAGCACAAAGGTGATCTTTTCCCTGTTGGAAAAATTGTGGACAGAAAAATACCCTCGACCAATTATCTATGGCATCTACATGAATCTGGAATTCAAATAAAGGAATATCAAAGTTAACTTGTACCTAGAAGGGAGTTGCATCACCCAACCGGTTGCTCGTTGAAGATGCACTTGTAGCTGGCAGCATTCATAGAAGGATTTGGGAGAAACTATCCATCATCTAGTTCCTTTGTCACTCGAGTGCTTCCTCGAGCAATAATTTGGTAAGATATCCTGCTTCATCTTCTCTCTTTTCTTCCACCATGGGAGGGCATTTGGGTCGGCGAGAGTGATCTTCACCAAGTGAAACTAGATCAAGACCAAACTCTCTATACCTTGACCTCATCGACAACATGCGCCGAGAAACAATCAAAGAGGAGATTGGTTTGATACCACCGATCTTCATTTATGTGTGAATCGTTATGAAATAATAGAGATAACATCATAAACACATCCATTTTGCAAAGATAACAAAGATACAGTAAACACATATTCTATTAGATGGAAAAAATAGAACACACTGTAATACAATAACTAGAATGATGGTAGCTATCTCTGAGAAGAGATGTGAATGCTACGCTCATCCATGCAAAGATGAATACAAAATGAGGACAAAGAGGCCTATTTATAATAACAATGAGTATGAGAACCCCAAAAGTCCAAAACATAACCCTAGAAGATGAATCGCCATAAAGTTTGTGTCCCCAAGGTGGTTAGTTGAACAGTCAACTTCCCAAGATCATAACTTTTGCATATGATATCTGATTTGGGTGCTCAATAGCCCTTTTGAAAGGTCTATCTGAGCTTTACAATTTTCCATATGAGATAAATGCATGCTGACTGCATTCATTTGGCCCCCCAAATGGCCAAAAAATGTCGTTTAGGTCCTCAAAACAACCCAATAAACCGTAGAAAAATAACTAGGAGACTGCCACAATGGACAATTGTTTTGAGGAGGTGGAATAGGTGGATGGCCACTGATTTCCAACATGATCAATCCTCCCTCCTTAGGAAGAAATGGTCTCCATTGCGTCAAATCCTGTATCAGATATTGAACTATGTGTTGACTCTGATCTTCTAGTGCGACATTTGCTGAAGTGAAGAGGTTTCCTTTCTTTGACACCCCAAGTGATCTGTAATTGTTGTACCAGGCACTTTGACTACATTTCCCTCCACTGTAGAGGTACACAAATGGATGAGGAAGAACTGACTCTATTTTCTTCTTGTGTCTGATGAGCAGATACACCCTATGCAAAGGATGTGGAGATCTCTATGATCTGATGTTCTCCTTCAAAGGGAATTGTGAAGAGGGATAATTTCCTAGTGTGGGAGCTTATCTTCCTACCATGCAAGACTATGCAGGGTGCAACTGTCTCTGGGATCCAATAGATTTGTCCTCCCAAGGTGACAATGACACTATGAGGTCGTGACTCATATACCACATGATGCTTCCACATATATGCTTGTCCTAAAAGAACATCACATACTTCAAGAGGGGCCACATCACACAGTACCTCGTCTTTGAGAGGATTGATGCCATATGGTAGGAGGAATTGTTGAGTAATGTGGATACCTCGTTCTTGGTTTAGTCAACCGATGGTGTACAGTTACGGGTGTGGTGTAGTTGGAATCTCCAATCTCTTGACGACTTCTGCTGAGATCAAGTTCTTTTGGTTATCATTGTCAACAATAAAATGTAGTGGGTTTCCCTTCACCCACATCTATGAGTGGAAGAGGCACTCCTCTGCCTCTTCCTTTTCAGGATCCTCTAGTTCAATATGTGTGGTAGCAACACTGTATTAATCTGTCATAGTAATCTAGGGACTAAAACACAGTCTCATAAGAGATTTCAGACAATTAAGCATGAAAATGGCTTAATGGTGCTGCAATAGGAGTAGAAGCTCTATATAATCAATAAAGAATGAGTAATACAATACAATGATCATGCAAGATGCACTAATACCAAGATAATTCGAATTCCCAAGGAGGTCATTCGAATTGAATGAATGGGTGTAGCTTAACTAAATATCATGCCTCAATAAACACACCTAGTTAACCCACTGATCAAGTCCAGATTGACTCAAATGAGTCCTAACTATAGTGAGAGTGCAATGGATGACTCATTCTAACTACAATGGATGACTCATTCTAACTGAAAGTAGCTCAGACACATGTCACCGCATTCCAACCAACAAGTGGTAGAGCATCATCAACTCCAATGAACCCCGATGAGGTTAACTAAAGTCAAACTGGTCATTAGAGGTGGTTGGTGTGGAAATTGAACCCAAGAGATAGAACAATTACACTCACAAAATTGCTAATCAAACATGAAAAATTAAGATAAAAGGATACTGAAATTGGAGCATAACACTAATATGTATTGAATAAGTGTACAATAGCCAACCTTGTGAAGTAATAGGTTGCTAAAATATATAATTACATGAGAGATTCGAATACATAAGGATGCTATTTGAAAAGGTCAAAAAGTAGGCTTACTAAATCTAGTCAAATCCCCCATATGTGCATAAAGCAGTTTCCAAATCCACCAAGATGCTCATGAATTGGCTAAGTCAAGTAGGCAAGCTAATGAGGGATGGAAAGACAACTCATATATGCTTTTATTAGGAGAAAAGGAGGGAGGATGATGTGGGAAAAAAACAAGTCAACTACACCTAGTCTATCTTTTACTTTTGCCTTAATTCTCAATAAAACGGGCAACTTTTCAGAAAAAGAAGATATGCACTTTGGAGGATTTGGAATAAAACAGATAGGATAAAATGGGTTTCCATGAAGTCTCCCAAGTGCTCCATGACTCATTTTTGGCATGTGTTGACTTCTAGGGCATGTAGAAGGAAACTAGCATAGAGTGGAACCTAGGAGACTAGGTAATAAGACAAAAATGATTTAATTAATGTCTAAGGTAGGTAACTATGGGTTGATTATTCTAACAATTGGAGGCACCCTAGTTGACTCCAGTTCATAAATATTAATAAAAATAATCAATATAATGAATGGAGGAACCTACACCACTTAGCTTAACTTATTATAACAATCATTTAGCAATTAGGTGCATTTATGACACTCATATCACCCCCGGAATGCTCTCTATTTGAAGGAGGAAGCCCAGTTAGACTCCCCGAATGAAGGAGAAGGCTTAGCTGGCCTCCTTGACTGAAGGTAGGTGTGGGTGTGCTCATGCTGATGTCATAGTGTGCTCATCCGATGTTGGTTAAGTCAATTAAACTTAGCATAGTGGTTTAACAAGGCCAAATTGACCAAATTAAGTGTGCATGTTGGGTAAATGTTTCCAACACCCCCCCTTAAGCTATACTCAAGAGGAGTAAACAAAATGCATGAAATGCTAGGGCCCCAACAACAAAGGCCATAGGTCACCCTGTACAATAAAGTAACTTCTTAATATAACCAAGGAAATGTGAAAAACCTCATGGGAAAAACTGTAGAAAAATAACTAAGAGACTGCCACAATGGACAATTGTTTTGAGGTAGTGGAATAGGTGGATGGCCACTGATTTCCAACATGATAAATCCTCCCTCCTTAGGAAGAAATGGTCTCCATTGCATCAAATCTCGTATCAGATCTTGAACTATGTGTTGACTCTGATATTCTAGTGTGAAATTTGTTGAAGTGAAGAGGTTTCCTTTCTTTGACACCCCAAGAGATCTGTAATTGTTGTACCAGGCACTTTGACTACGTTTCCTTCCACTATAGAGGTACACAAATGGATGAGGAAGAACTGAATCTGTTTTCTTCTTATGTCTGATGAGCAGATACACCCTATGCAAAGGATGTGGAGGTCTCTATGATCTGATGTTCTCCTTCAAAGAGAATTGTGAAGAGGGATAATTTCCTAGTGTGGGAGCTTATGTTCCTACCATGTGATACTATGGATGGTGCAACTATCTCTGGGATCCGATAGAGTTGTCCTCCCAAGGTGACAATGACACTGTGAGGTCGCGACTCATCTACCACATGATGCTTCCACATATATGGTTGTCCTAAAATAACATCACATACTTCAAGAGGGGCCACATCACACAGTACCTCATCTTTGAGAGTCTTGATGCCATATGGTAGGAGGAATTGTTGAGTAATGTGGATACCTCATTCTTGGTTTAGTCAATTGATGGTGTATGGTTGCAGGTGTGGTGTTGTTGGAATCTCCAATCTCTTGATGATTTTTGCTGAGATCAAGTTCTTTTGGTTATCATTGTCAATAATAAAATGTAGTGGGTTTCCCTTCACCCACATCTATGAGTGGAAGAGGCGTTCCTCTGCCTCTTCCTTTTCAGGATCCTCTAGTTCAATATGTGTGGTAGCAACATTGTATTAATCTATCACAGTAATCTAGGGACTAAAACATAGTCTCATAAGAGATTTCAGACAATTAAGCATGAAAATGGCTTAATGGTGCTGCAATAGGAGTAGCAGCTCTATATAATCAATAAAGAATGAGTAATACAATACAATGATCATGCAAGATGCATTAATACCAAGACAATTCGAATTCCCAAGGAGGTAATTCCAATTGAATGAATGGGTGTAGCTTAGCTGAATGTCAAGCCACAGTAAACACACCTAGTTAACCCACTGATCAATTCCATATTGACTCAATTGAGTCCTAATTGTAGTCGAAGTGCAATGGATGACTGATTCTAACTGAAAGTAGCTCAGACACATGTCACTGCATTCCAACCAACAAGTGGTAGAGCATCATTAACTCCAATGAACCCTGATGAGGTTAAATGAAGTCAAACTGGTCATTAGAGGTGGTTGGTGTGGAAATTGAACCCAATATACAGAACAATTACACTCACAAAATTGCTAATCAAACATGCAAAATTAACATCAAAGGAGACTGAAATTGGAGCATAACACTAATCTGTATTGAATAAGTGTACAATAGCCAACCTTGTGAAGTAATAGGCTGCTACAATATATAATTACATGAGAGATTCAAATGCATAAGGTTTCCATTCAAAATGGTCAAAAAGTAGGCTTACTAAATCTAGTCAAATCCCCCATAGGTGCATAAAACAGTTTCCAAATCCACCAAGATGCTCACGAATTGGATAAGTCAAGTAGGAAAGCTAATGAGGGATGGAAAGACAACTCATACATGCTTTTATTAGGAGAAAAGGAGGGAGGTTGATGTAGGAAAAAAACAAGTCAACTACACCTAGTCTATCTTTTCCTTTTGTCTTAATTCTCAATAAAATGGGCAACTTTTCAGAAAAAGAAGATATGCACTTTGGAGGATCTAGAATAAAGCACACATGCTAAAATGGGTTTCCAGCAAGTTTCCCAAGCACTCCATAACTCAATTTTGGCATGTGCTGAATTCTAGAACATGTAGAAGGCAACTAACATAGAGTGGAATCTAGGAGACTAGGTAATAAGACAAAAATGATTTAATTAATGTCTAAGGTAGGTAACTATGGGTTTATTATTCTAAATATTAAATATTAATAAAAATAATCAATATAATGAATGGAGGAACCTACACCACTTAGCTTAACTGATTGTAACAATCAGTTAGAAATTAGGTGCATTTGTGACACTCATATCACCCCCAAAATGCTCTCTATTTGAAGGAGGAAGCCCAGTTAGCCTCCCCAAATGAAGGAGAAGGCTTAGCTGGCCTCCTTGACTGAAGGTAGGTGTGGTTTTTGCTCATGCTAATGTCATAGTGTGCTCATCTGATGTCGGTTAAGTCAATTAAACTTAGCATAGTGGTTTAACAAGGCCAAATTGACCAAATTAAGTGTGCATGTTGGGTAAATGTCTCCAACACCCCCCCTTAAGCTATACTTAGGAGGAGTAAAAAAATGCATGAAATGATAAGGCCCCAACAACAAAGGCCATAGGTCACCCTGTACAATAAAGTAACTACTTAATATAACCAAGAAAATGTGGAAAACCTCATGGGAAAAATACCCCCGCTCAAACTAAGCAGTGACTTGAGATTGTCGAATGTCTTGTCACAAAAAACTTTGGTGAAGATGTCTAATACTTGTTCTGAAGAAGCACAGAAGAGTAGATGAATGGTGCCATCATGCACAAGTTGTATGATGCAGTGCATGTGGATCTCAATGTGCTTGGTTCGATGTCTCTATAATGGATCATTGCAGATTCAAATGGTGCTCTGATTATCACAGTAGATAATAGTCGAAAACTCTAATTCGAAGCCACATTCTCCAAGTATTGCCTACAACCACAAACATTGAGTTGTTGCATTTACAACTCCTCTATACTCTGCTTCTGTAGATGAGAGTGCTATGGCACTCTGCTTCTTGCTTGAACAGCTAATTGGTCCTTTTGCAAGCATGAACACATATCCTGATGTTGAATTTTGATCTGTGTTGTCACCTACCCAATCACTGTCAGTAAAATCAATCAAATCAAGATCAGAATTTTCTTTGCAGAAGATCCCATGAGTTCTTGTTCCTTGAACAAAGTTTATGATCCTTTTGTCTTCCCTCCAGTGGATCTCACGAGGCTGATCCATGTATCTTGAAGCCACACTAACTGCATAAGATAGATCAGGTCGAGTGTGTGTAAGATAAAGCAAACACCCAATCAACTTCCTATATAGTGTATTATTTACCATAGGAGAAGAACCTGCTTCTTCAAGCTTAACTCCTGAAAGGAAGAGAGTCTTGCTTGGCTTGCAATCTTTCATGTTGAACTTTTTCAACAAATATAAGGCATACTTGGACTGATGTACTTTGATTCCATGTTGGGATTGAGCAATTTCAAGACCCAAAAATTGGCTCAACAATCCCAAATTTGTCATAGAAAATGCATGGTTCATTGCATCCTTCAAGGAGGCAACCTCTTTCTTTGAACTTCCTATAATTAGAAGGTCATCCACATACAAGAAAATAATCATCAAATAACAATGAATCATCTTCAAATAAACATTAGGATCAGACTTGCATCGAGAAAAACTCAATGACAGTAGAAAGCCATCAATCTTGGCATACCAAGCCCTGGGGGCTTGCTTGAGCCCATACAATGATTTCTTTAACCTGCACACTAAATATGGATTAGAAACAAACCCTTCAGGTTCCTGCATGTAAATCTCTTCAGTGAGATCTCCATTTAGGAAATCACACTTCACATCCATGTGATGTACCTCCCACTGCTTCGAAGCTACAATGGCTAAAGCTAGCCTTATGGAGTCCATCTTTGCCACTGGTGCAAAGGTTTCATTGTATTCAATACCATGTACTTGTGAGTAGCCCTTGGCTACCAATATTGCCTTATATTTCAAAGGTGAACCATCAGCAGCAAACTTAGTCTTGAAAACCCACTTACATTGAACTAGCTTCCTCCCTGGGGGAAGATCAACCAGTTCCCAAGTGTTTTTCTTCTAGAGCGAGTTTAATTCTTCTTTCGTGGTTGTTTGCCATATTGGATCATGTGCTACATTTTCATATGTCTATGGATCTGATTCAACCATCAGATATCACTTCTCAACAAATAAAGTATCTTTCATACAAAGGGCACTCTCAAACTAAGATCTAGTTTTCCTAGTGTCACTAGGATTTCCAGCTAGTTCCCCAGCTGCATGAATGGTCTTTGCTGCCCATTTTGGTCTTGTAGGAATGTTAGGATCTGCAATCAAATCATCATTATCAGACATATCAGAATCAGCAAACTCATTAGTCTCTCCACTTACAATCAATGGATCTGGTGGTGAAGAAGACTCTCCAACTTCAACTGCTACTAAAGGCTCTTCTTGGAACTAAACACTTATTTAAATGAAAGATTTTTTAGTGCTCAAGTTGATCATATTGTACCCTTTTGAATCTTTAGAATATGCAACAAATAGGCACTATTGGCTTTGGGGCTGCCAAGCCTTTCTCTTTTCAGTTAGAATTCTAACCCAAGCCTTTGAGCCAAAAATCTTGAAATGGGTCACATTTGGCTTGTGCCCACTCCAATATTTGAAAGGAGTCATACCATCAAGCCGCTTATGAGGCACCCTATTCTAGATGTAGGATGCACAGTTTATATCCTCGGCCCAAAACTTTGGTGGAAAAGTCTTAGCCTCCATCATGCAGGTTGTCATCTCCTTCAGTGACCTATTCTTTCTCTCAACAAAACCATTTTACTATGGTTTGTAAGGGATAGAATGATGTATTTGAATACCTACATCTTGACAATACTTAATGAACTCAGACTTGACATACTCACCACCATTTTCAGATTTGAGGATCTTGAGTTTCCTCCCAGACTGGTTTTCAACCAAGGCTTTAAAGACCTTGAAAAGGTCAAAAACTTCAGACTTATGCTTTAGGAAGTGAACCCAACAATACCTGGAAAATTCATCAATGAAGGTTAGTGCATATTTGGCTTGAATCATGGACATATGAGGAAATGGACCAGCAATGTCACTGTGGATCAACTCAAGAGGTACAGAGGTTCTCTCATGACTAGCTCTCTCAAATTTGTGCTCTGGGTGTTTTCCTAGGATACAACCTTAACAAACTCCCTTGGAAAACTTGATCTTTGGTAACCCTATGACCCGGATCCTTTCCACTCAAATCAGAAAGATACTTGTAGTTAATATGGAAAAATATTTCATGCCAAAGCTTGCTTGCCTCATTAGCATGAATTATAAGAGCGGAGGTGTTTAAGTAGGGTAGAAAATAGGAAAACATGTATACCTTCAAAGTGTGATCAACAACACCTTTTGCTATGACTTTACCATTCGAAATCTCTATGATTTCAATATCATCAAGGGAGAAGATGACCTTTTTTGGAGACCCGGTGTGATTCATCTGATACACTGACAAGAGATTAGAGGCAAGACCTAGAACATACAACACATTATTGAACTTACCATGGTCAAGATCAATCCTTCCTTTCCCCAAACTATCAGTGAGAGAGTCATCTCCCAAAAATATTGGTGGACCTTTCGACATGTCAAGAGAGGAGAATACCTCTTTTGTAGAAACCATATGTCTAGAAGCTCCAGAGTCTATGATGAAGCTAAGTGAGCTTGATGTTCCAGTAACCAAGGCATGTACTCTCTCTCTGTCCTCTGAATTCGATCATCCTTCCCTCTTCTTTGAGCAATCAGGAAGGGAGATGTTATTCTTCTCCAAGAGTTGGGTCAATATGTCAATTTGCTTCTTCATACAATATCTCTCAGGATGGTATCCCTTACTACAGTATGCGCACTTGCTCATTTCTCCTTTGTTTTTCTTCTTCTGGAAGTTCTTCTTGGAACCTTGGGGCTCCTCTTGAGACTTGTTCTTGTCTCTCTTTTTCTCCGGTGGCTTTTTAGCTTTTTTCTTTCTTTTTGAATCCACCCTTGAATCTCCAGCAACCAAAGCTTGGTATTTGGAAGGTTTGATGGTTCCCATCATCACCAACTTATCTTGTTCCTGTGTGAGGGATTCCATGAACTTTGCAAGCTTAAGCATCTTCCAAGCCCAAGCTATCAACTTGGTGGCATGGAAGGTCAAAAAAAACACTGAATAGTCAGGTCCAAGCTTTCAGAGTATGGCCAAAACTAATTGATCTTCCTTCTTTTCAATCCCACACTGTTTTAGCTATAAAACAAGGGCTTTAAACTTGGAAAAATAGAGTTGTAAGGATTCGAAGCTACTGGGACTCAAGGAGATCATCTCATTCTCGATTTGATGTCCTCTCATCTCATATGTCTTACCAAAAATCTCTACAAGCTTCTCCCACACTTCATTCGGTGATGTCAATCCATCAAGATGGAAGAGGAGGTCTCTTGAAATGCTTAGACACAAAATACAATAGGCGTCATCCCTCCTATTGTGCCATTTGATTTTCTCTGCAGCTGCATTGGGCTCTGCCTCAGTTTCCATAGTCACCCTATAGAGACCTTTCACTCTCAACAATATCTCCATCTCAGCTTTCCACTCAAAGAAATTGAATGGAGTCAAGAGGATCTTCTGAGATTGGTCCATAGCTCAAAAATAGTGCCCTTCAGTCAGCAGAATATGCTCCCAGTAAAGATGTTGAACTTGCAATAGCAATATGGAAGGAGATAAATTGATCTACAAAGGCTCTGATACCATGTGGAAATTGAACCCAAGAGATAGAACAATTACACTCTCAAAATTTCTAACCAAACATGTAAAATTAACATCAAAGGAGACTAAAATTGGAGCATAACACTAATCTGTATTGAATAAGTGTACAATAGCCAACCTTGTGAAGTAATAGGATCCTGCAATATATAATTACATGAGATGTTCAAATGCATAAGGATTCCATTCGAAAAGGTCAAAAAGTAGGCTTACTAAATCTAGTCAAATCCCCCATAAGTGCATAAAGCAGTTTCCAAATCCACCAAGATGCTCACGAATTGCCTAAGTCAAGTAGGAAAGCTAATGAGGGATGGAAAGAAAACTCATACATGCTTTTATTAGGAGAAAATGAGGGAGGATGATGTGGGGAAAAAACAAGTCAACTACACCTAGTCTAGCTTGTCCTTTTGCCTAAATTCTCAATAAAACAGACAGCTTTTCAGAAAAAGAAAATATGCACTTTGGAGGATCTGGAATAAAGCAGACATGCTAAAATGGGTTTCCAGGAAGTTTCTTAAGCGCTCCATGACTCAGTTTTTGAATGTGTTGACTTCTAGGACATGTAGAAGGCAACTAGCATAGAGTGGAATCTAGGAGACTAGGTAATAAGACAAAAATGATTTAATTAATGTCTAAGGTAGGTAACTATGGGTTGATTATTCTAACAAATGGAGGCACCCTAGTTGACTCCAATTCATAAATATTAAGAAAAATAATCAATATAATGAATGGAAGCACCTACACCACTTAGCTTAACTGATTGTAACAATCAGTTAGCAATTAGGTGCATTTATGACACTCATATCACCGATGGAATGCTCTCTATTTGAAGGAGGAAGCCCAGTTAGCCTCCCCAAATGAAGGAGAAGGCTTAATTGGCCTCCTTGAATGAAGGTAGGTGTGGGTGTGCTCATGCTGATTGTTGCCGCCTTTCACACACCTGTGTCACGTGGAAGAAATCTTCAAGCCACTCGGTGTGTCCTTGGGGGCAAGTCTCGAGTCAAGGTTGTCGCCTTGTTCTTGACTCCTCCGTTTAGGCTCAACTCCTAACGAAGCCAAGGGGGGTAGACCCTATTAAGTTACTAAGGATAATTACTTAGTGTTGTGATGTTAAACTGAATGAGTTTCTTAGGAGTTTGAAATTTAACTATATACATTCAAAGATGACAAGATATGAAAATAAACACATGAAAGCACAATGCTGAGACACAATATATATATAAAGCAAGAAAATAACCAGTGCCTTAGAATGGAGTCAAAAAATAGAAACAATGTACTTGCATGTGCTTGGAGTGAGTGTTTTGAGATTGCCTCTTGGTACGTTTTAAGTTAAATTTGAAGTGTGAATTGATTAAAATTAGGCAAAGGGGACTCCAGACATACCCAAGGGTACTTGGAGTATGTCCAAAACTAAACCTTCACGGCTACCTGCAAGGAATATGTGGCCTAAATGGAGTCTCTGGGGCTTTTGTTCATAATGCACCCATTAGGGTGTGACAGAGATCGGCGCCCCGAGGTCACTTTTCAGAAGTTCCTGCTTTCTTTGGGTATTTTGCCACCGTAAAGGTTTGATCTAGGTGTTGGATTTTCACCTAATGGTTTGTCAGTTGGGGAGAGTGAGTCCTAATTATACTAGTAACTCAAGTGCTTTTGATACATCTTGAATGATCAGATGAACCATAGCCAAGTGCAAAGCATACACACTGGAGTCTTGTCAATTTTAGTAAGTTTTAAACTAGGTGTTCTTGTTTAAAAGAAAACTCTCCAGGAACCTCTTTCGATCCAAGTGGATCTCAATATTGGAATCGAGGAGGGGTTAATTTTATAATAGATGAAAAACAAATGATCAAAAAGAAAATAGATACACGATTCTAGTTTTCTAATTAGTCCTACCACGAATCTCTTTCCCCTTTCGGGTCGATCGAGAAGTCGTGGGGTAAGTATTATGATTACTTTGAACTACAAAATGTGGAATATGAAATTTATAATGAAATCAAGTATACTACCCTGTATATTATATCAATTCTGGTTTGAAAAATAAATGAGCAAAAAGCAACAAAAAGGACACCGACGCAAATCCCCCCAGGGGGGATGGGGAATGGGCTCGAAAGAGCCTATTCAAAAAATAATTTTATTAACAGTGGTTACAATATTAGAGAAATGATATAATTCCTCTTTATCCTTATATGTATTGAAATCAAGAGCTTACAAGGTGCGAAAATCAAAGGTTTTAGTCAAATGGGAGACCCTTGGGGGATTTGAACGCTCCTGAGGACACTTCCGAACAGCATCTTCCTTTATTTTCTGTTACACCTGATAAAAAATAGAGAGAATTTTAGAATAACATATGCCCAAAATCACTTTAATATTACCTTTGCATCAGCCTACCTTAACTCAAAAAAAGATGAACTTAAAACTAGCTAAACAGGTGAAAAAGGAACCAAGGAAAGCAAGCTTTCCTTGGGATCTTGACTTGCTGTTTGTGCAGCCAATTAAATATGCACTAATTTTTGTATTTATCTTTTATAATAGCAAATATAAATCTAATGCATGCAAGCTACAAGTTTTCTTTAAATTTCCATGCAAAAAGGACGATTTCCCTAAAGCTAGATCTAGAATGCTTATGAAACTTTTTAACTGCAAGATTTAGACTATGGGCTTTGATAAGATAGATCTATGTTGGAATTACTTTTAATATGATAGATCTAAGCAACAAATTCACTAGGTAAAAATGTTGATTTTGAGGGAGGAAGAGAAGGAGAGAAATGTTGGTTTCCTTGAAGATCCACAGTGGAGCTTTTAGGTGGAATGTCGAGGGACTATGCCTTTGGAAGGTTTTGAAGAGAGTGAAGAAGAAAACTATATCGGCATCCTCTCCAATGTAGGAACCTTCATCTCAGCTGAAATCAAAGAACTTGCCAAGGAACTTGTGAGATCTGATTAGTACATACACAGAGATTCAAGATAACATGCATATAAGCTTATAGGACATGCTGAATCTAGATCTCTAAACATGCATCAAAGGAAAGAGATGGTCAATAAACTTATTGAAAAGCACCTTTCCTATCAAGATTATAATAATCTTATTATCAATCTTAACAACGGATCTACTAGCAATTAGCAAAAAATGAACACAGATACAGGTTACCTCAGTAAAATAATGGCAATAATCATCCACACATGCAATGGCAGAACATCGTCTTGCCTCCAAAGCTTTTCTTTATTTCAAATGAAGAATAACAACAGTACAATAGCAGCAGCACCTCAATCCCAATTCTAACTAGCTTGGAAGAGGAGGTTGTGCCTGGATATATACAAAATACAGGCCATCCAGCCCAGGGGGGCACAATTCCTCATGGAATCAGCTGATGGAGAGTTCATCAATGTAGAACTGAAGCTGAACTGAGCCTACTTGTCAACCGGGGGCTTGATTAAGCTGACACATCAACCCATACACCGACACATCAGTCCACAGAGCATCCAGGAGAGTCCACACATGTGGAGGAGAGAGAGAGGGCGCAATTCCCCATGAAGACAGCTGAAGATCAACTCTGGATCTGATTTGATCACCTCCTTCAGTCAAGGATTTAGCAGATCCAGTCAATCTGCTTCAGATCTGACTGATTTCAATCAAATCGGCTAAGAATCCACTAATTTATGATTTTGGATTTGCTCCATTATTCATCAATTTATTAATTAAAATAATCAATAATTGATTTTTGGGGATTTCTGACCTGAGTGATGGAAAATCACTCAAAACTAGGAAATAGTGGGTCCATGGGTTTACATGGTGCTCTTATCTTGAAAATGAGCACCTACATGACTGAAACCGATTATTTGGCCCACTTTTATTACAAAATCAATTTTTCCAATAAACTATTAAAAAATAGCCTATGTTTTTGGAAAAATTAAATTTTAATAAAAAACACTGAAAATTGAAAAAACCTAGGGGGACTTAGACATGTTCATATGACTCAACCATGATGTCTAGCATGCTTATACATTGACACATAGACTCTAATAACCTCAATAGGCCTAAATGCCAAGACGACCACCCCAACATTGGAGGTATGGAGTGAAAAACTCAGAAATTATCATTCGTTTGTTCAACAACTAATAATAACCAAGGGAAAAAACACCCTGGGCTGATCGGATTGACAAATAAAGTCTAAGAGACCAAGTCTTTTATAGACACTATCAAAGTAGAACATTTATTACAATTCCCCCATGGGGTATGAACATGTGATATGATACAACAAGCACTTCCCAGAAGTACTTCCACAGGTCTTTTAAAGTCCAAACAATTTAACCATGTCCGGTTCACCAGGCTCACTTGATAAAAAAACCACTAAGTACAACTTAGGTGGTAACACTGATGTCATAGTGTGCTCATCTGATGTCAGTTAAGTCAATTAAACTTAGCATAGTGGTTTAACAAGGCCAAATTGACCAAATTAAGTGTGCATGTTGGGTAAATGTCTCCAAGACCCCCCCTTAAGCTATACTCAGGAGGAGTAAAAAAAATGCATGAAATTTTAAGGCCCTGACAACAAATTCCATAGGTCACCCTGTACAATAAAGTAATTGCTTAATATAACCAAGGAAATGTGAAAAACCTCATGGGAAAAATACCCCCCTCAAACTAAGTAGTAAATCAAGAAATTTTTGGTTCTTCTATGCAGCAGCATCCTGAGACTATGCATGTGAACCTCTGAATCCAAACTAAATGAATATGTATGGATGAATCTTCCTCTTTGGAAGAAGAAGAATGTGCTCAAATAAATCAGGAACATAGACAGTTGCAAGATGAAAATTGGACCCATGTAGAGCAACTGAAATCAACTGATAAGAGAGAAAAAGTGCTTGATTATTTGAACCATGTGTGGAACACTCAAGAAACTGATATGTTGCAGCCTTGAAAAGAAAACCATGAGTGGTAAGATCAACCCCGAGTCTTAGGAGGAAGTGTCCAAGCAGATGCATAACGTCTTCCTCTTTGTTAGTTCTATGAGGAGATGAGCATGGGACCAAAGGTAGAGAAGCCTTGGGACTGTGGAGAGTGAATGCTTGAGCTCCATAATCTGATAGAGCTTCAAAAATAGATAATGATTCACAAAATAAAATATTAGCAACCTCATAAGAGGAAACTAACACCAAATCCCCAGCATCAATTTTGAAGAGAAATTGTGGTACTTGATTTTTCACACAAGAATTGGTGAGAGCAGCTACAAGCATGACTGAAAGCTCTTGGATTTTAAATTTGAACCAAATAATATCATATCAGAAAGTAAATTGGATACAAATAGGTTCACAACAGATCCAAAACTGTGAAATGAAATCAAATCCCCAGCAACAATTTCGAAGGAGACTTGCGGTACTTGTTTCTTCACACCGTTGATGAGAACAGCTACAAGCAGTACTGAAGGTTTATGAACCTGAAATTTTGAAGCAAAAAATATCAGATCAGATCCAAATAATATCATATCAGATCCAATAAGTTTCATATCAGATCCAAAAGTATGGTCAACCGAGACGGTGGATGCACAATTTTCTTCTTCTTCAAAATTATGAATTTTGGTTCATGCAATCCTGCAGGAATTTGCTGGAAGATATAGATCAAGGAGAGCAAATGGATCACTCTGGTAATCTAATATTTCTTCCAAAATATCCAAGGTATTACATATTTTCACACCAGCAGCAACATTAGAGGGAGAAAAATCAAATTTCTCCACTTTCGGAAGCAATTACTGGCAAATTTTGTATAGAATTCAAAGGAAAATTACTGGTGAATGTTTGCATGGAAGTGCAGCAGTGTTTTTCTTCAATATCAGATATTCAAATGTATTCTTCTATTTCAGCCATATGAGGAGATGAGATATCAGATATCTCATAAACTTCCGGAGCATAAGGAGAAGGAATCACTACAATGAGACTTTCTTCAATTCAAATTGACTGTGTAGAGGATTTTGCTTCTTCTTCATCTTGAACAACTTCATCAGAGAGAGTAGAGGCTGAGAATTTTGAATAAATAAATCTTGTGTTGTTGGATGTGATCTCCAAATTACTATTATGATCCTCATTGTGCTTGCCAAAGGTTCTGTGAAATTTTTTCTAGAGATCCTTTGGGTATTCATCTGAACCAATAAGGTAGCGCAAGCTAGGAGAAAGGGCCAGACATATTTCTCCAAAAGATCTATCATCGTCATTTAGCCAGTCATTCTCATCCTCATAAGACTCTTTTCCAAGTCCAACAGACACCTCATGGATACCCCATCTCTTCATAGATGCAATCATCTTCAACATCCATTCTGAATAGCTTGTGAATGGGATGAGAAGAGGGACTGATGAGTCCATTCGAAGTTGTACCTGCAAAAAAACAAAAAAGTCACCGTAAGGTTGAACATCCTGTACATTTTATGTTTTCATCACTCCCAAAATAATTAACCAAGCAAGGTTGATGAACAATTCCTTTACTTGGGGTATTAAGTGGTAAACCTTCGGCTTCTGGTGCAGTGCTAGAATTTGAGCTTTTGCTCAATTTTTCATGCAAAATCGGTCAAAAACCATGTTTTTGAAAAGAATGAGCTTCATCCCGTCGTGAGCTCTGATACCATATTAATCTATCACAGTAATATAGGGATTAAAACACAGTCTCATAAGATATTTTGGACAATTAAGCATGAAAATGTCTTAATGGTGCTGCAATAGGAGTAGCAGCCCTGTATAATCAATAAAGAATGAGTAATACAATACAATGATCATGCAAGATGGATGAATACCAAGACAATTCGAATTCCCAAGGAGGTCATTCAAATTGAATGAATGGGTGTAGCTTAACTAAATGTCAAGCCACAGTAAACACACCTAGTTAACCCACTGATCAAGTCCAGATTGACTCAACTGAATCCTAATTGTAGTCGGAGTGCAATGGATGACTAAATCTAACTGAAAGTAGCTTAGACACATGTCATTGTATTCCAACCAATAAGTGGTAGCGCATCATTAACTCCAATGAACCCCGATGAGGTTAACTGAATTCAAACTGGTCATCAGAGGTGATTGGAGGTGCCCTAGCTGACTCCAGTTCATAAATATTAATAAAAATAATCAATATAATGAATGGAGACACCTACACCACTTATCTTAACTGATTGTAACATTCAGTTAGCAATTAGGTGCATTTATGACAGTCAAATCACCCCTAAAATTCTCTATGTTTGAAGGAGGAAGCCCAGTTAGCCTCCCCAAATGAGGGAGAAGGCTTAGTTGGCCTCCTTGACTAAAGGTAGGCGTGGGTGTGCTCATGCTGATGTCATATTGTGCTCATCTGATGTGTGTTAAGTCAATTAAACTTAGCATAGTGGTTTAACAAGGCCAAATTGACCAAATTAAGTGTGCATGTTGGGTAAATGTCTCCAACACCCCCCCTTAACCTATACTCAGGTGGAGTAAAAAAAATGCATGAAATGTTAGGGCCCCAGCAACAAAGGACATAGGTCACCCTATACAATAAAGTAATTGTCATTAGAGGAATTTTGGGGTCTAAAATGGGCCTCCTAAGGAAAATAATAAAATAATAGTTAAAATAATAAAATAATAGTTAAAATAATAAAATA